>CM065715.1:86160329-86162829 GCA_033310375.1 Conus canariensis
AGCCTCAACCCGCCCCTACTCACACCCAACCCCATCTTCACCTTTTCCCAGCCTCCCACCCCCCCACCCCCCACTCCCTCTCCCTTCGTTTCGCCTTCCCAAAGCTGAATGACTTTATTTTTTTACTATCTCACGTTCCACAACGATCTCCTCACAAACATCACTCCCCATACCCTCTCATTCCTGCTCTCTCTCTCTCTCTCTCTCTCTCTCTCTCTCACACACACACACACACACACACACACACACACACACACACACACACAGAGCTACACCCAAGCACGTCCGATCGCAGTCCCAACACCGCAGTCCACAGGGAGCAGTCAATGTCAAGTCGTCGTCAGGCAACTCACCGGAGGAGTCACTGCGCTGCTGGGTGAATGAGTCCGTGATCGCCCAGACAGCAGATGAACACCGAGCTTAATGGACGGTACAGTGTCGCAGTACGTTCAATAGCCTTCGGTGAATAGCAATCCTTCACGGATATTATATCACTAAGAACGAAACAGACACTTTTGATATTTTATTGTCATTACCAAAGAGGTCTTTTGACAAGGGAGGAGGGGGTAACAGAACAACAACATTTCCCTCTTATATTATTAAGAGAGGGCAAGAGATCGAAGAGACGGAGAAAGCTGAGATGACCCAGGTGCTGATTCGGGCATCTTTCCGTTCACCTTTCGAGGAATACTGTCTTGGATGACTGGCAGTCAGACAGGAAAGCTTTTCTAATAACCCACTACTCATAGTCCAGTCTTTTTTGGTGTCGTTATCCTTATGGGAAAATCAGAACAAATCAATACTGAAAAAGTACTTACATGCAGGCCTAGGTGTACTGAGCCTTAAACGACGCATTGCTTTAATTAGTTAAGTTTTAATAGATATTATAACGTCAGTGGGGTCAAAACCGGTTGGCCCGGCAGAGGGTGAAGTGGGGTTAGAAGGGGGGGGGGGGGGAAGGGGATGGGGGGCGCCTATAAGAATACAGAGTGTGTGTGCGTGTGTGTGTGTGTGGGGGGGGGGGGGGGGGGCAGAGGAGAGAACACCCCCTCTAAACATTTAGAAAAGAAGAAAGAAAAGAAGAGCCCCCTCCACCCCCCACCCCCACCCCCGCACACACACACACACACACACACACCTCCCGCTTTTACAGTAATCAGCTAATCCCGCCCCCTTCCCCGCCCATTTCAGAACAAAAGATCGAAAGACTGCAGTGATGTTTTTGTCAGGTGTTAGTTTCAGTTCAGGCTGACACCTTCCCTACTCCCTCCCCCCCCCTCCCTCTCCCTCCTGCAAAATATGAATAAAGAGAGCTACCCTCACCCCTACCCCTTGCTATGACGAAAATTTGGACACCTTCTCCGCCCCCTCACTCTTCCGGCCCCAGCTTCTAGAAAAAATTTTTCGTTAGGAGTCAGGCGTTTAGTCCAAACTGTTCGAATACTTTTTGGATAGCCAACTGATTTTTTTATACGTATTGATGTTGTACAGATCTAAAGGACATTTGTCCACTAACGAAGACAATCTGTGCAAGCTTAAACCAAAACACGGATATTTTTGGTTTGATAGAGAGAAAACACAGGAAAATGATCCGTCTTCCCCGAATCTAGGAAGGACTGAGAAGACTGTCAGTGTTTATGCTAACATTTGTGAACTTCCGGAATGGTATATCTATGTTTAGCATCAGACATATGAAAAAAACCCAACAACAAACAAACACCAATTTTCGCTCCACACACACAGAGAGAGAGAGAGAGAGAGAGAGAGAGAGAGAGAGGAGAGAGAGAGAGAGAGAGAGAGAGAGAGAGAGAATAAATCGATTGTCCATTTTATTGTTATGAATCGCTTTCTCAAAACTCTTTCCATAATTTACCTTCACCCTCTGTCTGTCAGTCTGTTTGTCTGTCTGTCTGTCGCTCTCTCTCTCTCTCTCTCTCTCTCTCTCTCTCTCTCTCTCTCTCTCTCTCTGTGTCTCTGTCTCTCTCTGTCTTTGCTCACCCCCCTTCTCTCTGTCTCTGTCTCTCTCTGTATTTGTCAATATCCCCCTCTTCGTTTCATTTTCTGTTGTTCATCTTTTCCTTTCGATCTTCCTTTCTTTCATACAATCCTTACTTTAAAGTCTTCCATTTCATTTCATCAGTTTGGTTCACCCTCACTTATTTGTATTTCACCTTCTCTGCAATATATCTCTTCTGTCGTCTCCATTTCTGTTCATATTTCATTTGTCGTATTTTCTCTGTCTCTGGAGTGAACGTTTGTTTGTTTGTTTGTTTGTTTTTACCCAGTGCTTCCACCCTCTTTCTCTCTCCCGTTTTTTTTTTCTTGTTTTTTTTTTTTTTTTTTTTTTTTTGTCTTATTCTTTATTCGTTTCGTTTAAAATTTTTTTTTTTTTAACTTTTGTTTGTGGTTGTATTATCTGTGTTTCTCGTTTTATGTCGTCGTCTGCATTTTTCAAAAACCACATGTCATTAATTTTGTTCATTCATTCTTCTCCATCCAT
>CM065715.1:86165329-86225329 GCA_033310375.1 Conus canariensis
TTTGACCTCGTTGGTGTCAGTCGGCTCTGTTAGTTCTCTGCCTTTTCTTTTTGAACCTATGGACAACACATATGGAGAGGAAGCTCTGCTGCGTGGGTTATCTTCTCATGCCCAGGCTTGGGCCTTGGTGGTCGAGGTCACTCCAGCGTCGTTCCACAGCGCTGGTCCAAAACGGGAAGAGGTCGTTTGCTGGTGATGAGCCTTACTGCTCAACTGGCATAGAGCAAGACCAGCAGATGTTGGCTCCGACGGTGGGAGGATAATATGATCCCAGCCAACGGCTACAGTCTACTTTAAGCTGAGCAGCCCCCAACCAATATGGTTCCGTCCCGCCACGGTCCGTTTGCCTCACTGGCCGCATCGGGTTTATTGTGGTCGGTAACCTTGCACCAGAGGATAAAAGAAAAATAGGAAATTTCCAACGTTACGACCAGCTCCTGGGATTAAAGGGTTATTCAGTTATAAGAGAACCTGCAGGAAGTGAACGATGCCCTCAAAATTGCAGTGATGAGCAAGGAACTACGCAGACTGCAAATGGACATTGTCGCACTCCAGGAAACAGGACTGTCTTCAAGGAGTCATCGAAGAGAGAGGTTTCTGTTTTTTTGTTTTTTTTTCTGGCTGGGTAAACCACCTGACAAGATTCGCCGGCATGGCTTAGATTTCGCGGTGATGAACAGTCTGCTTGGCTCTGCCGTACCTGCCTTTGAAAGAACTAGAAAGATCCTCAAACATCAGCTGTAGACTTCAGCCGGACTGGTCACACCGATAGGTACTGCCAGACACCTGCACACCACCCTCGACCTTCGTCTGCCTGCTCGGACCCTGCTCCACCGGATCAAACACCCAGCGTGCAAATGTCAAAGTCGCTAGAGACTAACGGACGCATGATCGTTTGAAGAAGAATCGGCCATCAAAACATTGTGAGCGAGCATGACACTCCCCCTCTCCCATCCATCTACCCCCCCCCCCTCCTCCCCCCCCCTCCCCCCCCCTTTTTTTTTTTAAAAATCAGTTTAGCTGAGAATCAGATGCGCGTGCTTGACACTCACTCCGAGATATTGTTCTTCTATGTTCTACAAATCTTTTGTTCCCAGGTGCTAGCTGAGAGTTTGGGTGTCTTGGTTGTCTCTGACTTTCTTTCTTTGTTTTTTTTTTTTTTTTTTTTTTTTTTTGCGTTGTTTTTTTGATAAGTTGAAAAAAAAGTGGTATATCCAGGCATTCAAGAATAAACGCTTCAGACGGTTTCTTAGCATCTCATGGAGATGCATAAGATAAAATTTAATGACTACGTCAGGCAGAAGGTCAACGGATAACGTGGCGGGCAAAAATCTCTTCCAGCAGTTATCAAGCATCCTAAGCCTGTCTACCACGTGAAAACGTTTGAGTTGGGGAGTTTGTAGATTTCATCATGGGCATGTGTAGCAACAAACGTGAATTACGATTAATGTCAACAGAAATGTGGTTTTTATTGCATGCCTTGTAATTTTCAAGGGAGTTTTGTCAAATTTGTCAGTTCTTGCCATTTTCAAATAAATCCTCCGAGATTATTATTTAGTCATTTATTTTATCTTCGTATTCATTCATTCATCGATTTATTCGTTTTTGAATTTACATATTTTCGTTTTTTTCAAAGCACTGTGTGCTTCCTGAATTATTGCATTTTTGGTAATAAACCGGTTGACAGGCAATCGTAGCCATAATCATTGTCAGAATCATACTATTCTCTTGAAAAGTGTAACTTCGAGATTTCTGTTACCTTAGTCATATTTTGGGATTCACTGACTTATTAACGTGTTTGCAATTTTCAAATAAAATTATAGTACCAAATTCTTCACACTGTCTTCATTCATTAATTTAGCTTCAGCTCACGTGAAATAACGAAATAGAAGGTTTGTTATTATTGCTCAACTTGATTATCCCCTTTTCAATGAGAGATGTATTCCTCAGTGATTGGAAAAGCATACAGTGTAATGAGAGCATTAATGTTGATATTTATAACCGTGGTTTTGATCAAAGGGGCACATTTTGCTACATTATTCATTGTCATAAACAAACTTTTAACAGCTTCTCATGGAGTTTCACTTGCTCAGTTGGCAGATGTTGAGTTTCGAACTCGACTTTCCTTTCGAAAACTTTGTTTTCCCCTCAAGATTTCTGGCCGGCGATTTTGTTTTGTTTTGTTTAAGCATCAGAACCCTGCACACATGAACAGTTCGAAAAACACGTAAGTGTTAAAGTTAAAATACAGCAGTCTAATGGCAGCTGGGCACCATGTCCGGGACATGACATAATGGGAGACAGAGATCATACTCCTTCCGCCACCTTAGTATTCCCTGTACTGAAACAGCTACCTACTTGATCCTGGGTGGCCAGAGAGGGTTTTCAAGCCGTAAAAACCCGACCCCAAGACTGGGTTGAATTGCCGTCTATCAGCTCTGTAGACAAAAGCTCTAAGCGTATGGGTACAGGCCCTTCAAAGCATGTGAAAGTTAGATGTTTTATATACCCCAGTGTCATGCGCCCTGCACAGAGTTTAATGTTAACAACAAAATTACATGTATTATACTATGGTATAAGCTGAACTGAACGGTAGGTGCAATGCAAAAATTACTGGCGTTAGTCATGTTTGAAAGCAGGCCAAGTATGTTTAGAAAGATAATACATGTGGTAAAATAGAAATTATACTAACTTGTCATCCTTTATAACCTTCCAACCAAATCAGTGCTATTTTACCCCTATCTTAAAACTGTACACACGCTCCACTATAGTCTCGGTCCCATGAACTGTTAAAAGGTAAAAGTTTGGAGTCCCGTAGCGGAATAGTCATAAGGGCGGTGAACTGTTACATGTTTGCCATGTGTGGGGTACAACATGGAGCCCACCCCTCTTCTTCCATCGCCTTAATCCTCCCTGACCCTAGGCGGGTACCCATTTACTGCTGGGAGGACAAGGTGGGTTTTTAAGCTGTGAAAGTCCAGCCCAAAGAGTGGTTCCAATTCACTCACAACTGTCAGATCCGCAGGCAAACGCTCAAACCATTTGAGTACTCCACTCCCCCCCCCCCCCCAATAATTTTTTTTTTTTTTAAGTTTGCTATTTTGATTACATCTCTTCCAACTCCCCCCCCCCCCCCTGTTACACACACACACACACACACACACACACATCAGAACCACTATCTGGCCAAGTCTCAGTTTATCATCAAAATGAACTCTTTCTCTTAATAATAAAAAAAAGGAAGGAAGGAAGAAAGACGAAAAGAAAGAAAGAAGGTACACTAAAGAAAAGAGAATTACTGAACGTACAGATTTTGGGGTGGGTGGGAGTAGAAGGGTGTGGGTAGGTGGGGCATGGAGGATGGGAGTCACTCATAGATTAATGAAAATATAACAAGTCTTAACGAGGTCTTGCGTGTTGCCGTATTTCAACCACATCATGGTAGGCATAACACACACACAGTTATTACACAGGACAAGGCCAGGGGTGCCAGGTGTTTGTACGGGTATCTAGAAGAGACTCCAGTGCAGGGGTGGGAGAATTCGTGCTGACACACTCTGCATTTTAGAACGCTTGAGACAAGCAGTGTTTTGATGGAGCCACTCTGCCAGCATCAGTTTGTGTGTGTGTGTGTGTGTGTGTGTGTGTATGTGTGTGTGTGTGTGCGCGTGTGTACATGTGTGTGTGTACTTGTGTGTGTGTGTATGTACTTGTGTGTGTGTGTGTGTATGTGTTTGCGTGTGTCTGTGTCTGTGTGTGTGTGTGTGTGTGTGTGTGTGTGTGTATGCACGCATGTACTGCATACTTGTGAGCATGTTATGTGTACGCACGTCAACCAGATGCTCACTTGTTTTATTGCACGCTGAAATGTGACAGATATGATTGTCCGTGGCCTGCATTAGCATTCTTTCCATTGGGTCCTGAACTTTAAATCCCTTCTGCATCCAGAGGGTTAATGACACAGAATTTTCCAATTTTTCAGGTCTTCAGAAGATGTGTGGTACCTGCCAGTTCCTTAACTTGTAAGCTAATGCACCTGAAAATGTATGTTAAAAATTCCTTCATGCAAAGTCAGCATAGAGACTACTCAGCACACAACATTCCTGAAAACAGCATACGGATGCCTATATATGATCACATATACAGAAATGCTGTGATGAAAGCAACCAGAGTTGACTCAAGTATGAATCTGCCACAGTATAACCACCAAAATCTATGGATGACCAGTACTGTTTAAAGTTGCATTGGTCTTCAGGACCAGTTGTAAAAGACAAAAGAAAATGTCTAACTCTGGTGTTGACAAACTTATGGATATAGGCAGGCACATACAAATAAATGACAAGTGAACGAGTCAGCTTCATTGCATGCAGTAAACAAAAAATGATTTTTTTCCTCTGAAACCTAATTTTCTTTCTTACACTCATACATAAGCACATAACACATACAAAGAGTTCAGTTTTGTTTATTATTATCATCTTTCTCATAATCAACCATGATTTATAAAAATTCACACAATTACAGAAAAGTACTCTTTTTAAAGTTGTTACAACAGGCTTATCGTCATAACAGGTTTATTCAGAGAAATGCTACACTGGTACCTGGTAACATGTTTTACACACAAAGTATCACACACCATGCTATGATTTACAGCACTCCACACCAAGCTTTTAATGTTTAAACTATCAATATAAAAATCTTTTCCATGAGATTTGAACAAAGACTGTACGTATGGTGCTATTATATAATTAAATTTTGAGGCAGGATACATGTATGCCTTTGATATACATTCACTGTCTACATCATCACATGATTTCTAATGCTGGCTCGTGTCTCTGGTATAAGGTATACCATGTAAAAATCCATGGTCCTAATGGAAGCATGTGTTCTCAAATGCTTGGAATTTTTTTTAAACATTTGCTGTAAACATCCAGCTTTCACACCCACATAGTATGAATGCTGTTCAATGATATGTAGTGTTTGATCTTCGAAGGATGACTAGTGGCCTTACAGTTATCAAACATCGGTGCAACATCGCGAGGCTGAACCTTGATCTTACCTTCTGTGTTGAAACTAAGTTACTGATGATTTTAAAAAAGAAAGAAAAAAAAAGTGACTAGTTCAGAACTACTCACTGAATTTCGCGTTAGGTTAACCAGGCAGTCACAGGTAAGACAACCTTGTCCCTGAGCCTTGGTCAACAGAGTTTCTATCGCAGGGGACATAATTCAGAGTCTAGAACCGCAATACTGAACACTGCCAGTGGTTGTAGGCCCGAGATCAAGAAGCACTGAATTTGTTCCGGCTGTCCGTGAAGCCTGCTGCGCACTGGGCAGGTCATCATGCCATTGGGGTGGGGGTGGGGGAGACTATAGAACTGAAGGCACAGACCATTTTCATCGATGATCAAAAGCAAATTCCATTCTGCTAACCTAGGCTAGGAAATCTGCAAACGAAATACTTTTCTCTCTTGGAACCATGAAATTGGAATTTGCTTATTACATTTTCGAGGAGATACACGTTTTACTTCCTGCTTCAGGAAATTCTTTTTTTGGCACCCCTTATCTCTGGTGTGCATTCAAAAGAATCAAATGCAATAAGAATACAGTATGGACTGAGAGAATGCTCAATTTTCACTTAAAAATACCATTTCTCACACCACAGTGACTAATAAATGGCTACAACAAGAATGATCTCCATGAAGTACATGCTGACTTCAGAAACAGAAGGGTCAGTAAAATTATAAACAGTGAGTGCAATAAAAAAAATAAAGGAGTGCGAAAACCCACAACTGGTCCAAAAGCTATCCACGTTAACGGTTAAGTATATATAAAAATTGGTATTTCTCTCAGTCAAGCATAAAATGTACCCTCAACTTCTATCATTCTCAAAAAAAAAGATGGCAATAATGAATGGAAGTAAAGATATGACTTAGCAAGCAAAAGCGATCAGCAGAAAAATAAGTGATTGGTAACATCAAACACACTTAATCAATATTCACCTCAACACATTTTCAAATTAAAAGATGATATCAACTCACACACACACACACACACACACACACACAGAAATAACCTATTCACGTCAATAACAATGAATATAAAACAAACAATATCTCAATATAAATAAAGTGCAAGCTCAGCACACATTTCTATATTCAATGTCAGCAAACACAATCAACAGTCAACAAACAATATCTACAGCAGTTTGATGTGAGGCTCAATACTGTTTATCTAAAGTGGAATCAGAAGTCGAGCCGGCTTTGGCGGCCATCAATAACAAGCAGCTCAAAGCTAGTGTGCTCCAAGTAAGAATTTCACTTATGTGAAATGAATAGAACTGCTGTTGGGGGGATGGAGGTGGTGGGGGGAACTACAAAACTGAAGGCACAGACCATTTTCATAGAAGATCAAAAGCAAATTAATATCAGGGCTGAGAGAAGGGCCAGGAGGGGGTAGGGAGAAGAGAATGGAGGATGAAGACACCCCCCCCCCTCCTTTTTTTTTCATTATGTAAGGAACAGAAAATTCAAATTTCTGTTTCATTCAAATTTTTTTTTTTTTTTTTTTCCTCACTTTCATCAATATGACTATCCAGCAATTCGCTTTTTTTTTTTTTTTTTTTCGCTCACTTTAATCAATCAGACATGTGATTATCCAGAAGATCAATTCTTTCTTTTATCTCACTTTAAACAATTACACATGTGATTATCCAGCAAAGTTTATTGGAAAAATAAAACAAAAACAAAACAGAATCACACACACCAAAGTGCTGCAACTCTGCAAATGCATCCTTTTGTTTCTGGAGCAAATACAGTGTTAGGTGATATCCATTTATCACACTTAAAGTGAACAGAGAAAGCTTAAGGTAAGACTGAAAACTTACAGTAGTCAGGTATATCGTAGGTACTCTCATGTACATATATATACACATGTACATAATATATCAATCTAAGTCATAATCCTCTGTTACGTATTATCATTTATTGTGATATAAATATATATATATATATATATATATCACAGATCAAAACAGGATGGAGATGTGCATAATCCCTGAGTATGTTGTCCACGAGTGTACTATTATGAGCGTGAATATTAGAGTGTTTGTATATATGTGAGTGAGTGAGTGAGTGAGTGTGTGTGTGTGTGTGTGTGTGTGTGTGTGTGTGTGTGTGTGTGTGTGTGTGTGTGTGTGTGTTTGTATTCGTGTGTGTGTGTGCTCACACACATCAGAAACATTCGACAATGCTTCTTTTTCTTCACCAAATACCTAATGAAATTAATCAGGAAAGTTGAGTCAGACAAAACAGAAAACAAACAAACAAAAAAGGAAACAAATAATGTTCATCTGGCAAACTGATGACTAATTACATATTTGGATTTATCAAATGCAAAACTGAAAACCACAGCCATGATCTGAACAACTAAATGCATTGATGTAACTCCATAAATGACGAAGAACAAAGGTTTCCAATGCAAGGCAGCATTTCTCTATATAAAGACTTGGAATCTCAAGTGACAAAAGAAAAAAAGAAAAGAAATATATAAGACAAAAGAACTGCAAAGATCACAAAACAAACCAAGAAGGTCACAGAATTCGATAAGAAAATGAACACAGAAATGAGACCAAAGAAATAACAGGTTTTTTTTTTTCAACACAACCATGTGTCAATCTGTGACAAGCAACAGCTTTCTCAAGTTTCTGCTGGCCTCCAAAAACAAATACGCCATTCACGCTTCCTTTATTGTCAATGACAAAACTAAGCCAGGTCTAAGAAAACCAAACCAAGACACACTTCAGCTGAGTCATTTTATAGTAATATCCCAGGACATCAGCACAGGTTCCTCTCAAAGCCATCACCGTATGGTGTTGGGGGGATGTGGTGGTGGTGGAGAAAAGACCAAGAACAAAAACTGGAGAATGGAACACAAAGACAGCAAAAACAAACAAACAAAAAAAAACACACACACACAAAGGCAGAATCAAACAGAGTGACAAGAATTGAAGAAAGAAAAAATCACCAGCACAGAGTCTCCAGAAGGCATAGTATATACAGTTTGTACTGAAATAACCCTCAGCATCCCCATGAAGGGGAAACCAAAGATGGAAATAAAACCACTCCTCAAATGAAATAAACATCACAACTAAAAGGAGATCTTTTGACAGAAGGAAACAAACGAGCAAAAGAAAGTATGCTCAGGTATGTTTTCTACTGGAACTCTGAGCTTGTGCTACGAGTTATTATGGAATGTCGGTTTAAATTTCAGCCTCAACCAGTCTGCATGGAAAAGTAGCGCCACAAAAAAATAACAGTTACCATTCAACTAAAAAATTAAAACTTATAAAAAAAAAGTCCAACCAACAAATGAAATACACCTTCTTCTAAAATTCTATATTTATATACATTCCAACAATACCAGGTAAAGGTCAGGTATACTTGGAAATTAAAAAAAAAAATGTTACTCATTAAAAATGAAATAAACAAAATGTAAATAAAAAAAAATATGCATATATCACAGGTAAAATAATAATAACAACCATAAAAAAACAAACAACAACAAAATAATACCATGGAATTCACACACGTTCAGTGTTGACCAAGGCTTTCATTGGTGTAGTACTACAGCCATAAAATGCTCCATTATGTAAAAATCAAAACCATACCATTAAGTAAACTTCATCAGATCTGCACTGTTCCGAGATCTCTCGAACATCGCAGGCACAGCCACACGAATGACTACAAACACCAACAGAAAGACAACATGCTTGATAACAACCCCACATGTGACCACCAAATTATCCACACCGCATGCAGCGGAAGCTGAATAATCAACAAGGATGGCCCACACCCTGAAAACATCAAAGGCACATTGTGTATAATCACCATCATTTTAGCCCAGGTGACCACATGACACATTCTAACTGCTTTCAACACACAGGAAAAAACAGGTCTTCATATTCTGAGGAAAAAAAAAAGAGGTGGGGGATGGGGCTGTAGGATCACATCCTGGAAAAAGAGGGAAAAAAAAAAGGTCACATCATGAAGAAGTAATGAATAACAAAGACTCTAAGGGGGAAGGGGGGGATGGGAGGGGGAGGGGAGGGTTGGCAGAAGGGTCTATGCAATAAATCTCATGTTTGCTAATTTATTCACAGCTTTCAGGCAGATGAGATAAAGACGTGCTGAGAGCAACAGCTGTCTGGCTTTTTTTTTTTTGGTTATCATTCTCAGGTTCAGGAAAAAAAAAAAGAACACACAAAACTAACCAAAAACTTTAAATGCACCAAAAAGTACACAAAAATCCCATACAGGACAACAGACACTGCAGAAGGGCAGCTTAGTGTCCACACTGGATTGTGTGTACAAATTTCACTTACAACCCAGTTGCCAGATTACGACACAAAACTGGCATGCCATAAACTGTGATCGCAAAACAAAAAAAAAAAAAAAAAAATGTGAAAGGAGTTGCAAGAACAAGAACAGGAAAATGGTCCACATAAACAGAAAAGCAGCTGACAACTGTAAACAGAGACAATAAAATCAGGCGCAACGAACAAACATGAAAACTTTCCCCTGAAAGGAAATTCCCAGCTTGCCCGTGTAGCTGGACCTGACACAGTTTCAACAGCAGCTTCAGTTGAAATGTAGAAATGTACAAACACAAGGAAATCTTAGATCAGGAAGAGAACAGTGAATACTAAATAACAAACAAGTAGGGTAACTCTTGCTCCCATAATGAAATAAATACACACCCATGACTCCAAACGAATGCTGCTTACCATTCAGCAATTCGGTGTCATAAGCTGCTTTCGTTTGGTGTTATGGATGCGTATTATTTCATCATGGGAACAACAGTTACCCTTCTTGTACAAACACAAATTAACATGTGCTTAAAACGGCAATGTTTTCTGATCTTGATCTCTGTCACACAGAACATAGAGGAAAACTCCATATCAAACATACATAAACTCTGTGTAGTTCTTTTTCTAATATGAAAGAAAATCCCAGCTGATGTGGTGAGAATAAAAAAAATCCAATAATTGTTATTTATGGATTTGCTTGGAAGTAAAGGCACCAACATGCAAGCTGTTTATTCACAGACAAGGATTTGTTGTCTAAACATCACACAGACAGACATGTTCACATGAAAGTGACAGGCAACCCTGCATTACGGCTGTAAATGGTAAGCTCAAGCACAACTTCCCATCTTGCATCCATGTTTGATTTCAACACTGACTGCCTAGTCTTTGAAGAGCTGTTGTTTCTTACAATTCTTTCAAAGCATATTGGACACAAAAGCATGATTTCATAACCGCTGGTTCTCATACTTCTTTTTTTTCAGCATACACTCCACACGATGTTGAGCTATTAGATATTTTATATCCAAATCAGACAGCTTTAACTCAGGAAAATTAAAGGAAACATGCTGTTTACAACAGACTGCAAATATGACAATAAACTTTGTTGAAGAGACTTGTCAGTTTCTTCTGGATCTATGTTTGGGAATCATCTCAGAAATGAGCACTCACCGGTTAAGATGACAAGAAACCATTCAGAATTTGCAGCATTTGGTTTAAACTGATGCTCTTTAGAAGGATTCACTCATGTGGTAAGATCTGCATTAAGCGCAGGTTGAAATCTTCTCAACCATCTTGATGCATCGGGTCATCTGTTGGCGCTATCAGGAAGGCACTTTTTGTCTAACAATCTAACTACACATACATTTGGTCCAGTCATACATCTACAAGAGATCATTTTAAAACATACACACACATAGACTGATAGAGAGATAAGTATATAAAAAATCTTACAAAATATACTCAATGATACATAAAAACCGCTATTTTTCATGTTGGCCATGTTCATCACAATAACTGATAATACAAATCGTCAACTGTGATACTCATTCTTTAAATCACAATAATTGGTTATTCCAATCGTCAGCTGTGTATATCTTTCTCTTCATCACAATACTTGGCAAATAAAAACGTCAAATGTACAAATCTCCCTGACTATTGACACTGAAAGCAATCCGACAGCACTGATGCTGCTATTTTCTTCTCAACTGTGTTAATCATGACGTTTTGCTAACTGAATTTCACTTGCAATACCATGGTGGGTCTATTATTCATATTCACCGTGAAACAGAATTTATTATCACATGGGCCTCTTTTCACATTTCTAAGCCTTACATTAGCATCCACTGCTATATCTTCCAACACAGGAAAGATAAAAAATTAAAAAATACAGCTTAAACTTTAGATCAACCATAAGTAAATAAATAACAAAATAAACCAGATCACTTTACATCTTAAAAAAACAAAAATGTAAATTTTCAGAATCCATGTCTTCCATAAATACTAAAATAGAAACAAGGCCACCAATAAAGTGAGGATTCTCCCGAACAACCTTGTTAATTCATTATCCATACTCCTCCACAAAATCTTCCCAGACGACAGTGACCTCTTCCACCCTCATCATCACCAACATCTCACTGTCTTCAGTCACCTACGGGTGACACTCGCCATGCCCCTTCAGTTGCTGGGCCTGATGTCGGCCAGGGGACTCATGGGCATGATGCGGTTGCGCTGGTGAACCAGCTCCTTGTTGCGGGGCGACATGAGCGGGGGCAGTCGCCGCGGGGCCGCGCTGCGAGGTGTGCGTGGGGTGGACGAGTCGGGACCATGAGGCCGAGCCACTCGGCGTCCGTCTTCGTCAAATAAAAAATCTCGGTCCTGAAAATTTCGGGTATGACAGCATTAGCCGCTGGATTGAAATAGAGGAGGAGGGAGGAGACAATAGTGAGAAGAAAGGAAAGGAAAATGAAACAACAGTGCAAACAAAATTTCTATAAAAGATGAAAAAACAAACAAAAAAAAAACGGTCAAAGTATCCAAAAGACATTCTGCTTCAAAGTCTCATACATTTTTCAAACATGTCCAGCTCTTCCTACTTTACACACTTTCTCTCTCTCTCTCTTTCTTTCTCTCTCTCTCTCTCACACACACACACACACACACACACATACACACACGTGCGCACACACACACACACACACACACACACACACACACACACACACACAAAGTAACTTCTTATATCTATATATCAACTGTCCTGAAAATATTCAAACACCTACTTTAGGGGTATTTTGTGCCTGTAGACTTTTGAAGATATGTAATTGCATAAATGGAAGAACCTGCTTCAGATCTGAATATTCATACAAAAATTTGAATATTACAGAATACATATGTTACACATGAGTGTAATGTATATATTTTTGTATATGCGCGTGCATGTGTATGTGTGTGTGTGTGTGTGTGTGTGTGTGTGTGTGTGTGTGTGTGTGTGCGTGCGTCTGTGCATGTGCATGCATGCATGCATAAATGTGTGTGTGTCTGTATGTGTGTGTGTCTGCGAGTTTGTGTATGCCTTGTTTCTATATTTCCTATCTCATTTGTTTCATTAAATTTTGAAGTGTGTGTGTGTGTGTGTGTGTGTGTGTGTGTGTGTGTGTGTGTGTGTTCGTGTGTGTGTGTGTGTGTGTGTGTGTGTGTGTGTGTGTGTGTGTGTGTGTGTAGGTGTGTGTGTGCATGTGTGTGTGTGTGTGTGTGTGTGTGTGTGCGGGTGCACGTGTGTGTGAGTGTGCGTGCATACCCATGCATACCTAAACAAGACACTTTCTACATGCATGTCGGATCAGTGAAACATACACATACGTTTAAACATGCAGTTAATCACCGACATTTCTTAAAGAATGGAAAAGTAATATCCAGTCATAGCATATGAACATGCTTTTAATGACTACAACATGTAACACTGAAGTATTGATGGAGAAGAATGCGGAAAAGGGGACAGAACGAGAAAGAGACAGAGAGAGAGAGAGAGAGAGAGAGAGAGAGAGAGAGAGAGAGTGTGTGTGTGTGTGTGTGTATGTGTGTGTGTGTGTGTGTATGTGTGTGTGTGTGTGTGTGTGTGTGTGTGTAAGTGAGTGAATGAGTGAGTGAGTGAGTGAGTGAATGTTTGTGTGTGTGTGTGTGTGTGTGTGTGTGTGTGTGTGTGTGTGTGTGTGTGTGTGTGTGTGTGCATGTGTGTGTGTGTGTGTGTGTGTGTGTGTGTGTGCGCGTGTGTGTTTGTCTGATAGAGGAGTTGGTGGGTTGCAAAGATGGATTAAACGACATGACTGGCACCATCACGTTTGATGTCCATTAAAGCAGTAGAAACACACTTTAGGGGAACACGTTACATATTTTCCTCATCCCATGACCAGATGATGACAAAGGCACCATCACAAACGCTATTCACGCCCTGAACAAGAGGGTGGTTTACTCCCAGTTGTTGTTGTTGTTGTTGTTGTCGTTGTCGTACCCTGGCTAAAAGACTCCAGGGATCATCCAAACAGCTGAAGCATTTGAACACTATGGTACAAATGCATCAGCTGGGGATGAGAACATTGCGTGTGTGACCGTTTTTGATTACCCCGCCACATGGGCAGCCACACTCTGACTTCGTGGTGAACCTGCATGGGGAATGCTGGGCCATCCGCTCTTCAAAGTATAATTGATTATTTTCAGGGTTCCATCACCCATCGAAACAGCTGCAACAGTTCAGTGGTTGGAACGCTTGCTTCGTAATCTGAGGGGAGCCAATCAAAGCCTCAGCAGCATTTAGTGGGCCAAGCATGTAGTGAGATTTTTCTGATCTCTATGTGCAGACCAAAACAGTAGTTGATCTCCCATTATGTGTATACACATACAGAAGATCAGAAATGCTTGCTAAAGATCCTATAATCCATGTCAGCGCTTGGTGGGATGCAGAAACAGCATGCACCAAGATGACCAATGAGATGAGCACAGCAATGAGAGCCTCCACTGTTTGCTGAGAGGCTTTACTGTATCCCAATATATCAGCAAGATCAGTATTCTTTTAACTGCAACAAAGACCTATTTGTTACAAAGATTGGTAAAAAAAAAAAAAAAATCATGAATGTTGTTAGGGATTAAGGAACACACATATTTGATTTTCTATGTATACATTATGTATTAAAGACAAACAAACACTAATAAGCAATTCATTAATGTCCTGACAGAGATACCTCATGACCCCCTGACTGAGAATCCAGTGTTGTACCTACTTGCCTACTGCTTCCCTCTCTAATGCATTAATGAATAATAAATCATTAAGAGTGCCAGTTATGTGGGCACTGGTAAGCTTCGAGAATTTCTTTCTCCCCCACCTTATAGCCACTTTCTGTGATGACTATGTCAACATGTTCCTCTTATTCTTGTTCCCAACATTCTGTCATAAAGTGTCTCGAAAATCTTCAGTTGAGTATACCGGGGTGAGCAGTCCATTGTGTAAAAGAGAGCATGGATTGCTAAGTGCTTAGATCTTGATTTCTAGCCATGGATAGACACCATATAAATATTCTAAGTAATGATAAGTATAATGAGATTAATGTTAATAATAACAACAACAATAATGATAACAACAACAACAACAACAATAATGACAATAATATCGCAGACAAGAAATATACATTTGAAAGGCTGCTGAAATACGGGACTGAGAAAATTAAAGTGAATACATGAGACCATACATTTGCACCTGACTGCATGTTTGTTCAATCAACAGTAGTGCACAAGTGACAGTATCACTGAAACAAGACATGCATCAAACAAAGCAAAACTGTCTACAACAAAGCACTACGTGTTGTTATTCATTAGATGAAAAACAAACATTTTTTGTACACGTTGAAGCAGATGCAACTGTTAATGCAGCAAGAGGCATGATAACATATGTACAAATTAATGCATGCAGAAAATACAACTGTACAGAACATTTGTTTCATTAACAATGTTGTCTGCTTACAAATCCTAACAAAAATAACTGTACACGAGCATCATCTTTTCCCTTAAGTAATGTCTTGCCTTTAAGTTTTATCAAATCATTTAAAGTATCACAGTAATAAACAAGAGCCTGCACCTTACTGGGAGCACATTATGTCAAAACATCCTTCAAATTTACACCAAAAAAAATTGTTAAGAGGACAGAAGATAACATATTCAGGAAACAAACAAGATGTCATCATCACTAAGAATGCCTCTTCTCCTCAAATTTAGTATTTGACAGGACATGCATGAGTGCGTGCAGTGTTTGAAGCTGCAGACACATGTTAGTACGCCTGTAAAAAAAAGTGTACTTTAAACAGGTGTTTTGATTAGCATTACCATTATGGCATTGGACATGGTAGAAGTCTGTTCACTTTGTACATAAAAGCATTCATAAATCCATTTTGACTTCAATAACCATGCCTAATTTTCTCTGCTTCAGTTCAGCTGAACATCTACTTTCTTTTCTAACTGTTTAAATGATACAGCTGAAAATAACCCCTGCGCTGCTCAAAAATGTCCGTCACCCGGTTGTCACACATATGATCTAAGTTACATCCTTGGTCAGCCATGGATTAATGAGCCACACAAAACCTACACTTTCACCCATAGCCAAAGGCAGCCTTCACTTAATCCCCCTCCTTTGCAGTGTTCAGTTTCAAGCAGGCCTGTATTTTCTCCAAAGTCTTTATACCCCTGCATGTTCCCTTTCCTCACCCAAGCAGTTCAGATGCTCTTGATCCCTACTGCAGAGAATATCCTTGATGTGTGTGTGTGTGTGTGTGTGTGTGTGTGTGTGTGTGTGTGTGTGTGTGTGAGTGCATTTTGATCATCGATGAAATTATCAGCACAACAATGCATCAACCGAAGCCTCCCACCTGAAGTTCGCATCACACCAACACTAACATGGCAATTTTGTTTTCATGCTCCCTGTTAGGTCAATACACCAAGATGCCAACCCTTCTATTTTGAAACAATTTTGAAAAATTTTCAGGAATGTTTTGAATTTTTCAACATCATAACTTCTGAACAATCTGCGGTCACTGTAAATAAAATATAATGCAACCAGAACAGCAGCCATCTCTGAAAATATGCTTACATCCAAACTAACCATCAGTATTGACAACAACAAAAAATGCCACAATTACCATTATCCTTACTGATACTGTATGTTCACAATTATCACAAGTGATGTCATTTTCATGACCCACATGATAACTATCAACACCCCAACCTCCCCCTACCCCCACAGCAACATTTCCCTCATCCTGATCACAAACACACCCAACACATTTTTCATGTATTCTGTACATGCGATAGCAATTACAACCGCTGACCAACATGCATTCTGGGATCATGCACGACTGTCATCCACAAACTGAGCCATCAGGCGTTAGCCCTTCCAGCCATACTGGACTTAACTGGAAATAATGCAATAAAAAATTCATAAATGAATAGATAATGAAATAAATGAATGAAAAAAATGACAACAAAGGAAGGGAGAAGTTCTGAATTTGAATGAATGACCATGTAGACAGCTGTTGGGATAAAAAGAAAATAACCTGTTTTGTATTTGGAACACAGGAAATTAATACATGTGTTTGGTAGAAGCATACTAATCCAGAGTCTTCAAGCTTTTTTAATTAAAAAAAAATCGTAAAAAATACCAGAATCAGACACTGTTTTGTTTTTCTTTTTTCCCTCCAAGACAATGTTGGTGAACCTGATTTTTTAAAAGAAAGCAGAAAACTGAATTAAAGCAGATTTTCCTGCCTCAATTTTTTTCTTCTTTAAATGGGTTCATGGGCAAGAATGTAAAACCCATAAAAGAACCTTTTTTTCTGTTTCTTAATGTACTTTGTCAAGGCAAAAAGAACTTCAAAAGACTCAGTTTGTAGTCAACAGTCAAAGACATACTGGTAAGCATAAGCATGCAGCATCTGGACCTTACTATTCAAAAGAAAACAAAAAAACACAATACCTAGTCTATGCTTGTAACACTCGACTGAAAGAAAAGACATCATAAAATGGAAAGCCAGCATTAACATCCAAATAAATACACAAAATAGATTTAAACTAGTGCAATGTTACTGAAATAAATAGCAGTAATTTTGCCTGGATCAAAGTCTAGTTTCTGCTAAAAGAGGTGACAACAGGGGTGTGCGAGTTTGTCAACCTTTTCTAAGCTTTCATCCCACTTAAAATGTACCACATTCATATCTATCAAAGCTTGACACTTAAAAATGTTGTGTAGATTATTGCACCACTTTCTTGCTCCCAACGCTTGTCATCCACATTTTTTCATATTCCAAATGTAAAACCATACAGTGTGACTTCTTAAATCACCATTTTCATTCCATTCTTTTCAGAACACTACACAGTGAAAAAGATAAATCTGTTAAATATTCACTCAAACAGAGAAGCAAAAGGAAATTGTTTTCAGCTATACACCAGGTGGCAAAGTTTTAAGTCAATGATCATTGAAGTATGAGTGTGTGTGTGTGTGTGTGTGTGTGTGTGTGTGTGTAATATGGATAATCTTTCATCTTTAATGTCAACTCCTTTTTAACCCCTCAGCAGAAATCCAAAACGAACAAGAATTACAGCAAATGAAATAGCTTCAAAACTTAACAACATATGCATCAGGTTTTATCACATTCTAAAGCACATAACTGTAAATACAAACAACAAAAGAAACAGCTGAAATCAAATAAAGACACTAGAATCAACTCTGTTGAAATTTCTAAGTCAGAACTGACAATCACAATGTAAAACTCATCAGAACTTTCGATAGTTCTACACTAAAACCTGTATTTGGTAATATATTACATTAAGTTATTTTGGTAAAAGGTTGATCTAATCATTCAAAATATTCTAAGATCTTTGGTAAAAGGTTGATCTAATCATTCAAAATATTCTAAGATCATTGTTTGAATCTAATCATTCAAAATATTCTAAGATCATTGTCTGAAGGTCAGTTTGCATGCATTATAGTACAAAACCCCTCAGACATTAACCCTTTCAACCCTTCCAAGTGTGCAATCTAGGCAACCTTCCCTGCCCAGCAGGTCTGGGCTGTTATACAGGAGCAGACGGGGTGCTCCACTCTATTATCTTAAAAAATGTTAAATCAAAAGAAAATTACACAGCAGTGACAATATGACATTTTCCTATCAAAACTTCAAGTAACACGATGCTTTTTTTCCTTTCGATGTTAAAAACAAACAAAGAAAACGAAAATTTTACCTAGTTTCAGTTTTGAAAGTTAGCTGTAAACATACTTCATGTTCCAATACTTTAAACTCTGACATGTAATAGAACAAGCAATTTTCCGGAGTGGTGCCAAATTTGGTTTTTGCTTGTTTGCATATTCTAGGACCCACTGTAACATTTTTGAGACAACCTTTTATGTTCACAGCGTGGACAATCTCTCCTACCAAACAGGTTTATGTCAGAATGGTGACCACCTACTTCGACAAAGGTGGTATTTTTTTTGGCCATATCTCTGAAGAATTTAATGATGAATCATTAATTGAATTGTCTAAATCTGGATCAGAGTTACTGCCAGAATCCATCAGGATATCGTCAAGAATCTGTCTAGAAGTAAGCCTCTGTCATTTGGCCATAACTAGTGTGGAAAAAAAAAAAAACACTGAAAAGACACTCCAACTGACTGCGTCGTACTGTAGAATCAACACAATCACTGAATCAGAATCAGCAGGGATTTCTGTTGAATTTTTTTCCTTGGCTGTAAGTTTATGCAAATGTGATGTTTTTAAACCAGTGTGACAAAATGAGTTTAGACACTCAAGTGCTGGTCATGCTAAGCCTAGAAATACTCCTCAGCAATGCCTGAACATTACTGGTGCAGGATTGAAAGTGTTAATATCATATTCCCTAGAAATTACAATGTGTACTCAGATTTACAGAACATTTTTCTGATATTGCAAGTTCACACCCAGAACTGGTAAAACATCCAACACAGGCATAAAATGTGACAGGAACTGCAGCTCAACATGAAAAGTTTATAAAACAACATGACACAAAACATGAAATAACCAACTTATACCTGATGTCAGCTGTGATTTCACAAACTCTGTAATCTGCACACGATTGCATAACCTTGTTCACTTCTTCCCAAGAGCGAGTCAGTACTGATTAAATCAAATCGTAAGTAAAAGACATTTAAACCAGGATTGTTAGTTGGCAAAAACTGTAAACTGTTTAAACTAAAACTGAAAAACAAAAATTGGGTAAGAAGAAAAAGAAGGCGGAAGCAATACGGGAAGTATGCGAAAAACAACACATTTCCCCAAACCCTAACTTTATCAGAAATATTTTTACCTCGCGCATGTCAACAAACACTTGTCTCTTCAAACCTCGACGTAATCTGCGGTCCTGAAAGAAGAAAATGTCTGGGTCAGTCACAAAAATTTCTTCTTGCTGGAAGCTGCACGAATACAACAGGGAAAAAAAAAAGGAGAACCAAGAACAGTATTCAAAGTGCTCCAACCTTAGCCCAGTCAAACACTTCAAAACATGTTGCTACACCCTACACATATGGAAATGACAGCATGAACAACCAGCTCATTAATTTCATCATTCCCTACTGTAGCACTGTAATCATCATCCAGCAAAAATGGTACATAAGCGATGTGAACCCATGATGCCATCAAAACTTCCCTCCACAATTTAAACTTTGCCCAGGAACATCTTCTGATGACAGTGACATTACCTCAATCACTGAACAATCAAGCACCTGTCTGTCAGATGAAATCATTCTGATGACAGTGACATTACCTCAATCACTGAACAATCAAGCACCTGTCTGTCAGATGAAACCATTGCTGCACTACTGCTGTGCCTCCACCGGGGAAAAAAAATATTGAGAACCTGTGCCTCAGGTGTCTTTCTGCCGCTACTGCGGACCTTGAGTTTTTTTTGCATCAAACAGGCTTCCAGACATTTTGCAATGTTCAATGGAGAATTTCAGTTACCCTCTTAGAAAAGCGCCTATAGAGCAGATGTGACTCAAAGGATGATCCCAGTCTTCCCATTTTAAGCCACAGCACATTCAACAACTTTGAGTATGAACCACCTGAGACAGAACATACAGATAAAAACCATAACATTGCTTGTCATTTTCCCCTGACATTTCAAGGCACACAGAATCAGATACAGCCTGACGTGATTTTGCACACAGAAGTTGGCAAAAGTTGTCATTCTTAGGTCAAAGCCCCTATCACAGTTACGCTATGCAAGTACAATTGCTGTTCAAGAACTTCGTCTCCAGATTACCTTTCTGACGTATTTCTTTTTAGTTCATTGTGTTCACCATATTTCACCTAAACATGTGCACAAAATGTAGCGAAATCATACAAAAAACAGGTCTGCATAATGGTCTTAACAGGGTGGTTCTATCCATGACACTAAGCACTGTCCTATTCGCTGGCTCAAAACATACTTCCCTCAAATGTGAACAGCCTCCTTTGTGAGAGTTCCTGAGTCCACTATGCTTTTCAGCGTTTCCTTTACAAAGTTCGAGGGATGCAATAGCATCACTGACGGTGGATTGCACCATGCGTGACATGAAGCTGAAATGTATCATGCTCACCTTGTAGGAGATGAAGCAGCTGATGGGGATCCATAGAATCAGGCTGAACACCATGATGCAGCCCACCAGGTTATTGCGGAAGAACTCGACTGCACAAACCACAAAACAGGCATAGGCTTTTGTCCATGCTGAAGAACTGCCATAATGATAACACAAGAACTAAGAACATATATTATTGTTTAAACTGAAAAAAAAAAAATCAAGATGTATGATGCATGTATGTTCACAAGTCAATTTGTTCTACTGGCTTCATAGAGAAAAAAACAAGTATAAGCAATCGATTCTTCAGTTTGGAAATACCTGAGAAGTAATACCAAAATATCCAATAGCAAACTGAACGAGCTCAACTTGTCCTGTATCAGCAGCAGACAGGGATTTGGGTGCCCTCTTTATCTGTTTACAAAATTGTGATGGATAATGTTTCAATATTTCATCCATAAACCGTATCACTGAAAGCTCTCCCCAGCGCACCCACTGTACACCACTTACGAATGCCATCAATGCTGAGTGAAAGCCCTCCCACAGCGCACCCACTGTACACCACTTACGAATGCCATCAATGCTGAGTGAAAGCCCTCCCACAGCGCACCCACTGTACACCACTTACGAATGCCATCAATGCTGAGTGAAAGCCCTCCCACAGCGCACCCACTGTACACCACTTACGAATGCCATCAATGCTGAGTGAAAGCCCTCCCACAGCGCACCCACTGTACACCACTTACGAATGCCATCAATGCTGAGTGAAAGCCCTCCCACAGCGCACCCACTGTACACCACTTACGAATGCCATCAATGCTGAGTGAAAGCCTCCCACAGCGCACCCACTGTACACCACTTACGAATGCCATCAATGCTGAGTGAAAGCCCTCCCACAGCGCACCCACTGTACACCACTTACGAATGCCATCAATGCTGAGTTTATCCAGGATGTCAAACAGCCTCTGGATCACAGAAGTCTCTGACTTCTGACACACTCCCTGCAACCATACACAAAACAATGTGAAATCAGTTTCTCCTATGTTAGTCACCTTTAACCCTTTCATCACCAGCTGCAAGCAGCTGAACATTAGCTGTACAGCAGAGGTACTGTGGGGAACTAGATTTTTAAGGCTGTAAATTCTGAACCATTACATTAATAGTCATCATTTACACACCACCATGTAAAGATGAAAAGACTTACACTTATTTCATTTGCTATTCAACTACATAAACAAACATGTAACCGTAAACATTGTGCATACACAGGAAAAGCTAACCCCACTAATGCCGGTAGGGAAAGAATTAAATCAACAAAGTAACCACATTCTGATAATATCCTATCATATATGGCAAATCAACTCTGTTTAAAGCACCTACAATTCCCATTCTTGACAACAGCCACTCAAGAATGGAAACTCAGTTGTGCTTTAAATCAGCAAAGGTACTCACATTCTTACAGTAGCCTATGACACAGGGTCGGCTGTTGGGCAGGGGATGGTTATTGTCGTAAGGTTTACACTCTCCTGTCACGTTATCACGGCAACATCTCTGGCACGACTCCGATACTGAAACATTCAACACACCAAACTCACATCTGAGCACAGTGAGCATGTACATTGTGTGGATTTTTCATCAGATGCAAAAACTTTTCTTAGTTTCCTGTGTCCTCTGATACCAAAACAAAACTGCTATCCCACTAACTAACAACATGGAAAAAAAAAAAATAATGGTTAAAATGTGCATTTTCAAGTCAAATGCTGCACGCGCACATGCGCACACACACACACACACACACACACACACACACACACACACACACACATGCACACACACACACACACATACACACACACACACACACACACACTTTTTGATATCAGAAGTTTCTTATGGCAATCCATGCTGCTTATGATGCAGACAAAACAACAACAAACTTCATTGTAACACTGCAAGCAGGTTGAAAGGAGGGAGCTACTACATCGAGGAGAGAGGAGGGCAGGAGGAGAGAAGAAGGGGGGGGGGGGGGTCCCCCTGTTTCTTTTTCGACATTCACATTGGTCAAAAGGGTGTTGAAAAGGAGTGGACAGCAGCAGCATAACACTACATTTGTCTCAAAATTGTTGAGCAGAAAAGGGGTGATGGGGGTGGGGAGTGATATCATCAAACAAAGAGCTCCTGCCAAAACACTGGGCTAACAGAAGTGACTATTTTTGGTAAAATAAGCGACTGGAAAGCTAGCAAGATATTTTCCCCCATTTGTAAGAGGCGGTGGTGAGTAATCTCAAAAATATCATTCCAAACACAGGCCACAAATCAAATTTTTATCCAGATACATCTTTTCCATAGCTTATTCTAGTTCCACTGAAGTATACTTCCTTTCCTGAGACAGCACGGTGCTTCAAGTTTGACTTATCTGTAGCAGATTTGATCAAAATAAAAAATGACCCTTAAACAATACCTTTCAGCAACTTGACCCAGTTTTAGTGAAACAATTCAGTTGAGAATGCATGAAAAGATGCATGTTCCTGACTTCTCTTAATGTTATCTACCAGCATTTCTCACAGTTCCACTTATCATGAGACTATTCTTTTCTTGATTAAACAATAGAAATGTAGGGAAAATATCATTACATCCCTTTGAAAAATTTTTTTTAAAGATAATAGTCTAAAATATACCACTTCTGTCATCTTCTGCAAATGGAAAACACTTTCAAAATAAACAAAAAATTCCAGATATCACTTTGAATATCAGTGAACAAAAATGACATACATATACAAAATTTGATTAAAAAAAGAAAAGGACCATATAAACACCTATTCACAGCACACTAACACAAAAATAACCCACAAATTTCAGACAAGAAAAGCCGGAGGAAAATACAGTGCAGTCATTTCATACAACCCAAGACATCACCGGAGATTCTATCTGTGGTGAGTAAGTACTGACCTTGGTCACAAGTGCAGGACTCTTGGTTCCGTGCCTCACAGAATGACTTGCACACCCCATTGCCATCGCACTCACCCCTGAAAGAAAAAAAAACCCAAATAAACAAACAAACAATCACATACAAGCTATCGCAGATTTTACTCACAGACACTCTGACAGGCAAGGCAACAGTACAAACCAGATTACAGCTTGGCTGATCTGATGTGATAAGAAACATAAAGAATCAATTCAACAAACAAGAGCGAAGCCACCATACCAGGATCACCTTGCAGCACTCGACATTAAGACAGGAGGTGGCTGTACATCCTGACCTTGAGGAACGACCGAACAACAGAGTAACTGCCAAACCAATAATGCAAAAACTTCCAGAGAATGGGACAGACTCATGCTGGGGCTTTTCAATAGCAAACAAAAATGACGGAACACACCTAAACAGAGGCAGTGGTCTTTGAATCTCTCCGGATCCACTGTTCTATTTACAGCACAATCCTACTAGTACTGAGATGTGTGCACTAATGAAGTATACAAGTGTGTAGTGTGTACTGTCCACAGATGTGTGTGTGTGTGTGTGTGTGTGTGTGTGAGTGCGAATGTCTTTCTGTGTGATGATTGTGTGCATATACGTGTGTGTATGTGTGTGTGTGTGTGTGTGTGTGTGTAAATACGTACACAATTATGTGGATTTTTTTTCTTGTACCATGTGTGGGAACATTTTACGTTACTCATTTATCGATCAAATGATTTGTTGATCTATTGAATTACCTACACACACACACACACACAAAAGTGCATGCACGCCTTATGAAAGACATCTCTCTCTCTCTGAGACTATGTTTGTGTGTGTACGTGTGTGTGTGTGTGTGTGTGTGTGTATGTGCATGCACATGAACGTGTGTATGATAATGTGTAACTGTAGACCTTTCATTAATTCAGTTAAATGATCATTTATAGTTAGTTTCAATGATACTATACAAACAGCTTTTTTTTTAATGCAATAATATTTTTTTTTAAAAAGACACCTCAAAAGAAATTTCTCCACCCTGGCACCATGGCACCGACACAAACATCTGTCCACGCAGACTGACTTAACATTATCTAAAAAAAAGAAAAATCTTATGACAGTAGGCCACCAGGGTGCCATGAAGGATATTTGGGCAGTCAGCAATCTCCACAGCTGTCTAACCTCAGTCCTGCGCAACAGGGCAGAGGTGTTATAACCAATCCAGTCTTTTACTCTGTCCATCCTGGATTTTTTTTTTTTTGTCTGCTAATGGGAGGCCCATTCTTCACTGTGCCCTTTAGCATGACTTCATATAGAAACAGAGCAAATTAACAGAGTGATCACTGGAACATTGAGACACAAAAAAAAAAAAACAACAAAAAAAAAAAAAAAAAAAAAAGGCCTCCCACTGAGGAAAAACAGAAACCTCTGAATTTCTAGGAAGGATCCAGCAGACATGCCCATCCACCCCCCAACTGCAAAAATATTTGGTGTTATGTGACACCAGTCTGAGCATCCAGTGGAGAGTCGTCAACTTTTCAGTCCAAACACTATCAGGACCATTTCTTTGTACAGTTTTTGTCAACATCTTTAGCATTTGCAATGTCTTCCCAATGCATGTTGTCAGAGCACAACATACTCTTGCTTTCAAGGCCTTCAACCAGATAAAAATGCAACAAGCTGCTCTCACAGAGAACACGGAAACCTCGTGACTTCAGTGTCATGTGCTAGCATACTGAACATGCAACCAGAAAGCCGCAAATTCAACTGCAACTTTTTGAAAGAAAATTCTTTGTCCCGGATTTCTTTCTTCCCTACTAGAAATCCCCCTCCCTCCGCCATCCTCCCCCCCCCCTCCCACCTTCCCCCCTCTCCGCCTCCTCTCCCACTTCTCAGGAATTCCAGTTTTACTTTTCGCTGAAATCTGTAAAGGAATCCTGGAAATCTGGGAAACCTGTGAAACGAATCACTGGAAAGATTTAAACTCAGAAAAAAAGTTAAATCCACATACGCATACAAACAAACACAAACATACAAAAAGAAAACAAAAACCATTTTAACTGCACAAACGTGAAGAAACGCATAAAAACCAGTGCATGCACAGACACCTCAATCAACAACCAGAACCAGGGAAAGCACAATTCTTTCGCCAACAGTCCTCATCACAGGAATACTTACTCGTCGAGGCAGGAGGCACCCTCGGGTTTGTTGGGAGCAGTAGGGCAGTCCAAACTTACACCACTGCAGTGAGTTAAGGATCAGGTTGAGAACCATGAGCTATGATTTATCTACTATTTTTTTCTTGTCATCTTCCGGAACTATCTTTACATCCCTCCTTTTTCCAGAAACAAATATCTATTCATTACCTCAAGGAAGGCGATACATATTTATAAACCATCAACGTTAAACATTCCAGTATCAAACAGGGTTCACGTTTACTGTTAACTACTGTTATTTTACCAGTTGAGATGACAAACCATCAACAAAAAATATTGTCTACTGATACTGTGTACTGATTTAGATTCTTTTTCATCAGTGGCAAAATGGACCACTGAGTTCATGCAGTTTACCTTCGACCGATTGCTATGACAAGATTATCAGTTTTGTTTGAGACCTCTGTCTTCCCTAAAAATGCAGTACCGGGCTTAAACATCACTAATGCAATCATTGATTCAAGATCTTTCATACACCATTCAATACCTGTCTACTCTATGTATTCATAAATCAAATAACTATCGATTTTTTTTTTTTTTTCCAGAAACCTGTGTATTCAGATCAGTTTACCTCATGATTCATCTGTCCAAAATCTAAAGCTTTCACAGACACTTATCAGCAGAACTTTCGCTTTCTTCTTTGCAGTTTCATGATATAGATGCCACTTTCCATGATCATTTTCTTTAATATCACGGTAAAGGCAATCCACAATAGGAACTGAAAAACTGGTGGCCGAAACGCGTCAGCGGACATACCTTCATCTACTTCTTGACAGAATTCTAGAAATTGCTCATCAATATCTGGCAATATTTCATCCAGTTTGTATACTTTCCCCTCAACCTTTCTCTTTTCCTTTTATCTGTTTCTTTTTTGTCACTGGAATCTACTGTCTTTGAGCATATTACCACAGTCAATAGGCCTAACACCAGCCAATCATTAAGGAAAACTGTTACGGTAAACAGATCTGTGTATCCGTTACCTATCCATGCTACACATTCCAATATCAAATTATCAGCTAATATGTTTAATTAACCAATACGAACTCATCAGCTACCCAATAATTCATGCTGTACATTTCAGTATCAAATAACTAATTTTTGTTCAGAAACCAGTATCCATGCAAAACATTCCAGGTTCAAATTAGATAGGCACTTGGGTAACTACAGACCTATACCACTGTCGCATGGATCCCGGACCTTCCTTCAGGGTCAGTTCATGAGTAAACACAATTTCATGTTTTTAATACCTGGAGAAATAATGGATGGTACAAGAAGAGGTTACCGATGGCTTTTACTACATTGTGACAATTCTTGCTAATTTATATATATATGAAATTGCACCTGAGCCCATTTCTTTGACAACATGCCCTGAAACATTGGTAAACTGGCTAGAGTCAGGATTGTTTACAAATCAGGTTTGAAAGTAACTGGTGTTGGAAGAACCTAATTTCATCCTACCTGAAAACTGCAAGTGTACCGACCATTCAAGAACTTCATCTCTAGATTTTGCTTTTTAACCTTTTTTTTCCCCAGTTACTTGAGTGCATCATATTTTCTCCAAACATGTGTATGCAGCAAAATCATATGGCAAACAGATCCCAATAATCTTGTTCAATGATCTTGGATCTGCTGTTTCATCTGGATCTGTACCAGAATCAACTGGTTCATCTTTTGGCCTCTCTTCATACATTCATCTTTCTGCCAAAAGTTTGATTAACCCCTTGACTGCTGCTATTTTGTATCAGTTTTGCACTTCTGTGTGCCAGAGCAAAATTTGACTTTTTGCGGTAGGTTCACTAATTTGATCAGTGCTCATTTATTTATGGAGATATCTCTTAGATTTTTGGCATGTTTTCTTCTTATACCCAGGGCTATAATATCTGCAAATAATATTTGATTTTGTTCATTCTGAGTATAATAAATAATCTTATAATTCAACTTTTTAAAAAAAAATTATATTTTGCAAGCATACAAAAACCCACAGAAGCAAAACAAAAAACATACAAACCCAGCCAAAAGTGGTCTTAGTGTTTACTGAACACCTGTGTAAATATTTGGTAGTGAATTTACAACCCGCAATTGTTGTTTTATATAATAAATTTATGCATTTCTGGGGTACAGTACAATCCAGGTATCAAGGGACACAATTTTGTTTTCTTAGGTAGGTTCACTGATATGCCCACTGCTCTTTCAATTCTTGACATATATCTTAGATACTTGGGAAATTTTCTTGTTATATCCTTGGCTACAGCCAGATAGCACAATAGTTTGATTTTGTTTGTAATGAGTAGACCAAAAATATATATAATGATGAATGTTTTGTTTGAAAAACAGACACTTTCAGAACATAAACAAAACTATAGCACTAAAATCACAATGAAATACCACAAAAACTGGTGTTAGTATCCTTTGAACTTCAGGACAAACATCTGTATTCACAATAAAGCTTGACAATGCATAAAATGTTTAGCAACCCTTATCATAGGGGGCACTCCAGCCCAGGTAACGTGGGAAAGAAGATGGGATTTGAACATTATCCACAGCATCAGTCTGCACATCTTGCAAGCCTCTTGGGAATTGGTCTTGTTTAGCAGAGATGAACTAACAGTAACAACACTAAGTGTAACTTCCAATTATTCTGTCAGTTTTCTTTCACACATGTGGTTTGGTTCACTCATGAGCTAAGTGCGACTGATAAAAAGCAATCACCACAGAAGGTAATAAATAAAACATTGCAAAACCAACCACACCAAAAAAAAAAGAGACTGCTAAAGATAGGACTGAGCTACAAAAGGCCACACCACAGATGATGAAAACACACTAACAACTGAAAAATACACCGGACAGAATACACCACACCACAGAACCTATGGACAGAAGGATCAGGATCCCACACTACTGCCAGTAAATGCCAGTTATAGTTGACTGACACACATTTGGGTACACATACACACACACACACACTGTGCACAAGCACCATATTCAAAAGCAACACACACACACACACACACACACACACACACACATACAGCACCACATGCAAAAGCGCCACGCACACACACACCATGCACAAACACTACACACACACACACACACACAAACACACACACAATGTATACCCACACCATGCACAAGCACTGCTCTCTCTCTCTCTCTCTCTCATACACACACACACACACACACACATCGTGCACACACACACACACACACACACACACACACACATACACACACACACACACACACACACACACACCACAAAAACAACTCCACGAAATCCATAGGTTTGAAATTGCCAATGTTTACCTTGATACCTGGGTCACCCGTGAAAGAAAGGTCAAGATTTGGGCGATCAGCACTGGCCTCTGTCCATTCTGAAACAAGTTCCGACTGACGAGTGCCACACCCTCTTCCTCTGCCACGCCCCCTCACACTGGACCCTCGCCGTTGTCCTAAACCCCCTCCCCTTCCTCGACTCTCCTCCCGACCTCTCACGAAAGGAGGGAGAAGGCACTCGACATACACGGAATCGGCTCGTCACTCTCCGATTCGGCCCCACTTGCGCCGGTATCGCCTGGTTTGAAGTCGGGGATCAGCTTTGTCATCAACACCAATCTCCGATAGTAAAGGGTGGTGTTGATTGTGATCACTTTATTCCTCCTCTGAATCGCTTCATTCCACTTCTTGAAGTCTTCATCATCGCTTTCACGGTTTCGGATAACTTCTTGAAGCACTTCAAGAGCATTAGATCATTTGAAAACGGCACGCGCCTGATCGAACTGCCTGCTCGACTCGCCATCTTCAACCGAGAATGACTCAGCTGAACCTTGCCGAAGTCATCATCCGAACGGACGCGAGCCGGTCAGTCAGCGACCCGTGAAAGGAAAGAAACCGTCCTTTAGGGTCACTGCAACCGTTTAAACCATTTTTTCTCCTTGCCTCCCTTCTTTAAATCGCCGAATTTTGATGATGAAATTATCTCGAACGCCATTCGTGCAAGGGCACACAGCTTTCCCGAAACCATCTCGAACGCTGTTCGTGCAAGGGCAGTCAACGGGTTAAGATAGGTTCACTACCTTTTGTGTCACCTGTCTGAGAGACAAACCATCAGACAAACAAAGCAACTGACACAGATGACAACATGGCGGTGGAATTTGAAAATTTTCAGATACCAATAATGTAGCCATTATCCATGCATGCTCTATATACTGCCATAAAGTATTCCTCATGTACCAGTACATATATTCTCTACATATTCTATCAATAAGGAACAACAAATGATCATTATCTGCTTACGCTTTACCAGAATTTTGTCTTTTCCAGTCTGCTTTGGAAGCTAACAGTATCTGTGCGCTAGTTTCCAACGCCAACAATGCATGTGTCATAATGGCCTGTCAACATCAACACCACATACCATCGCATTACCTGTCAAAGGTCATACTGACCATCAATTCTTCCAACATCTAAATCAAATAACGATTCAAAAAAGCTAGAAAACAGCCTCCTGAACACCAAATGTGGGTAAAAGAAAGAACACATTCAACCAGAGACATTAAGAGGATTAGGAAAAATTCTCCCCATCTGACAACATAATGATCTCCCTTTTTTTCTCTCTCTCTCATCCCTGTGGAAGATTTACCAGAAGAACCACTGGAATTTCAGTCAAACTAAGCATTGTACAAGGCTTTGAACGCTCTTCAGTCCCCCAAGCTAAAAAATACCTAAGAACCCTGTAAACATGCACATGACACTACCTAAACCCCCACCCCCACCCTGCCCCAAGAAACAAAAACAAATCAAAACAGAACAGAACAAAAAGGAACAAATTACAAAAACTTTTGTCTTCAATAAAGGTCTGGTGAAATTTTCCCTCCACATCTACCCAGTTTCTTTTCCATATCAGCAATTGATATCTACCACCTGTCAATGTCAACACTGACACAAGACTGTGCGACAATTAAAGGATACTCGCAGTACGAGGCATTGAAGCAGGAGATTTCGCTGTCTCCCAAGCACTGGGTTCCCAAGGAAGCCACCTGGCATCCTTCACAGCAGGCGTGATTCACAGGACTGTATTCACATCATACATCAAGCATACTGTACAACTGTTTCTCAATCCGCACATCACTGCAAAGGCCTGGCAACATACTGTAAATAAAAAAAAACTTTGTTTCAACTACTGGTCCAGCTTTATTTGCCAGTCTGCCATTTTGCAATAACTCCCAATCTATTCCTAAAGAGCGACTCTATAAAAAAACTTTAATGTTTCGACTACTGGTCCAGCTTTATTTGCCAGTCTGCCATTTTGCAATAACTCCCAATCTATTCCTAAAGAGCGACTCTATAAAAAAACTTTAATGTTTCGACTACTGGTCCAGCTTTATTTGCCAGTCTGCCATTTTGCAATAACTCCCAATCTATTCCTAAAGAGCGACTCTATAAAAAACTTTAATGTTTCGACTACTGGTCCAGCTTTATTTGCCAGTCTGCCATTTTGCAATAACTCCCAATCTATTCCTAAAGAGCGACTCTATAAAAAACTTTAATGTTTTGACTACTGGTCCAGCTTTATTTGCCAGTCTGCCATTTTGCAATAACTCCCAATCTATTCCTAAAGAGCGACTCTATAAAAAACTTTAATGTTTTGACTACTGGTCCAGCTTTATTTGCCAGTCTGCCATTTTGCAATAACTCCCAATCTATTCCTAAAGAGCGACTCTATAAAAAACTTTAATGTTTTGACTACTGGTCCAGCTTTATTTACCAGTCTGCCATTTTGCAATAACTCCCAATCTATTCCTAAAGAGCGACTCTACATTTTGTTTCAGGACCTGGAAGGGGTGAAGCATAAGGCTCCAGCATTCTGATCCATAAGCTTCCCCTGCAAGAACCATTTGCAATGTTTCATACAGAGCAAAACAAATTTAAGATCATTTTTTTCTTTTTTCCTTCACTTGGTATCTTTGTGGCTGGCAAAAACAACCATAACAATATAGAGGACAATGCATTTAACATGGCTGTGGAAGATTTGGTGGCCCAGGCCCTGATAAATCAAATAACAACTCAGACATTAGCACTGACTACCGATGTGTTTGAAATCAGTTCAAGCTCAAATCGCAGTGACTTTGATCATGAAGATTTAGCGAGTGAGTATCAAAGTTCAATCAGTGTTTGGATCTTTAAATTGTACACAAGTCACCACAATCATCAGTCATACGACTCTGATGACCCAGATGTGGCTAGTCTGTGGAGGTGACAGAATGAGCAGTATGGGTGCACTGCCGTTGAGGTGGCACAGACGGGACAGCAAAAAAAAGGTTAAAAAATCAAAACAAACAAAAAAAAACACACAAAAAAACCAAAAAAAAAGAAATGTACTAGTCAGCACTGACGTTCACTCAATGTTCAGATCTTTAAAATACACACGATTCAGCACAATGATCAGTCACAAATATCAGCCCTAGACAAACGGACACATGCATATCACACCACACCTACAGTTACGTTCTCAGTAAAAAGATATTGTAATCTGGATTTACATTTATTCTCATTTTTTAAACCATTGCCTCAGGCTATAGGAGTCGTTTTTTTTGTTTTTGTTTTTTTTCATTACTTTATAGCCATCATATAATCCATCAAGCAGTAGGCAGGTTTATACATGCATATCCCATACATGTTTTCAATATTTCTACTGTATGTACATTAACCACTAAACACATTTTCCAATAGACACAAAGGTGCTTCACATGTTTAAATATATATAACAATGAATACACACTATAACATACATACACACTACTAGAGGCTTATAGGAATTTGGGATATGATTTCTGCAGAGATACTTATTTTCAATAAGAAAATGTTTATCACCAGAAATAAAATAAGAAAAAGAGACGTACTATGACTCAAAGTAAACATTCTGAAGCAATAGTTTCATGATCGTATATTTTCTGTTTTATTCATCCTTCTTCTACAACCCATCCCTCCCCTCCTCCCACTCCATTCTCTTATTTTATCTCAGGCTCACTCACTCTCTTCTTCTCTCTCTCACTCCCATTCTCTAAAGCAAACATATCTGATTTTACTCGTTGCTTGTTTTGTTTCATATCCAGTTGTACTTTCTCTGTGACTCAATATATGAATCAGAATATATAACCATAATTAGGTTTAGGGTGGGTATCATACTGAGAATAGCTGAAATAATATTATGGGTTAAGAGGTAGTGCCTGGATATGTGAAACACGCTTTAGGAATTTGTCTAGTCCTCTTGACAATTAATTTATGAGTCTAGTTCTTTTTACTTAAAAAATGACTGCCTAATTTGAAACAACAGACTCAGGTGTTTACAAACAGGCACCCACCCAAAACATTTAAACACAGAGAAAAGATTTTATTAAGACATAATGAAAGTCTTAGCTATTAAAAGAAAAAAAAAAAAAAGAAATATGCAAAAAAAAAAAAAGAAACTATGTAACACACACACACACACACACACACGCACACACACGCACACACACACACACACACACACAATGTTTCAATATAACCTTGGTAGATGCCGCATCACTATACACTACTCTTAGCGTGAGCAGCTTCCTCTACTTCGTCTCACACACAAAAACAAAAATAAACAGCAAAAAGGAGAGTAAGGGTCAAGGAAAGGTGAAGTCCTGGAAGCACACCTGCACTGTGCTTCACCAATCAGCAAACAGAAAGAGTTGCAGCAAGGGTCAAGGTTGAAGCGCCCCAGGTAGCCTGCGTCACACTGTTCCTCAGCGTCGATCAGTCCATTACCACAGGTCGAGTCCTCATCTGTGGGTCCTGCTCAAAACACACACAGCAAAACTTTCTTTTCTTCTGCCTCTGCTTCTCACCTTGGTCACACACTTGCAATGCCCTAGCCCCCCCCCCCCCCCCCCCAACTCATTCCATTTCCATGCCTCCCTCCACCCCTTCATCTGGGCACCGCACTAAAACTGAAAGGGTTGATGTAAAACTTTAATGTTCATTGGATAGCATTGTGAAACAGATTTTTCTTTTCTTTTCATGGTGATCGAGGATGAGGATGAGGATGAGGATGAGGATGTAGATGGTGTCACGGAGTTCCATTCTGATCTAAACGAGAAAAAACAAACAAAAAATTTGTATATTGTTAAAGATGCCACATAACATACTACGTTCTTCCAACCATTATATGTGTTTTTCATCTATGGGAAAAATACTAATGAAATGAAACACACGCACATTCTCTCTCTCTCTCTCTCTTACTCCATCGTTTCAAGCTGACACCACAAAGTCCTCAATCAAAAAAAAAAAAAATGCACATTTGTAGAACTTTGTAAACACCTTAAAAAGCGATCATTCTCAGACTTTTTACAACCCATCTAAAAGTATGGTTTTAGGCTGATATTCAGACTGAAAATAAAGAATAAACCGGAATACGGCGCTTGAATGATCACTACATTCGAAAAACAAGCTCACTCAGCACCAGAAACTAAAACACAGAAATGAAAAACACATCAAGCGGATAACAAACAGGTTTACAACTTAATTCACAGTTCCACTATAGTTACTTCATTGTTCAAAGGGTGTACCACTGTAGAACAGTGAAACGGTGTAGGAAAATACAGCTAGGAAATGACAAAAGTTAGTGACAGTAGCATAAACATAGGTCTTAACGTAAATGCAGCCAGCAAATGACAGTACTGTAGCTTGAATATAAAACACCAAATCTTTAAGAAAAAAGAACCAGATGACAACAAAACAGTAAATGACCTTAGTATGAATGAAACAAAACCTGTAGGTCAATACAGCCAAAAAACAACAATACAGTCAGAAACTGTAGCACAAACATTACAAACGAAGTCAGCATGTAAATACAGCCCGGAAACAATAGTCAGTGAGTGTAGCATAATCATAACAGGTTACGGCAGAAAGTAACTACAGCAAGGACACAACAATACAGTTAGCGACCACAGCACAAACATAACAGGTTCAGGCAGTAGATAAACACGGACGAGAAACAACAGTCTAGGTTGAAACATAACAGAGTAATGATGTAGATAAAGGCAGCCAAAAAAACACAGCCAGGAGACAACAACAGTTAGTGGCCGTAGCATAAACGCAACACATGAAGGTAGAAGGTAAATACAGAGGGGACAAATACTGACGGCTGAAACAGGATTTGGCCTTGTTGGTCAGCACGGCGCTGATGTCCCTTTTGCTGCACTGGGAAAAGATCTGCACACAGCAGAACAAGACGAGACCTTCCATGTTACAACTGCAGCCCTGCCCAGTCCTCTTTGGCATTTCATCAAGTCTGTCACAGCATTCGGAAGAGGCTGCATTTAAGTGTAACATTGCATCTGATTCACCTTATGAACACAGCCAGCTAGACAGGCAAACACCTACACATACACCTGACTGGCTAAAAGAACAAATCCACACTGACAAACACACACATACACACACACACGTACGCACACACACACACACACACACACACAAACATGCACACACATGCACATGAGATTATGAATATAGAGGCATGCAGCACAGATACATCAAATTTTCTGGAGACCGTTTTTTCAGGTGACTATGAGTTTCGTAGAATCACGACCCTACTTTTCATCAGCCCTCTTGCAGATTAAACTATGGATAAAATATAACAATCTCAATGTCAGGCTGTGAAAATGATATTATGGTGAGAGAGAGCTGTGTGTGTGTGTGTGTGTGTGTGTGTGTGTGTGTGTGTGTGTGTGTGTGTGTGTGCACACTCGCACGCAAGATCTTATCGTGTGTGCACTTGCTCACTCCAATTATGTTAATTCGATGATTTCAGAAGGTGATCATCAAAACAAGAAATTATGGTCTTACATAAGGAGTAAGAGACAAGACAACATTGGGATTCCAGACCTGATAAACAACCAGAATAACCTAATACAAGACCCTGAAGGGAAAGCAAATTTACTAAACAAGCAGTTTTGTTCGGTTTTCTCAAATCCCAAGCCTTTAATTAACATTAGACTAAAGGATGATGATAAACTCCCTGAAATGCAAAACATCAAAGTAAACAAAGCAGGAGTATTTAAGTTACTGACCAACATCAATGAAAACAAAGCTACTGGTCCTGATGGCGTTCCTGGCAAGCTTTTAAAATTATGTGCCAATGAATTGACTGAGGTATACCAACTACTTTTCCAAGCTTCACTGGATCAGGGAGTAATACCTGACGAGTGGCGAGATGCGAGCATTGTTCCTTTATTCAAAAAGGGTGACAAAACAAAAGCAGAGAACTATAGACCTGTACCTCTTACATCCATATCAGCAAAACTACTTGAACACATAATATATAGTAGCATAATGGATCATCTTGACAAATATGACTTCTTAAATAACGCCCAGCATGGCTTTAGACAGCGGAGGAGTTGTGAGACTCAACTTATAACAACTCTGAATGATTTTAATAACTGTCTTAACAACAGACAGCAAATAGATGCAATTTTATTAGACTTTTCTAAAGCCTTTGATAAGGTTGACCATGAGGGCCTGCTGCTTAAATTAGAACACATCGGCATTGGCGGTTCTTTGCTAAAATGGGCTTGATCATTTCTCGTTGGGAGAATGCAGAAAGTTGTTGTGGAAGGGTCGTCATCCCATTGTAAACCAGTCTTGTCAGGTGTACCACAGGGAACTGTTCTGCGGCCCTTGTTTTTCTTCATTTATATAAATGACATAAGTAGAAATCTCTCTCCTGGAACTACTATAAGGCTTTTTGCAGATGACAGCTTAGTATATAGAACAATCAGAAGCAAGAATGATACACGCATTCTACAAGAGGATCTAAACGGTTTACAAGAGTGGGAAAGAACTTGGAAAATGGAATTTCATCCCCAGAAGTGCCAAGTGTTGCGTATATGTAATAAACGCTCACCAACTAGATCAGAATATTCTATTCATAATACTATTCTTAAAGAAACCAATGCTGCTAAATATTTGGGCGTGATTATAGATAGTCGTCTCAAATGGAAAGAACATTACAATTTAGTATGTAAGAAAGCAAATAACATCTTAGCTTTCTTATGCAGGAATATCAACAACTGCCCCCAAAAGGTTAAAGACGACTGCTACAAAATACTGGTTAGACCAGTACTGGAATATGGTTGCTCAGTCTGGGATCCTTACCATCTAAAGGACATTGATAACCTCGAAAAGATTCAGAAGAGAGCAGCACGGTTTGTAACAGGGAACCATATCAGAGAGAAAGGGAATACTAGGAAGAACATGAGGAAATTAGAATCGAAACCCTTAGAAGAGAGAAGAGCTTTTATCAAACTTAATATCTTCTTCAAAGGCAGAGCTAAACTAATTGATATTCCAATGGAACAACTAGTACTGAATAAAAGTAGCACCAAGAGTGGCGGTCAATGTTAATACCATACCTGCATCAAATATTGACAACCACTTACATTCATTTTATTCTAGTTCTGTATGGCTGTGGAACTCACTGCCGGGTGCCATCAAGATTGTCACAAATGCAGTCTCATTTAAAAAGCAAACTGATACGACAGTTTTGAAATCTGCATATTGACGATTTTCTTTTAACTTCCCAGATATTTTATGGTTACCTGGGCCTGAATCTGGCCATCGCTTTTAACTTCTTGAATATCAAGTGCAACCCCTTGATGCCAAATTTGCTCCAGAGGCCAACAGACTGAGTCGCACTATTTTATGTTATTTTATTTTACTTTTTAATATGCGCGCTGGTGACCTACTCGTTTTTGAGTGAACCAGTATTTTAGGAAGAAGAAGAAGAAGAAGACTCCAAGTAGGGGAGACAACTCAAGATCAGAGAACACTATGGAGCCTCATAATTGTTTCCCTTCCACTGTTTTCCATTTAGAAGGTTCTGCTGTTCAAAATCTTTGAAGTAAACTTTACTTTAACATTCTATGTCATGAGCTCTCTCTCTCTCTCTCTCTCTCTCTCTCCCCTCTCTCTCGCACACACACACACTACATGCCACCTATCTGCACAAACACAATGTCTACATACATTCACAAACTGCACATGCACACACACACACACACACACTTGTTAAAATGGAACCATGACACTTTCAGATTAAAAACTGATCAACAATACAAGCACAAAGAAACAACAACACAACACACTCATACATACACACACATGAATGCTCACATTCAAACACATAAGCCTGTATGCACACGTATACATACACACACACACACACAGTGAACATCCATGGACATATACATACGCTCACACACATGCACACACACACACACACACACACACACTCACATACAAGCTGTACACACTCATATATACATAGTGACACAGGTACTCATTTGAAAGACACACAAAATCAGATCATTGCTTGAACCATTCTGATCAGGAGCACTCACATATTTGCACATACATATATATAAATAGATATACAAGCCTTCACCAAGAGATGCTACTCACATCATTGTTTGAATCGTAACCGCTTACAGAGAAGGCATACATAAGGTATTTTCCACTCCCAAACAGGGAAGAGGGAGAGCACTCATCTGTGTCTGGATCGTGCTCAGCACCCCAGTTGTGACCTGTCAGAATGAATTCTCCGTAAATTCTCTTACAAAAAAAAAAAAAAAAAAAGCTGAAAAGTGTCGAGCAATGGAAGCTGTCAAACACTACCTCCAGAGACCCTCCCTGCTGATCCAGACATGCATTTCAAGCATTAAAACTTACACAGCTATTATTTTTCCTGGCATAATTATTACGATTGTTGTTATTATTCATATGCCCATTTCCTTGTCAAAAAGAATTTCTTTTTTCAAAATAAGGAAATAAGCAAACAAACGAAATGAAGTTGAGGTCTTTCTGTACTCTGTGTGTGTGTGTGTGTGTGTGAGCACAGAACTGCACTTTATTAAAAACAATCCCATAAATAGGTGTTCACACACACACACACACACACACACACACACACACACACACACAGTGTCACAAGCATGTTATTAAATCTATACCATCCTTCGAAGAAGAGTAAGCTATCATGTGGAAATGAGATGGATGGAAACATAAACAAATAAATCGCATGCACAAACACACACACACACACACACACAAACACACACACACACACACACACACAGCGTCATGTCTGTCAAGGTACCACCTCTGAAAAACAGAATGTGGCTAGTCTAATGGTGGGACTAAGAACTGTCCCATTAACAAACACCTTACCAATGTGAACCTCAGAGCTGGGGAAAGAAGACAATGACAAAGAGGAAGTGTAAGGGAGAGTAACTGAGTAATAAATCAAGCACAGAGGAGGAGAAATTTGTCACAGAGAAAAAACAGTCTTTAATCTGAGTGCAAAGTCTTCATTTACAGAACTTATTAGGAAGGTCTTTACTGAAGGATCTTTACTGAGATCGCTGTCTTTCGGAGATCTTTGCTGGGAGGTCATGTTTTGAGTCTTCATGGGGAAGCTGTCTTCACTAGCAGGATCTTTGGTGAAAGGGTCTTTATCGGGAGAGAGTCTTTGTTGAAAGGGAATCTTTATTGACAGAGTGTCTTTCTTGGGCGGAACTTATTCACGTGGACTATACTGAGAGGGAGTCTTTCCTGGAAGGATCTTTACTGGGAAGGACTTTATTGGGGGGAGGGGGGAGTCTTTGCTGAAGGGATCTTTATTGGGATGGACGTTATTGGGAGGGCGTCTTTGCTGGGAGGATCTTTATGGGGATTGACTTCACAGGGAAGGTGTCTTTACTGGAAGGATCTTTACTGGAAGGATCTTTATTGCTATGGATTTTACTGGGAGGGTGTCCTTTCTGGGAGGATCTTTCTTGGGATGGATTTTACTGGAGGGTGACCTAGCTGGAAGGGTATTTACTGGATATATGTCATTGCGGTGTCTTTGTCGGAAGGGTCTTTGTTTAGTGGAGTTTTTACCGGCAGGATCTTTGTTTAGAGCATGTCTATACTGGGAGGGACTTCACTGGGAGGGTGTCTTTGTTGTTAGAAGGGTCTTTGTTAGGAGGGCGTCATTATAAGAAGGGATTTTGGGGGAAAAGTGTCTTTGTTAGAACGGCATTTGCTGGGAGAAAATCTTTATCAGAAGGCATTTTATTGGGACGGCGTCTTTGTTGCCAAGCATGTCTTTGTTGGGAGAGAGTTGTAACTAGGAAGAACTTATTTGGGAGGGTGTCTTTGCTGGAAAAGTCTTTGTTAGGTAGGAGTTTCTGTTGGATGGGACATTATTGGGAAGGTTTCTTTGTTGGAAGGGTCTTTGTTGGGCGGGTTTTTATTGGGAGGGACTTTACAGCGAGGGGTCTTTTTAATGAAGGTCTTTATTGGGAAGGTCTTTATTGGGAGTATCTTTAATGGGGAGGGTCTCTTACATTAAGGGCTTTATTGGGGTCTTTATTTGGAGTATCTTTACAGGGAGGGTCTTTTAAATGAAGGTCTTTATTGGGAAGGTCCTTATTTGGAGTATCTTTACTGAGAGGGTCTTTTAAATGAAGGCCTTTATTGGGAAGGTCTTTATTTGCAGTATCTCTACTGGGAGGGACTTTTTACGAAGGTCTCATTTAGGATGGTCTTTCATTGGAGGGCCTTTAAAGGGAGGGTCTCTCCGTGGAAGGTCTTTACTGGAGGGTCTTTACTGGAAACAGGGTGGGAGACAGCTCTGCTGGGGGGTATTCACAGAGTGTCTTTACTGGGAGTGGGGTTGGGGTGAAGATTCTTTACTGGTAGCGTTGTGATTAGGGATGGAAGGATCTGCTGGGAGGGTTCTAACCAGATGATTTTAATTAGAGAGGGGAGGAAGTGTCTGCTGGGAGAGTCTTTATTGGGTCTTTTTTTGGGGAAGGTCTTTATCAAAGGTCTTAGGTGAGTGTCTTCATTGGGATGATTTTCATAGCTGGTTGTTTTTTTTTCTGTTGTTTTTTAATTGGAAGGTTAAACTACCATTTATAACAACCTTTCAAACTGGAACATGCACACAGACCTTTTTAAACTGTGCTAATTGAATAAGTACATATCAGAGAGATTTTCCGTTTTACATTTACGTATCATTTAAAGCTATGTCAACCACATAAGTCAAATCAAAACTAAAGTAATAACCAAGGTTGCATAACAAGTTCACACACTCACAAAATCATGTTACATGCTCACACACTCATGTGCATAGACATTCAATCATGATCTTGCCATTTGAATTATGTTGACAGTATGAGTGGTCTTTGAAAATCAAGCAAGTCATCAGGAATTCTTTTTTCTTCTGCCTGTCTTTCAACAGTATCACTCCTCAGCTGCTTACTCCTGTCAACCTCATGCAGAACTACACCCAGAACCATACTGTCACATCAATATTGGCAGTCCACATGAGGAGACAGCAATGAGGTAATCTGTGCATATAAATGGTGAACGCAACAGTGCATGCATGATTTCTTCAATACTCTGTTTATGATTTGGCTTTAGGAACTTTTCAACCGCTTCTGACTGTGAGCTGTTCATGCAGAAATACGCCCTTCATGTATGAATGTTTATAGTTTTTTGTGCACATGCCTTAAACTGCAGCTTATATAGCATGTCCTTAAAGAAATGTGCATTACCATCAAAGAAAGAAGGAACACTTACCCAGTTCTGCCACGACCATCAGCACATGAAAAAGAAATTGACAGCATTAGATCTAAAACTAAAGAGAAACTTTTGTGTAGTTTTAACACGCTACATTGATTCCAGTCATAATGTGAAACAACATGGATGTGCCATCCTATGTGTCATTTTCTTGTGTGCAAAGATTTAATGTCAGTGAGGTTTTCAGGTGTTAGCAATAAACCCAGGTTCAAAATATTGACTGTGGCCGCACAAACCTAAAAGGGTGAAGTGAAAGGGGTGGGGATACTCTGAGCAGTCTGGATTTGCTTTTTTCTTCTTTTAAATTACAGAAAAACTTCATCAGCACAAATGCGTTACGCCAAACATGATAGTTGATCTGTACAGTATGAGTCACATTCCCAACGAATGAAATTAAGATCTATCACCCATAAATACATCCAATACTGTATATCGATGCAGTGTGACAAGCTCCTAGCATAACACCATCAGTCTCCAAAATCCCTCGAAGCCGGAGTGTGGCTGCCCACGTGGCAGGGTAATCAAAAACGGTAACACACGTAAAGCTCTCATCTATAGCTGATGCATTTGTACCATAGTGTTCAAGTGCTTCAGCTGTTCTGATGATCTCTGGAGTCTCTTAGCCAGGGTACAACAACAACAATGCCGTATCATTTTACGTGTTTGACTCAATGGTCACGAACAGAAATTTTAACCTCGAAAGGCCAATACTCTGACCATTTCATAACTATACACTCTTCTTTCCCATAAACAGTTAACTTTTCTCTCTGAAAATGTTGATCTGAGACAAGTCAAAGATCGTTCTTTCCCCAAACAAGACGGAAGAATGAAGGAAATCCTCATTTTAAGTGGTGATCAAACTTGTAGTAAGTGGATGGTCTGATAGTGAACATGTTTATATGACAAAACAAACAACACAGATAGAAATTTCTAATTCTTCCCAGTGTATTTGCAAATGGACAGTGGAAATATTTTGATGTAAGTATACTTATCTGCTTTTTAAAAACTTGTTGATGTAACTTTCTTTCAATTGCAGGAATCTGCAGATACCACTCGTGAGAAATCTGTTTGTACACTTTCTGAGTAAACATCATAAACTTTTTAAATATGTACAGAAAATATGCTGTGGTTAGTTGTGTTAAGTCAGATTAATTTTTGAAATATGACTAAAACCACTCCGTAAAAACCTTAATTTTCAATGTGTCAGCAGACTGTCCATCAACAAATACTTTTATCTAACTAATCAGTCTAATCAATGGTGATGGAATATACAGAAATTTACCATGAATGTGAAGATAACAACACTTTTTTTGACATGTTTGTCATGTTCTATGGTGTAAAATACTCATAGCACTGAGCCTACAACTTTCGCAATCAAGACAGCTAAACAATCATGTCAAAGCAATCTTATACTAAATCAAGGCACAGTTTCAAAGATGTCAGCTGAATTTCAAGATCAAAATAAACTCAACAAAACTGCAATAACACCAAAATAACACAGATAAATATTGACAAGAAACCAGTTTATTCAATTTTGGAACATTACCAAAACGTAAAAGGTCATGAACTTCAAAAAGCAAACCTAAGCATTTAATTCTGCGGTCATTTTTTTGCCATCCACCAAGTCAGTGCTGACTTCTTCCTCCTGTGTTTTCTTTCCTTTTCTTTTGCTCTCTCATCTTTTGTGTCCCTTCATTAGCATTTATCCCATTCACCTTATTGTAGCTTCCCTTCTCGCAATAACGCTAAGTCTGGTGCTGTCATAATCCTCACATCAACAGTTCTAGGGTAGCGATTAATAGCAAGATGTCAAGAGGTGACCTGACAGTAGAGACACAGCCCTGCAGCTGAGTCACTTTGGTGGTGTTCAGTGGTACCATTCTAATCCAAAACACCATGGACACCAACCATTAAGCCCCTAAATGAAGGCTACATTCGGGGGAAAAAAAAATCAAAATCCCACTCTTATATTTTCGTCAAACATATGATAAGGATATAAAAAACACATAACAACAACTTGGAGGAAACAAAATGAACAATGTACCATGAGCGGTGACTAGTTGAGCTTGCTTAGCCAGTACGGTGTCGCCAATGCTGTTGACAGTGGTACTCCATCCAGTGTTCAGTGCCGTTACATGTTTATTGATCATGCGAGCTGGAAAATAAAAATGTATTACCATCCAGTCAATGCTTTCTTGTAACTGGTTTGAAATGTCATGGATAGATCTTAACTTATAAAGTGAGTTCTATTTATAATGCACATATGTGATGAATTAAACAGAAAATAAAGAAATATTCGCAATTAAGAAGTTCATGTCAGTTTTTTTTTTTTTTTAAACCATGCTGGAAACTGAATTTACTTGAAACAGGTAGAATATCATTTTTCTGTGTGTGTAGAGGGAGCAACATCAAGTTTACAAACTTTTACAAACCCAAGACCATTCTTTTCAGACTTTTATGGCCTTGAAAAGTGTATTTCAGTCCCTCCAAACTTTTCCAAACCTTTAACACACATACATACCCTGAAGCAGGGCTTAAAAAGCAATTACATCTTCCATAATCTGCTGTTGATGGCTCCTGCTGACCATCCATCCAACTATGTTTTGCAACATCTTTTTTTTTAGCCATTTCCCTTAAATGATCCCCAAACTCCACCACTTTTGAAAAAAAAAAAATTATAAACTGGGATTTTTACACCAATTTCTGGGTTCTTGGAATGATTCATAAAAATCTGATACGATAAGGATATCTCATAAAAATGAGGATATCTCTGACAAATATGAGAAGTTACCAGTTATGTAAGACTGATCTTATTAAGGAAAACCGCCACATTAGCTCTACAAAAAGAGAGACTTATTCAATAATAACAAACGTTTTACAGCGGTACTCACTGGAGAGCAGATCCCTCCAGCAGAGCCTTCAGTTTCAGAAGCAATGTAGGCCAGGCCAAGCACGTTGCCCGAGAACTGCTGATGGGTGAAGAGATGGGCAGCACAGAACTCCGCAAAGTAGGTATCACGTCCAAACGCCTGCCCACATAGCCTACATAGGTCAGAATGCTCAGAAATGTAGGCATCTTGTGGATATGTTAGGACAGTTGCTTGTCTGATTCTGTGACTACACAAGAGCTTCGGATCAGTCTGAGCTAATACAATATACATGTATTATCATGCACCTTCAGTTTAAAACCGAAAAATCATTTCAAGCTCCCCCAGGGTTTCAAGGTTTCATGTACTTTCATAACCTGCTCAGTCCAAAATCCCAAGCAGCAAAATATCAATTGAAAACATCTATTGCAAATGCAAAAATGTCAACTGAAAACACCCTATCCCAGACCACAAAATGTCCATTGAAAACATCATGATCTATGATCTGTGATTTGTTTTTTCCTTTTCAGGTCAAATGTCCAGGCTTCGTAAGTTTGTTGCAGTTTTTCCATCGCTTAACTAGAAATGTGAATGTATTTCAAAGAAAAGAACTTCAAACATCCAACAGCAGTTGGCAACCAAGCGTAAACGCTGAGTGAAGGCATCAGATGAAATCTAAATTTGATTTCATTTATCTATCATCCTGTGACACATCTTTGTATTATGTTTTCAACGGTCATGTGCTGCATATACTGAGCCACTTGTTGAATTTCCCAAACATCAGTCATTTTCCCAAAAGCAATAAAACGCCTAAAAAAAAAAAAATTCCAGCTCAGTCTTCTCCATTTTTCTCAACTCTTTGGTGACAGTAGGAATGTTAACATCTTTACATCCAGGAGAACGTGTTGGGAAGAGTCCACAATCCTTAAACTGAACTGTAGCCATCCTAGCAATCCGAAAAAAAATCACAAAACATTGTCATGAAACCATTCTCTGGTAACTTATCATATAAGGATGCAACTCTTGCTGATTTACGCATACAAAGAATTTAAAAGCAAACTGAAAAACAAATAAAGGTTCTGACATGTCACTGCATTAACTGTTAACAAAAATATGAAAACACTGTTTACATGTTCTTTCTCTTTTAACCCATTGAAAATATTCGATAATACAAAAATAAAATGAAACGACCACCCTAATCTGCTAAGAGAGTAAGGTAAGCAATATTACGTGAAAGAGGACAAAGAAAGGAATCACATTACAAGATTCTTTCTCACAGGGATCTGGCTGTTCTTTTTGTACTCCCAGTTCTTATAGAACAGGGAGTACTTTAGAATGGGAACGAAGAAATGCTGTCTGTGTGTCTGTCTGTGTGTCTGTGTGTCCATGGTCAAAATGTGTTCCACTCGCTCCAGACAAAACTACTGGGCCGATCTTTCTGAAAATTTATAGGTATGTTCATTATGGGCCACGGATGATGCCCGATGTTTTAGTTTACCACTATAGCCGTTACTAACGGCTGTAATGGCCTGTAACGGTTTTTCTTCTTTATGGAATATCTCAGAAAGTACTTGGCCAATTTATAAGCGGTTTGGATGATCTTGTGACAAATCGGAGCCTCTGTCCATATGTAAGTGATGTAATGCTGAAAATGGATTAAACAACCGTTAATTCTTATATGTAGGTGGATTTTAATGAAATTTGGTATATAGAAAGGTTATCACACACAAATGGCACTTCTATATAGTGTTTCAAAATGTGACCGTTAAAAACAGTTATTCTTGACATGTTGTCCGATTTGGATGAAATTTGATATGTACACAGACTTTAGCCCAGTGAGGACTAAAATACCGGTTTCAAAAGTGTATATCGGTTATATAACCGTTAAACCATTATTTTGCCGTTATTTTTTATATATTGGTGGGTTTTAATGAAATTTTGTATATAGAAAGGTTATCACACACAAATGCCACTTCCATGTAGTGTTTCAAAATCTGACCGTTAAAAACCGTTATTCTTGACATATTGTCCGATTTGGATGAAATTTGGTATGTACACAGGCTTTAGCCCAGTGAGGACTAAAATACCAGTTTCAAAAGTGTACATCGGTTAAATAACCGTTAAAACCATTATTTTGCCTTTATTTCTTATCTCACAAAGCACTTGGCCAATTTATAAGCGGTTTGGAAAACTGGGAGTTTGTTTATATGCTTCGCATCTTGTTTGTTTTATACTGGTGTAAGTGGCGGTGACGGCTCCCTCAAGCTTTCTTTTGTTGATGATTGCACTTGCAGCATGTTTTTACGTGCACCAGATCTGTTGAATAAGAAGCTGACTTTTTCCTGTTAGAATCATACTTCAAAATTCAACTTCATGATATGTGCTGGAGATAGTGTTCTTCTGACATTCCACTTTGTGTGCCAGTCTGTCATTCCTAAGAGTGCCTAAGTGTGTCCAGCCATTCCCGTTTTCAGCAATGCGGCACTGACACTTACCAATTCATCGGAGGATACAACAACATTTTATTTTTTGGTAGTCAAGTACTTTCATGCTTTTCGTTTCCTCTCTCTCGTATAATTAACAGCTGCTAATAAATAGAACACACACACACACACACACACACACACACACACGCACACACACACACACACACGCACACACACACACACACACACACACACACAAATGGCACAAACACATATCACACCTGTAGAAGTTCCAAAGCCTCCCAGTCTGCCTTATCAGCATTGTATCCTGATGTGGGATTCACCTGGATCTGCATCTGTATCAAACACAAACAGACGAAAGGTAGTCTTCTTCTGTAATGTGTAATATAAGGCTTCAGCATAATAAAAATAATACAGGGCTTGTACTCAAAAAGGGGGGGGGGGGGGGGGGGAATTTACACATTTCCATACTCATCTTTACCAAAGACAGCTAGTAGGTCACACTGAAAACAAGCACTTGTGTATAACCCTAGCTTTATTTTAGAGTATGGGCTATCCCCTTTCATCTGTAAAAACAGTCAAGCACCCAGATTATGTGTTCAGTGGGACTGAAACAAACACTTGTGTATACCTCTAGCTTTATTTCAGAGTAAGGGCTGTCCCCTTTGATCAATACAAACAGGATCAAGCACTCAGATTAAGTGCTCAGTAGCAGGGCTGCTGATTTTCTGAAGTAAAAATTTGGGACCTGAGTGTGCACATGTGTGTGTGTGTGTGTGTGTGTGTGTGTGTGTGTGTGTGTGAGTGTGTGTGTGTGTGTGTGTGTATGTGTGTGTGTGTGTGTGTGTGTGTGTGTGTGTGTGTGTGTGTGTGTGTGTGCTTTAAATGTCATTTGCAAAGTGCTTCCACTCAAATCCCCAAATTTATAACTGCCTGCACCAATTCTGAGAACCCTGGTTTACTGTGTTCTTATCACCAGCCTCACTGGTAGTGAATGCCAATCCTTCATGAGGGTCAGTGTACAGCATTTGGAACGCAGTGCTAAAAGAACAGGGGAAACGGGTCGACGTTATCAACAGCAACATCAATCATAATACATGTACATAAAATAAGTAGAAAGGCACTTGGGAAGATCTCTGCCAGTCATTTAGATCCGGATCTGTCATTTGATCTGTATTCCCAACAAAATCTAACAGGTTCATCCTTTGGCAATTTTTGACCTTTCCATTCATTTAAATTGGTTGAATAGTTCTTACTGACTTTGCTGGATATATCCTGATCCACTCTTTAATCCAGATCAGCAAATGTCTCTGCACCAGAATGTCACTTGCTTGTTCTCGGGCAACACTCCATCTTTCAACCAAGTTTCATCACAATCAGTTCTATTGATTTTGTGAAATAACCCACCAGCCCAGATATGCAGGTTAAAAACTGCACCTGAAAGGAAGCAATAACTCAGCTAAACTCCAGGTCCTTACCTCAGCGATTTCAAAACCCATTCCTGTGATGTCGTAGCCTACGTTGAACACTGTGTTGCGGTAGATGTCATCCACATCCTCTATCACTGAAGCCTGGTCACAAAGACATATACATCATTTGGGATTGCTACAAAACCACAGCTGGACAACAGAACCAAACTATGTTTCTATGTTGTAGCAAACAGTATGACAAATGGACAACTATTCTTTGACAACCATCAGTATCAAATTTTAGCTTTAATAACACAAAATCCTTTCGTCACTTTTTTTCATAAGTACTGATTTGTGTGCAGAAACAAGTTGACCCTGGCCCCTTATGGGGGTTGCTGAAAAGGCCGTGGGCTTAAATGGGAAGACTGGGGGGATAAAAAAAAAAACCCACTAAATGAAATCTCATTCGTTCATTCATTTCCTGGTAACATCTCTGGGAGTGGAGCTCAAATTTCATCATTAAACAGCACCAAAGTCCTGAATGTTATTTAAGTATCAGGACAGGCATCATTAAACAGTACCAAACTCCTGAATGTTAAGTAGCAGAACAGGCATCATTAAACAGCACCAAAGTTCTGAATGTAAAGTACCAGGACAGGCATCATCAAACAGCACCAAACTCCTGAATGTTAAGTATAAGGACAGGCATCTTCAAACAGCACCAAAGTCCTGAATGTTAAGTATCAGGACAGGCATCATTAAACAGCACCAAAGTCCTGAATGTTAAGTATCAGGACAGGCTCCACTCAACAACACAGTCTTGCACTCATGATATGTATCAGGACAGGTTCCACTAAACAACACAGTCTTGCACTCGTAATATGTATCAGGACAGGCTCCACTGAACAACACAGTCTAGCACTCATGATATGTATCAGGACAGGTTCCACTGAACAACACAGTCTGGCACATATGATATGTATCAGGCAGGACAGGTTCCACTGAACAACACAGTCTGGCACATATGATATGTATCAGGACAGGTTCCACTGAACAACACAGTCTCGCACTCATGATATGTATCAGGACAGGTTCCACTGAACAACACAGTCTCGCACTCATGATATGTATCAGGACAGGCTCCACTGAACAACACAGTCTAGCACTCATGATATGTATCAGGACAGACTCCACTGAACAACACAGTCTCGCACTCATGATATGTATCAGGACAGGTTCCACTGAACAACACAGTCTCGCACTCATGATATGTATCAGGACAGGCACCACTAAACAACACGAAGTGACTCAGCAGCAGCACAGCATCCCTCTGGAGGGCTGTGTACAGTGACCTGATCAACGATAGCTCCTTACAGACTGCTGACACTGAGATAGTGACAGGAAGAACCTGGGTGTGGATGTGTACTGAGGAGCTACTTTCAATTCTATCACATCCTAGCCAACTACATGGGACCATGCCATGGCTGTGTGTAACCATTCAGAACAAAATGTCCTATAATGATAAAAAAAAAAATAACAAACAAACAATAAACACAATATACATATCCATAAACTATGTTTGTTCATAGCACACACTCTCATCAACTGACATCCTCCAGGCAGATAAAACTAGGTGGTGCTGACAGCACCAACTGTTTATTTTTATTCATCACCTTTGTATCGAAAAAAAATCTTTGATTAAAGATTATCAAAACTAAAGTGGTAACAGCCCCCTCTCCCCTACCCCCCCAAAAGTTACCCATAAGAATACCATACTGGTAGAATCTACAAGATGGACAAATAGTATTCAGTCTAGTCCATGTTTATAGTCTATCAAGTTACCAGATTTCATAACACACAAACATGCGTGTGCATGCATGCACGCACGCGCACACATGTGCACACACACACGCACATACACATGGAACAAACTGTAACATCAGTTGTTTTTTTAAGTGTACAGACTTTTTCAAAAAGAGACCGGTGGAAGAGCGACAAAAGGCAGAAAAACAGTGCACAACAGAAAAAGGTCAGAACTAAATAGTCAAAGACAGAGACCAAAATAGAGAAATGACAAGCATCTATGTAAAAAAAAAAAAAAAAAAAGCAGGGATACACCCAAAGCTGAAAGACATCTCTACCCCCACATCATGCTGACAAACACCCCCATCCCCATCCACCCCTCTGTCCCCCAAAGATCTCCACAGGAAGCACTGAAACCTGAAATGAACTACATGGAAATAATGGCCAATGGCAGGGAAAAAGAATGGAAAAAAAATACGTAAACAGATGTACATTAAACATGTTTTTTTCAAAAATGGAAAGCGTAGGTATTACAAAAGCCTGGCAATACGAGAAACTCCCAAACTAAACACCTAACACATGTCTTGCATAATAAAACAAAACTGCTAATCCACAGAATAAAGAAATTTTTTTTTTTCAAAATGAAGAAGATCTTTTACTTACAATGTACGCAGCCGTTTCGTAGATATCACGATTTCCAATGAAACGATAAAATTTGTAGTCTGCCACAGCGATCATTCGACATGTGTTCCAGGCACTGGGAACTGTTGCTCGTTTCTTCCGTGAAGGAATGTCTGAAAATAAATGTCTGCTCATGTGGATGAAAACTTCAAGAACAATCAGAGACATGTACAAAGACGAACAGAATTCTGTGAAGACGATGACTTGACACTGACTGCTCTCTGTGGACTGCTGGTGCCAGGGCTGCGGCGGGAACCGACGGGGCTGTCGGAATGAGCGGCCTGAGTACACTGCCTCTGAGGTGGCGCAGAGGTTGGGACAGCAAAAAAAAAAAAAAGAATTCTACGAAGATGACTCAAATGGCATCCACAATGCATGTATGCGTGCTTCTATGTACCTATATTGTGTGTGTGTGTGTGTGTGTGTGTGTGTGTGTGTGTGTGTGTGTGTGTGTGTGTGTGTGTGTGTTGTTTGTACATGTGTGTGTGTGTGTGTGTGTGTGTGTGTGTATGTGTATGTGTTGGTGTATGTGTATGTGTTGGTGTATGTGTATGTGTTGGTGTTTGTGTAAGTGTGGGTGAGCGAATGTTTACCTGTGGGGGCTGTCATTCACTCCTCTTTAAGTCTCTGTAAGTGCCCATGTTTGTGTACATTTATATATGCTCAGTTAAAGCCACAGCAGGCATAATTACAGCAGTGGGTAGCCAACAACAGTAGCAGCATTCTCCGACAGAATGCACTTGTACTTCATACCTTCCCTTGTGGATAGGATCATATGTTCTAATTATAGACACCCGATTCACTGGATCAGATGTTACGGCTTCAAGTGTAATGTACTATGTTCCAGAAAGAAAAGAATGATCCAAAATCTGTTACTGTAAGAGAATCTCATCAAATACAGAAGGCCACAGACTGCTGAAAAAAAAAAAAAACCAAGAAAGCATTAGCATTTGACTGATGGGGAGTACAGCTATATTTGTGCAGTCATTGCCCACATTCTGGTAATGCATGTAGCATCAACGACAAGTGAACAGAGCTAGAGCTGTTAACAGTTTAAGACATGATATCAGTCGAACCCTGTACAGTACTCAGATTTTGGAACAATTCCAACTCACTTCCATGATAGAAATGAACAGTAACTCCAAATGTTTTCAGAGCAACAAATGTCTATACTTACTGAATGTATCACAATGAACGTGAACAATAATCCCATCATGCAATTTTTTAAACGAGACACATTTTCTATCATCACAACCACCATTATTATGATGGCTCACACATTAGAACAGATGTTCACTCAATGTGTGTTTCAGCAACTTCAGAATTCACCTACACTCATTAGCACACAACATAACTGATAGTATCTTACATTGCGATGAACCAAAATAAGCTTTTCTGACCACCGTCAAAGTAACCCTGAAGAAGTGCAGGGTCTCCTGCTGGACCGTGGCCAAATGGTGACCAGGTGCTGGGAAAAGCAGCAGTACAGTGTCACTGAACAGATTTCAGGCTAAAAACTCCTAGCTTTGGAAATGATCTCGCTTCAACCTGCGCACAAAATGCAAAGCAAGACCAGCTGTGTTTGATGGTGCATGCTCAGCCAGCCATCTGCTCCAGACTCTTTTCTCTGGCACAATACACCCTTGTGTGAAGTGCTTTATCTAAGGATAGCACTCCACCTCACCACCATCAAGATCTTTCATTTTCAACCTTTGCTTCTTTGTCTCCATGTCTTATATTCTCTGCTCTACCTGCGATTTGTTTTCTTCCCACACAAATCATCTGTGTCACAGCCACAGTCCTATGTAAGTGTGCAGACGACGCAACAACACTGTGTCCATTGTTTGTCCATGGGGCCGTAAGTGCACCCCCACCTTCTCCCCCCCCCTCCCCCCATGTTATCTACATGCACCATTTGCACAGAGATGTCCCTCTTCATGAAGCATGCTGGGCGAGTGACACAAAACATAAACTCCTTTCTTCATTTTTTTGGATGGTGAAGTGTCCGCTAACTGAACAAAACAAGCAAACCAAAAGCGTGGCTTATATCTAAATGACGAACAGAACTTATACATTTACCTGTAAACAGAACTTATACATTTACCTGTAAAGTCCATGGGAGGCTTGTGAGTGGATCCTTTGACAGAATGGACATGATCCTCCGGATCATCAACATGACTGGCACCACAGAATGAGGACCTTCACAAACAAATCAAAAAGAAATCTCTTATTTACCTTCCAGTGTACAAACAAGCACAGTTTTCATGAAAAATACAGTTCATGAAGTCCATATAATCGAGGCATACACCACACAATTTTCTAATGCATTTTTGACACTTTCCCAGTCAGCTGATTTCAATCAAGTTTCAGATAATTTCATTTACATCAATATTTAAAGTAAACATCAAAAATAATCATATACATAAATCAGACAGATTTTACACCTGCTTGTATAAATAGTTTCTGTCTTTAGAGCATCTTGCATTCAATTGCAGCATGCATAATTGTATATGCATAATTGAAAAAAACAAATTTCTTCTCTTTTGAACTTGGCCAGTCTGTTCTCAATAATTCTTCCTTCCTTTTACAGATCATGCTGTGACATACAGTGAGAGAAAGCAAACTCTAACATCTTAAAAAGAAACAAAAACTTCCCCCTTCCCCAAAACAAACAAGGCCAAATAAATTACTGTGTATGCGTAAATTTTGCTCCCCTCTTTGTTAATCAAAAAAGCACATTTCTCCTCTCCTCTATCTCCCCCTCCACACCCTCCATTCCTCTTTTCTCTAAATACTAACATCAACGCACACACACACACACACACACACACACACATACACACACACACACACACACACACAAACACACACACATACACAATGACAAACACAGACATACACACACACACTGACAAACACACACACACACACACACACACACACACACACACACACACACAACACACAGCAACAAACAATGCAAGCATACCCTTTCCCTTTCTCATTCGTCTCCCACTTTATGTCTGATGAGCGATAAGCAATCATCTTTCCGTGAAGTTCTCCTTCTGTCTTTTCATCAATGTGTCTTTTTGCAGACTAGCAACAGACCATAAACACAAAGCAATTAGTACATTGAATTCTAATAAGAAGACATTATGCAATTAAAAAAAACACACACACACACACACAAATGTTCTCACGATGAAATAGACGCTCGATGCCAGTGTAGCTGCTGTTTTACATATCTTGTATTCTGATAACCTTTTATTTCTAGCTAAGTTTATATAACTGCAGTACGCGGTACTGTTTAACTTCAAGATAAAGTTTATAAAAAAGAGAAAAAAAGTCCAAAGCGTATCAAATTTTGTATAAAACTCTAGTGGGGGGATGCTGTTTGATGTTATGTGTCTGAAGTTGACAAAGTTTGCAACTGACTATTGCTGTCATTCTCCTTCAATCAGAAAAAAACTAGGAATCAATCCAGGTCTTTAACTTCTTAGTCACATAACACACTACTAATCACGTCTGAGTTGATTTCAAACACACCTTTACAATCACATAACACACTGCTTATCACGTCTGAGTTGATTTCAAACACACCTTTACAACTTACACTGCCTTCTGTGCCACCATAGTCAGTTCATGCATGGTATGTTTATCATCCACAATTATGTCAAATGGACTGTCCTTGTACTGCCAGCATCACTGTTACAATGAATGTAAACAAAAATGCAAAAGCAAAAAAAAGAGTCAAAACTGTTTGTCCTCAATTCTAAGCACATTTAAAATGTTCAAGCAGACAAACTGAAATTTCATGACTTAATGCTTCCCAATTAACCTGAATAAGAAAGCAATGTGAGGTTGCCTTCAATGGGTAGATATAAGCAGATCAGTAGCTAATTTGATGGGGGACGAGCAAATCAGTAGTTAAAAGATTAAAGTATGCATACATATAAATTCTTCATAAATAAGATGATCAAGTCAATTATCATAATTTTCGGACAACACAGTTGCTTGGAACATAAGATCCACACCTACACCAGCCATTGTGTCTTCTGTTACTGAGATAGTTTAGCAATCACTCAGTTACCAATTTGTTTCTTAATGATCTTTTCATTTATTTTCAACTTAAAACCAATTTTTCAATTGCTAGTTTGCTGACTCTTCAAGTCACCTGGATTTGAATTTCCCATTGTGAGAATATTATGTGTTTCAGCTCTGCAATCAAGAAAGTCAATGCCAATGAGTCAAATTTTGTCTGAACTGAAGGGAAATACATCAGTATACACCTATGCTTTGAGTTCTCAAGACACTGATGCTGAATGTAGTTCATGTGTCGGTCTGTGTTCTGTAATTCTGCTGCAAATGTACACCAATTTTTGTACACATAGGTTACTTTGAAATAAGAGACACCTTGGTTAGATTTAAAGAGGAAAAAAAAAAGTGTTTCTCTGTAGTCCAAATATTACCATAGTAAATACAAATACAGTGCTTCAGGTCCACCTCAGACCAAAGTGTATTCACATTCCACTTTAGAAATCAAGAAATTGAAGAATGTTGTTAAACCTCTCAACACAAATTTTCAGGAGTTTGGACTAAACTGAAATTTAGCATTTTGGGGTGTTTCTGTGTGTGTGTGTGCATGCCTCTGTGTGTGTGTGTGTGTGTGTGTGTGTGTGTGTGTGTGTGTGTGTGTGTGTGTATGTGTGTGTATGTGTGTACGTGTTTATGAATGTGTGTTAGTGTGTGTGTGAGTGTGTGTGTGTGTGTGTGTTAGTGTGTGTGTGTGTGTGTGTGTGTGTGTGTGTGTGTGTGTGTGTGTGTGTGTGTGTGTGTGTGTATGTGCGTGCATGCGTGCGTGCTTGAGTGTGTGCGTGCATGCGAGCATGCGTGCATGCGTGCGTGCATGTGTGTGTGCATGCATATATGCCAAAGTCTCATTTTCTTCATCATCATGATCAATTTCACTCTCAGGTAAGAGTAACTTTGCAACAAGTTGAAAGTTTTCAAAAAGAGCGTGCTCTCACCATTCTGAACACAGTCTTCTAGTGCGAAGGAGCTAATGTTTTCACTGACCAAATGCTTGTTTTCATTAATGGCTCAGTAACTGGCAATCGTCTGGGTTGCGGAGACAACGATCCATGTCTTGAGACTCTCAGAGAGTTGATAAAATTTTGTTCAAACCACACACCTCCACACCCAGTTAGCAGTGCCTGACAATACCTTCGAGAAATACTATATACTCTTAGCGTTTTCATGGGTTTTCTATGTGCCATTTTCAGCTGCGAAGGGTACTTTTACTCCCATTTCTTCATGATCTAAAAAAAACGTTCTGTCAACATTATTCGCAGTACTAGTAACCAATGTGAAAATGGAGGTCTCCTACCTCTATTCTGTACTCCTCGCCACGGTAGACGATGGTTCCCTCAAAGCGGCTCTCTGGGAAGTAGCCATGGACCTTAGATTCAGAATCCCCTGAAGAAAATGTAGAAAACACCAGTGGGTCCAGCAAGTACTCCTTTTGCTATCTTAACGTCTGATGAAAAAGAAAGACATGCACGTAGAAAAGACTGACATGAGTGACAATGAGTCAGCTGCACAGTCCTAGCATGAAGAAAAATAGACTAGGAGACAGAGAAAGAGAGATACACAAACACACACACAGACTGAACATTAATAAAATTAGTTGGGAAAAGAAGAAAAAAAAAAAAAAAACCATCCAGTGGGTAGAGTGGTTAGTATCATGAATGTGCCGCTGGGGGGGGAGGGGGGGGGGCATGGGACAGACTCTCATCAGACCAATTCAGAGGCATTTATTGAGGGGACAGGAGAGAGTATTTCCACCCCAACAAGCGTTTACCTAGAGTTGTGCATACTACAGGGTCAAATTGGAAGATTGGAACCACACAGTCAAGCTTCATTCGCTTGGTGAGCATTACTCCAATTTCCAGACCCAGCACTGCAGGTGCCTGTATCTCACAGGCCTGGGTGATACCAGACCCATACTGTGGATCAAAGCATCAAGTACAGTCCTGTCATGTAGTCTCAGACAAGAAAAGAACTCCACAGCTGTTACCTGCATCATCATTCTGCTCATCCTAAATGATCAACATTAAAAAAATTGTCTTAAATTCAATCCTGTATTTCTTAATCTTGCGGTGACCTTAATTTCTTCTCAACATCCATATCTTTGGTGAGTTCATACAGTTAGCATCAACAACTTTAAAAGGAATGATGTAGGACAGACATGCTGCCGTCCTCTAAAAAGAGGGGCACTCACTCATGCTGGCTTCATGACTGAACAAGTATTGTTGTAAACACAGGGTTTACTGCTTAGTAGACAGCATCCTGAATATGTTGCATTAGAACAGTAAAGCAGCAAAACAAAAGTGACTTATTAACTGCAAGTTTCAGTGCAGAGCCTCCTCCGGTGTGTTGTCTCAAGAAGACCTTTCATTTTTCTTTGCTGTGCAATCTTTTGCGCCAAATCAGTGGCACTTCCCCCACTACCCCCACACACCATCCCACCACTGATTCCAGCTCTACGTCCACAGCCACATCCTGATGTATCCTGCAGCAGCTCTGGCACCAGCAGTCCACAGGGAGCCAATGTCAAGTTGTCGTGAGGCAACCCACCGGGGGAGACCTTGCACTGCATGCTGCCAAGTCACCTCAGAGGGTGTTCAGTGAGGCCTGTTCTGATTGAACATATGTAGGACACGTCCTACAAAAGCCCCTATTGAAGACAATAATTGCTTAATCTCAGAGCCAGCATGAGTGGCAGTCTCCCCAACCCCCTTCCTAGTGGGTGCTACCACATCCATCCAACAAGAGTCCCCTTGAAACTGCCAGTACCAGGCACCCTAACATGAACCCACCAACGGAGAGGAAAACAAAACCGACTGCAGGGCATGAAGGGCAACTGAAGCAGGGACTTTTTCAGTGCTGATCAATGAGGATGACAATGACAAGAGTGATGCTGTAGAATTCCATTCCAGTCTGAGACTGCAATAATGGGCTGTACTCTAATGGGCTGTGCTCTATGCTTTCTTGCATAATATATCTCAGTGTGAACCAGGCCCAAGAGATACAGGCACTTGCAGTGTTAGTCAGGAAATTTGAGCTCCATTCCCAGAATTGCATCCATTAAATGGATGAAAATCAACTGTGCAGTTCCAGTCACCTCAACTGAGTCCACAGCAAACTAAACTTGAGTAGAAGCAGGTCGGGGCAGAGAAGTTCCGCAAAAGGGTTCTGTGGGAATTTGAACCCATGGCCTGGCCGAGAATCTGCAAGCTAACCACTGCACCATGACAGCTGGTTGTCTCAAGATTTGCTACTGATTGTTCCAAATGAACTGCAGTGCTGGGCTGTGAAAAGGCAAAATTGTACGGGTAGCCACAGTGGGCGTCATGGAAGTAATGTCACTGGGGAAGAACAAATGGCGTGACAGAAAAATGAAATGAAATTAACAAAAATACAAAATGAAAAAAAACAACCTCTGTGATGATGAAGGAGACAGGAGTGTCAAACGACATAAAATGAAACATGCGTATATAATTCATGAAGTATGATATGTTATATGCACAAAGTAAAAAGACAGGTAAAAAAAAAAAATCAAGAGTAAATTTACTTCGTTCCTTTTTTTTTTTTTTTCTGTTTCAAGCCTCCCAACCCCTGAACCTTAGCTACAAATGTGTTAACACTTATTTCAAGTGGACTAGAAAGAGAGAAACTTCGATTAAAAACACATCATTCATTTACCTTCACAGGTCCCAACGACAAACTGCTCTTTGTCAAAGTCATTGACCACTTCCTCCTTGTCGCCATCCACCACCACCAGTTTGAAGGTCGGAGAGAAAAAGTTTGTCCGAGGGTGTAGGTGACACACCAGCGTCCTGCAAGGAGCAGTTTGAATGTTAACAGTTGAAATACATCACAATATTCGTCTTCTAGTTTGTCTGTTTGATTTGAGACAGATGATTTTGAGAACAAAAACAAATTGTTCCCAGTCTGTTGATAACATTGCAATATTCTACATTAAAAGAAATTCCAATACTACATGATTTTTGCTTCTACTGACTTGTTGACGATAATAACACATTAACAGTGGTAAAATGAAAATTTATTAAGTAAACAAACGAAGTGCATACATTTCGAATGGCAATATGTGCGCGCGCACACACACACACACACACACACACACACACACACACACACACACACACACAAAACAAACGAACAACAACCAATCAACCAACCAAACAAACGTCCGTTGGTCTGTCTGTCAATTCATCTGTCCATCCGTCCGTTGCAACACGAAAATGTGATGAGCGAAAAAAAAATTGCCAGGTACCACTGACCTTTTGTGCCATTACTACAAACAACATGAAAGAGAGAGAGAGGGGGGGAGGGGAGGAAAGGGGGGAGAGGGAGAGAGAGAGGGAGGGAGAGAAAAGAGAGAGAGAGAGAGAAAGAGAGAGTGAGAGAAAGAGAGACAGACAGACAGACAGACAGACAGACAGAGAGACAGAGGGGGTGGGGGGGGGGGGGGGGGGGGCGGCAGAAGTTTGAAAAATTCTTGAAATCTTACAAAGTGTAGAGAATGTGTCAGAGGCAGACAGAGAGTAACAGAGACAGACACTGAGAGACAGAGACAGCGTTCAGAAGAAAAGGGCAGAGAGAGAAAGACAGTCAGACAGCAACAGAAACAGACAGACAGAAAGAGAGAGAGAGAGGCAGACAGAGAGAGAGAGAGACAGAGAGAGAGACAGAGAGACAGACAGACAGAGAGACACAGAGCGAGAGGTTTGAAAAGTTCTTAAAATCTTACAAGGTTTACAGAATGTTTTCAAGAGAGAAGGGGACACAAAATAAGTGAGAGAGAGAGAGAGAGAGAGAGAGGGGGGGGGGCATACAGACAGACAGACAGACAGAGTGATAGAGACAGAGACAGACAGAGATAGAACGAGAAATAAGTTAGGCAAGTACTGGCAACAATTGATGAAAGTGGTGTCTCATTCTTGGGGGCAGACTGCAGTGGCAGCGAGGTAATGAGGGTGGGGAAAGGGGGTGGGGGAGAGGAGGGAATGACGAGGAGAAAGAAAATACGCAAGGACTACAACATTACTCATTTTACTGACAGTAGCTGTTTCGTTCAAGGGAAGGGGATGTAACGGGAGGGAGGGGAGTTAAGGGGAGGGAGGGGGATGTTTCCATACCCGCCAGTCCTGTCAAAATCCAACCACTCCTCCCCTCTACTTCCCTGGGTCTCCTAAAATTCACTGTCATCTTTTGACATCGATGTTCAACTCCAAAACAGTCAACCAGCTACACCAGCCTATCTAACATTTTTTTTTTTTCCATCTTACATGCTGCGGAAGATATCCAGCATCAACCCAACTCCAAACCAATCAATCAGCTACACCAACCAACCCAACTTTTTGTTCATTTACATGTTGAAGATAGCCATCATAGACCCAACTCCA
>CM065715.1:86230329-86242829 GCA_033310375.1 Conus canariensis
AGATGTGTGTGTGTGTGTTTGACGCGCCAGCTGAAAATTTCACCTGAAAATATCACGGGTAGCATCCAGTCTGAAGCTCTGTAATAGGCCTAAATAGTAAATATTATAATCATGTACCACTAATACTAATATTACTTCTACTACTACGACGCCGACAACGACGACAACTTCTACTACTAACAATTATAAGAACACAACAGCAACAACAATAATAACTACAACAGCAGTAATACTAATTGTAATAACAATAATAATAACAAAGAAGAAGAATGAGAAGATGAAGCGTAGTTACAATAATAACAGCCACCACCACAACAAGAAAGATAACCACCACCACCACCACCAAAACAACAACAACAATAAAAATACAGGCAAGACTATAAGATAAAATCTAATAAATTTACAAGTTGTTAATAATAATAATAATAAATAATAACTAATGATAATGAAGATGGGAAAGATAGTCGTATAAAATCTAAGAAAATGTCAAACAAATTAGAAAATACCACAGGAATAAAGTTCATTATAAAGTATGAACAGTGAAAATCATAACAATAATAATGATAACCACAATAACAAGAACAATATTAATAATAATGATAATAACAATAATAATGATAATAATAATAACAATAATACTAACAATTCCACAACTACTGCTTCTACCACTAGTACTGTCATAATGAAATCAATAATAAATATATCCCAATTGTATAATAGTATTAATAACAACAGTAATGATGATGACAATGATGATGAATAAATGCATCCTAATTGTATAATAGTAATAATAACAAAAACAATAGTAATGATGATGATGATGATGATCACAACAATAACAACAATAATAATAATTATGACAATGATAATATAATGTCAGTTATAATAATAACAACAGCAACAACAACAACAATAATGTTTATGCAGTTCTTTTTTTTCTGATTTTTCCTTTCTTCTGTCCCTAGTTTATAAATATTTTCCTTTACTTACCCATTTGTGAAATACTGAAATCATACATTATCTATATTTATCTATCTTATCAATATAAATGATACACACACACACACACACACACACATATATATATATATATATATATATATATATATATATATATATATATATATATATATGTGTATATTATATATATATATATATATAAACTTGAAAAAAAAAACTGTAATTAAAATAATATCATTATAAAAATAACAATAACAGCAATGAGGACAATAACAACCACAACAGCAACAACAATGACAACAAGCGCAAGCATAAGTACAGGGATAATAAGTAGGTGGAAAGGAATGATGTAAGTTAGTGAACAGGTAAGGGTACTACTGAAACAGAAAAAAGGAGGTAGAAAGAAAGAAAGAGAAAAATATTTATAAATGGAGGAACATATGTAATTGAAAGAAAATCAGAAGTGAAAAAAAAGGTAAATAAGTAAGTAAGATATATACAGATTGATGAAGAAAATGAAGATAGTAGGGGAAGGAGATAAGAGAGAATAGCTGTAACTGTTCATCTTTTGTTTTGATCCATCGTGAATGCATTATACTGCTTGAAGAAGACCCTGTTGGTTGAAAAGTGTCTTTTCTGTATTTTGTTCATTATTTTATCAGCACAATAATTCTATCTCTGACTTTTTGTTTCACTAGCCTGACAGTTGATCTTTGAGTTTGGATATGATTATAAAGCTTAACGCAGTCACTTGAAGAAAAGTCCTACGCCTGAGTCAAAGAGAAAGATCGTATAAAAAATGTCCCTGCTACACCCCTGTGGTTCTATGTTATGAGCAGATCAATCTCTTTTGACATGAGCAACTACATAATTTAATTTTGACTCTCACTCCTTACTCGCACCAACTTTCCACACAAAAACGGTCAATGACTTTGAAAACACATCCGCTCTTGACACTGATAATTATTCAGCGACACTATAAATATAATCAACTTTGACAGGCCCAACTCTCGAAGATCATCAAACAAGACTAGGCTAGTTGAGTGAACTAGTACTTATCGAGCCTACTCAGCAGGCTACTGTAATGACATCTTGGCCATTGGGAATTAAGTTAAAGCTTCGGTGGACAACGCATACATGTGTCCGATTGTTACAACCTATCTACCATGCCAACATACACACACATTCACTCAAACACACACTGACCGTGTGTGTACACACTTGACAGCGGAAACTAATCAACCGAAACCAAAGAGTGACTACTGATTAGTTAGTTCACTTACTAAAACAAGAATCGACGAAAATCACCACCACAAAACACAGCAAAATACTCGACTTCATTTTTGGCTTAGAGTGTCTAAATATCAACAGGAAATTTTTGTTTCACAAGTCGAACAGGAAACCGGCTATTGGGCATTCATGTCTGCGTCGTCTAGTCGCTAGACACAATGCCACTGGTTCGACCAGTCACACGCCAGAGCACTTCCGCAGTCAAGCAAGACAACTTTAATTAAATCACCGTGTTCACCGACTACTGGACAGTGATGCTGTTTATTATTTTCTTTGGGAGATTACAACTGGCGTGGAAAGAAATCTGCTTGTTGTTTCTTTGTTAAATGTTAGTTCTGACTGAAAAGATTGAAATGTGATATTCAGTCAGGAGATCTATCGTCAGATAAACTTATAACAAAATGGGCATGGTCCGAATGTTCCATTCCTGCTAATGCCCTGGTAGAATGCAAAAAAGTTTTTTTGTCAAAATCATCAACCACACTAGTTCAGTTGACAGTGTGTCATAATAAACAAAATAAAGTCGATGAACTTTTACCACGAAAACACATCCTAACAGAAGAAAGTGATAGTGGCACACTCCCGGCCATAGCCGTATCACGGGAGCGCTCAGGCGCACGCGCAACGTCTCATGGCTACGTACGCTCATCATCATTATTATGCCAAGTTACCACTGGGGCGTGATAGCAATGGGAAAACAAGATAATCACTCTTTTCGCGTGAAAACTGGATTATGAACATTACACCCGCCGAAATGGAAAAGATTGTCAGCTTTAGGACGTTTTGGAAATCTCAATCAAAACTGAGAAACTGGAGGACGGACGAGGAGGCCGGGTAGGACCGATCAGTCCGGGGTGCCGTGACTCATCCCCCTGCTCCCGGCCTCCCCTACATTGCAACTGCCTTCCCCCACCCACCCACCCCCGGCTTTCCCACCCCAAGACTCATATTGAATCTTTCCAATAACAGACTCAAACACGTGTCAACTGAGAGAAGACTTTGAATCTCTCAGGGCTCCCAGTGTAGGCTATTCTGTCGATGTGTGTGCGCTGGTTGGTGTGTTGTTGTTGTTGTTGTTGTTGTTAGTGTGTGTGTGTGCGTGCGTGCGTGCGTGCGTGCGTGCGTGCGTGTGTGTGTGTGTGTGTGTGTGTGTGTGTGTGTGTGTGTGTGTGTGTGTGTGTGTGTGAGGGTTCGTTCGTTCTTTAATTTAACGTCTATCCACCTAACAGTGATCTTAGACAGTATGTAAGTGTTATGTGTGTGTGTGCATGTGGTGTTTTTGGGTGTATGCGCGCGAACAGTTGGTGTTGATTTTGGCCGTACGTAGGTATGTATAATGCAATTAGGCCTAGATTTAAAAAAAAAACAAACAAAAAAAACCCATCACATAACTGAATCCAAAACTTTAAAAGAAACACAAAATAAGCAACTAACACCAAGATGGGGAAAATAACATAGACGTTAAAGTAAATGTCCAACTGGGCTCTTAATCAGTCCTTGAACAACTTCAAAAATGTTTGATTCGTTAGAGATGACGTCTTCAAAGACTGACATCGACGGTTCAGTGTTCAACAACCAAGCAGGTAAATAGGGTTTCATTCTATCGCACAAAAAAGTAGATGGAACGGAGTGATTTGCTGGCCACAAATACAAGTCACATGTTTACAGAATTTGGTTTTAAAGGCATTAAGCCTAAATCTAAAAATCAAACTTTTTAAAATCCACTCTTGGTAGAGATTCTTGATACCTGTTTTATTGTCTGATATCTTGTTAAATAATATGTCATTTTTGTTTTGGGTGCCTTGTCCCTTATTTAAGATAGAGTTCCAGGATACGTCTTTTAAAAGACTATACTTTCATGTAAGGATAAAGGAATGCATATCTTTGTTAAATTAGTTTCAGTGATAGCAGCCTTTTTGGCTAATTGGTCTACCCTTTCATTCGCAGATAATCCACAGTGAGATGGAACCCAACAAAAATCGACGTAAGAACCACGTAAATGCAAAAAATGAATTAAGTGGTAGACTTCTGATATGAGTTCTGTTCTCACACTTGTATTCGAAAATTTTAGAGCTTGTAGGACTGATTTTGAATCAACACAAAGTAGTATTTGAAATGCAGGAAATCGAAAATCAAGAAAAAAGTTTAATGCCATAATAATGGCAACAAGTTCCGCATATGGAAATATTCTTACCAAGGTGGTAACCTTTCTCTATTTTTAAGGATGGAATTATGAATGCTGAACCAAACAAATGATTGTCTAGTACAGAACCATCTGTATAGATTTTAAGGTGATTTATATAAGTTTCATTTATATGTGACTTAACATACGTTGGCAGCAAGGGTCCATCACTTTTTGTTAAACTTGTATAGTCTATGTGTGTGTGAGTGTGTGTGTGTGTGTGTGTGTGTGTGTGCGTGCGTGCGTGCGTGCGTGCGTGCGTGCGTGCGTGCGTGCGTGTGTGTGTGTGTGTGTGTGTGTGTGTGTGTGTGTGTGTGTGTGTGTGTGTGTGTGTGTGTGATTGTTGTGATTGTTGTTCTTGCTATTGTTCTTGTCACGATGTAATCTTCTGATCATTCATTTTCCACAAACAAAGGCACACGCGCGCGCGCGCACGCACGCACGCACACACACACACACACACACACACACACACACACACACACTCTCTCTCTCTCTCTCTCTCTCTCTCTCTCACACACACACACACACACACACACACACACACACACACACACACACACACACACACACACATATAAACCAACACACTAAACACACACGCAATGCACTCGCGCAACTCATACACTGGCACAAACACATGGGCCCGGGCTATCACACCCATGCACACACACACACACACACACACCACACACACACACACACACACACACACACACACACACACACGTACACACACACACACACACACACACACACACACACACACACACACACACACATGTACACACACGTGTAGGCCCTACACTCGCCACACACACATACAATAATAATAATGACACAGCCAATGTTAGGTAAGGACCCAAGATCTGATTAGTGCGCTTAGGTCAGGCATGTGCTAAGTCATAACCACGCGACCCTCTTCTTAAATTCTCTCATGTTAGTCATTAATTCATCTATCCATCAGGTTTAAATCACGCGCTGTGTGATTTTGAGATGAAGTGAAACTTGGCGGATGTGATGTAACATAGGCTATATGGACACGCAGTGACACAGTAATGAAACTGACACTGACACTTATCCCTCACTGGAGAATGACATCCCCCCCCCCTCCCCACACACCCCCCCTTTTGGATCCCCGCTCTCTTGCCCCTCTTCTCATGTAATTGGTCTTAAGCCTGAGGAAGGAGGCTGACAGGCTATGGATTAATAGTTTGATAATCTTATTTCTAAGGGTCAAAGATAAGGAAGAAGATGCTTTTCTTTACCATCTGGCCGTTGTCTTTTCAAGGACTGAGGATACTAACACACAATCACTATTATAACTAATTATAACAAAAAATAGTGATGATTCACATTAGCATAAAAGAAAACATAGAGTCTACACACACACACACACACACACACACACACACACACACACACACACACACACGCACGCACGCACGCACGCACGCACGCACGCACGCGCGCGCGCGCGCTAGAAAGAGAGAGGGAGAGAGAGAGAGAGAGGAGAAGGATGGAGGAAGAGAAGGAAGAGGAGGCGGAGAGAGAATGCGCTTTATATATGTGACTGGTATATACTGAAGCGTGAAGTATGAACAAGACTTTACGTTTATGGGGCAGATAGTCGTGCTACGAGGTGTTAACAACATTCCCACTGAAGCGTGGTAAAACCCGTCCCGTATGATTGATACATAATGCCCACGCATGACGGAGGAACCTATGTATAAGCTGGAAAGAAAGAAAGGGGCAAACGGTCAGTCGCCTTAAATAGGGATGAGGAGGAAAACGGAAGAACTCTGAGAGATAAATAAAAGAAAGAAAGAAAAAAAAAAGATAGAAAGCAAGAAAACATGGATGGGGTGGGATTGAAATGTACTGTATGGACTGCATGCATGAAAGAAAAAAAGAAAGAAAGAAAACATGGGTGGGTCGGGATTGAAATGTTCTGTATGGACTGCATGCATGAAAGAAAGGAAGAAAGGAAGAAAGAAAGAAAGAAAGAAAGAAAGAAAGAAAGAAAGAAAATATGGGTGGGGCGGGATTAAAACATTCTGCATGGACTGTATGCATCTGAGAGAGAGAGAGAGAGAGAGAGAGAGAGAGAGAGAGAGAGAGAGAGAGAGAGAGAGAGAGAGAGAGAGAGAGAAGAGAGAGAGGAGAGAGAGGATTCAGTCATTATCTAAAATAAATCTGCGAGAAGTGCCATTTAGACGGAACTTGAAACTGATTTTTTCGTCTTTATTCTCAACTACTACTACTACTACTACTACTACTACTACTACTACTATACTACTACTACTACTACTAGGGCCTACTACTTCCACCACCATCACCACCACCACCACCACCACCACCACTACTACTACTACCACCACCACCACCACCACAATAACAACTACTACCACTTCTACTTACATTTCTTCTTCTTCTTTCCCTTCTTTTTTGTTGTTGCTTACTTGTTTCTTTTTGCTTGTTTTGTTCTCTCTCTCTCTCTCTCTCTCTCTCTCTCTTCTCTCTCTCTCTCTCTCTCTCTCTCTCTCTTTTTAACTAGAGTGTCTAATCAACTCGTCATAGATTTTCTTTGTCTTCTTCTCTCTTTTTTTTTTCCAGCTTGAGGCTTCAGTCAACTCTTGGACTGTTTTGCTTTTCAGCATTTTTTTTTTTTTTTTTGACAGGATGTTCAGTTCCGCGCGCGTACGTGTGCACGAGCCTTTGTGCGAGTACACGTGAATGGAAGGCCGGACGACTGAGCGTGGAGGGGAGGGTGAGTTCTAGGGGTTCTGGAACCTCCCCCTGGCTGGCAAAAGTGCCATTTTTAGCGCGCTGCTCACTGCACCCCCACTGGTGGAATATTCTTGACTCATACCCCCTCCCTCATAATTATGATGATCCAGCCGTAGCCTCCGAGGTGTATGTGTGTGTGTGTGTGTGTGTGTGTGTGTGTGTGTGTGTGTGTGTGTGTGTGTGTGTGTGTGAGTGTGTGTGTGTGTGTGTGTGTGTGTGTGCGTGAGAGAGAGAGAGAGAGAGAGAGAGAGAGAGAGAGAGAGAGACGTTATGAGAGAGAGAGAGAGAGAGAGAGAGAGAGAGAGAACAGAACAGAACAGAACAGAACAGAACAGAACAGAACAGAATTTTATTCAGTAAGGCCAAAGCCCCATTTGAAGGGGTGTGAACATTGGTAGTAGACGTAATAAGACAAATTCAAAGACGAAAATGAAAACAACATTACACCAGTTCGTACATGGTATCATACACTAAATTGACGCCAATTGACTAGTAAAATTGGTAATTCAGGAGATTGCTATTTCTCTTTTCTTAAAGGCTTTATATAGATATATAGCAAAATTACTGATGACCTGTGCGCTTTGTGATGCTAAAAGTAACGTTAATCTGAAGAGACATGGAGAGAGAGAGAGAGAGAGAGAGAGAGAGAGAGAGAGAGAGAGAGAGAGAGAGAGAGAGAGAGAATGTGTGTGTTTGTGTGTGTGTGTGTGTGTGTGTGAGAGAGAGAGAGAGAGAGAGAGAGAGAGAGAGAGACGTTATGAGAGAGAGAGGGATAAAGAGAGAGAGCGAGAGTGCACGCGCGCGCGTGTGTGTGTATGTGTGTGTTTGTGTGTGCGCGCGCGCGCGCGTGCGTGTGTGCACGTGCGTGCGTGCGTGCGCTTGCGCGCGCGCGTGTGTGTATCTGTGTATCTATGTGCATACGTACGTACGAGCGTGCGCATGTATGCGTGTGCTTCTGCATAGTTTTTGTTATGATAGCCGAGCCGACCAAAAGGGCCTTTTTAGGGTTGTCAGCTCGTATGAAAAAAACGCAGCATCCTGAAAAAAGGCTGACACCTTGAAAAAGAAGAAAATCGTGACATGGTAGGTAGTACTAGGCTTTACTCCGAGTCATTCCGCAGCCATTCCGCTTCATTTTATTACTGTCAGATTAGAACAAACGCATGAAATGTTAGTGATGAACATTCAAACGTAGTGACAAAAAGTTATTAATCGAAAAAGTGTGTGTGTGTGTGTGTGTGTGTGTGTGTGTGTGTGTGTGTGTGTGTGTGTGTGTGTGTGTGTGTGTGAGTGTGTGCGTGCGTGCGTGCGTGCGTGCGCGCGTGTGTGTGTGTGTGTGTGTGTGTGTGTGTGTGCATGCGTGCTTGCGTACGTGCGTGCGTACATGCGTGAGTGCGAACGTGCGTGCGTGCATGTGCGCGTTTGCGCGTTTGTAAAAGGGACAGAGACAGACAGTCAAAATACATACACTCGTGTTCATTGAATAACAATGAGAAAGTAAGAAGGTGATCAAATTTGAGAAGACGCACATAATCCAAATTAGTGCATGATTTTTATCTTTATTTCTGGTCACCAGTACCCTAGTAACATTTCAAATGACAGCATGCTACGACACATCAGATTTCCAAGGGACCATTTGCTTGGTAAGTTTCTTGCTCACTGGCGGCTGCATGACACCTGTAAATGCACACGATGTTTTAAAATCCATCTTTGTTAGCTACAGCAATTATTTATAAAGAAGCTTTTCTTTCTTGACCGGTTAAGAGTCAGGTGCTAGTATTGCGGTCTTCGTCTGCTCATCACCTTAAAAAAAAAGAAGAAAAAAAAAGAAAAGAAAACAGAAAACAGAAAAAAAAACAAGCACCAGACAGATGCTTGTAGATAGCCTGTAACACAGTCCCGCCACAGTCATTCACCTAAATGCGAAATGCTGTCATGGTTAATAATGAACAAGAACAGTAACTCTAGCTCCCATGATGTAATGATTACACGCCCATAACTCCAAACGACTGCTGCTTAAGACAGCAAATCGCCTAGCAGAAATGCTAACAAAGAACAGACAGAACAAATAGGAGACATCCCCAAAACGATGTTCCAAGCTAGCCCATATACCCTGTACCCGACACGTGTACACAGTAAGAATAACTGAAGAAATGAACAAAAACAACTTCGCATCTATTCAAGACTGGCACAGCCTTTTCGATTTGGAATATAATCAAATAAACACACGGTCGGACACTGACAAACTCGGTTTGACTGGTATGATAGGGGATCTTGAATGAGGCAGAGAGTAATGAACCAGTAAATAACGAACGAGTAGGGTAGCTCTTGCTTTCTTGATGATTATAATCATACGCCGATAAATCCAAACGAATGCTGCTGAAGGCATCAAATCGCTTGGCAGAAATGCCAGAACCGAGAACACAGTTCAAACAATGAGACAATCCCCCAAAAAGATGTTCCAAGTTCGCCCATATATGCTGTACCTGACTCACGACAGCTGGAGAAACGAACAAACACAAACTAACATTTACTGTGCCAGTCTTGAATACATGTTAATTGTATTTATTCATTTCTCAAGTTGTGTTTTGTTGATAGTTGTCTGTGCCATGAGCGGTGTTTTGTTGATAGTTGTCTGTGCCACGAGCAGTGCTTTGTTGGTAGTTGTCTTTGTCATGCGTGGTATTCGTTGATTGTTGTCTGTGTTATGAATTGTGTTTTGTTGATAGTTGTCTGTGTCATGAGTGGCGTTTTGTTGATAGTTGTCTGTGCCATGAATGGTGGTTTGTTGATAGTTGTCTGTGCCATGAATGGTGGTTTGTTGATAGTTGTCTGTGCCATGAATGGTGCTTTGTTGATAGTTGTCTGTGCCATGAGTGGCGTTTTGTTGATAGTTGTCTGTGCCATGAATGGTGGTTTGTTGATAGTTGTCTGTGCCATGAATGGTGGTTTGTTGATAGTTGTCTGTGCCATGAATGGTGCTTTGTTGATAGTTGTCTGTGCCATGAGTGGCGTTTTGTTGATAGTTGTCTGTGCCATGAATGGTGGTTTGTTGATAGTTGTCTGTGCCATGAATGGTGCTTTGTTGATAGTTGTCTGTGCCATGAGTGGCGTTTTGTTGATTACCTGTGCTATTAACGGTGTTCTGTTGATCGTTGTCAGTGTCACTTATTCAGGAATGATTTGGATACTGTTGTCAATGCAAAAGGCGATGCCTTGCATATTGTGTGTCAATTACGCCAAGAATTTTCAGCAAATAGGCGCCAGTCCCATCATTAGTGCTTCGCATATTGATCCTGATTCCGTCAATGGTGTTTAGCATGTTGTTGCCCGTGTTGTCCATGGTGCCTAGCATATTAGTACCAGGGCCATCAGCGGTGTTTTGCAGATCGTTGAAAACACCGTTCATGGTGCTTTGCATGTCATTTCCAGTCCCGTCACTGATGCTTTGCATACTGTTGCCAATTTCATCAGTGGCACTTTGCATAATGTTGCCAGCACCATCAGTGGCACTTTGCATAATGTTGTCAGCGCCATCAGTGGCGCTTTGCATAATGTTGCCTGCGCCATCAGTGGCACTTTGCATAATGTTGTCAGAACCTTCAGTGGTACTTTGGATAATGTTGTCAGAGCCATCAGTGGTACTTTGCATAATGTTGTCAGAGCCATCAGTGGTGCTTTGACCATCAGTGCCAGCGACGTCAGTGGTACTCTGCATAAGGTTGCCAGCGCCGTCAATAATGCTTTGCATAATGTTGTCAGAGCCATGAGTGGTGTTTTGCATAATGTTGTCAGCGCCATAAGAGGAGCTTTGCATAAAGTTGTCCGCGCCATCAGTGGTGCTTTGCATAATGTTGTCTGCGCCATCAGTGATGCTCTGCATAATGTGATCAGCGCGATCAGTAGTACCTTGAATAAAGCTGTCTGCGCTATCAGTGGTGCTTTGACTATCAGTGCCAGCGACGTCAGTGGTACTTTGCATAATGTTGCCAGCACCGTCAATGATGCTTTGATTATCAATGCCAGCACCGTCAGTGGCGCTTTGCATAATGTTGTCTGTGCCATCAGTGGCGCTTTGAATAATATCTTCAGCGCCCTCAGTGGTGCTTTGCATAATGTTGTCTGTGTCATCAGTGGCGCTTTGCATAATGTTGTCTGTGCCATCAGTGGTACTTGGCATAATGTTGTCTGTGCCATCACTGGTACTTGGCATAATGTTGTCTGTGCCATCAGTGGTGCTTTGCATAATGTTGTCTTCGCCATCAGTGGCGCTTTGCATAATGTTTCCAGTGACGTCAGTGATGGTTTGACTGTAACTGCCAGTGACGTCAGTGGTGCTTTGATTATCAGTGCCAGCGGCGTCAGTGGTGCTTTGATTATCAGTGCCAGCGACGTCAGTGGTGCCTTGATTATCAGTAGCAGCGACGTCAGTGGTGCTTTGATTATCAGTGCCAGCGACGTCAGTGGTGCTTTGATTATCAGTGCCAGCGACGTCAGTGGTGCTTTGATTATCAGTAGCAGCGACGTCAGTGGTGCTTTGATTATCAGTGCCAGCGACGTCAGTGGTGCTTTGCATTTCATTGCCAAAACCATCGGAAGTGCTTTGCATACCGTTGATATTGTTCACGAGGCCGTCAAAGATGCTTTGCACAACATTTTCAGTCCCGGCAGCTGTGCTCAGCATAGTGTCGCTGGCACCATCAGCAGTGTTTTGGTTGTCGTTGCCAGTGCCGTTAGTGTTGACTGGCATACTGTTGCCGGTGCCGTCAGTGGTGGCTTGTATATTGTTGCCAGTGCCGTTAGTGTTGGCTGGCATATTGTTGCCAGTGCCGTCAGCGGTGGCTTGCATATTGTTGCCAGTGACGTCAGTGGTGGTTTGCATATTGTTGCCAGTGACGTCAGTGGTGGCTTGTAGATTGTTGCCTGTGCCGTCAGTGGTGGCTTGCATATTGTTGCCGGTGCCGTCAGCGGTGGCTTGCATATTGTTGCCAGTGCCGTCAGTGGTGGCTTGCGTATTGTTTCCAGTGCCGTCAGCGGTGGCTTGCATATTGTTGCCAGTGACGTCAGCGGTGGCTTGCATATTGTTGCCAGTGACGCCAGTGGTGGCTTGCATATTGTTGCCAGTGACGTCAGTGGTGGCTTGCATATTGTTGCCAGTCCCGTCAGCGGTGGCTTGCATATTGTTGCCAGTGACGCCAGTGGTGGCTTGCATATTGTTGCCAGTGACGTCAGTGGTGGCTTGCATATTGTTGCCAGTCCCGTCAGCAGTAGCTTGCTT
>CM065715.1:86255329-86260329 GCA_033310375.1 Conus canariensis
TGCTGCTGCCGATGATGATTGTGAGATTACTTAACGAAGCTGACCTCTGTACGTCCTTTCGTGATGTAATAACGTGATATGAAATCTGTGGAATAAAATCTCTTCTTCACCAAATTTTCGATTTTCACACACCTCTAAAATATCCCAGCAGATCAGATATGCTTTAGCGCATCATTTAGTACCATTGAACTTAATGACATTATTCCCGGTACATTATGTTCGTGACCATTTTCATACTGTCTTACCTTTATGGTAAGATGAGAGTGAGATAAAAATATCTGCCACAGAATGCACGTCACCATGAAGACGGCGGCGGCGTGATGCCTGAATGTATTACGACTGGGCGGGATCAACTGCGGGAGGGGAGCCTCCTGGGTAATGTCAGAGCCGTTCGACTGAAACCCACATGTAGACATTCTGTGGAAGGGAAATTATGAGGAACGAAAGGGTCAGGATGATAGATGAGGGATGGGGGATGGGGGTGGGGGGTTGGGGGGTGGGGGGTGGAGGCTGTAGCTGAATGTGTGCGCGAGAATGTAATTGCATCATATGTACACGCTTTGATGGTTAATGGTAGTCAATGTTTGTTCTATATATGTCGCATTTATACAGAATCGTTTTTTTTATGCTATCATGTGAAATCTATGTTTTGTTTCGGAAAAATTAACCTCCTATCACACACACACACACACACACACACACACACACACACACACACACACACACACACACACACACATCTCTCTCTCTCTCTCTGTCTCTCTCTCTCTCTGAGTCTCTCTCTCTCTCTCTCTCTCTCTCTCTCTCTCTCTCTCTCTCTCTCTCCATATGTATGTATGATTTAAGTATGTATTTCATACATGTATGCATGTGCATGCACGCGCGTGCGTGGCGTGCACGATCGCGCGCTTGTGTGTTTGATACTGTGCGTGCGTGCGTGCGTGCGTGTGCGTGCGCGCGCGCGCGCGCGCGTGTGTACGTGTGTATGTGTGTGTGTGTGTGTGTGTGTGTGTGTGTGTGTGTGTGTGTGTGTGTGTGTGTGAAATGCATACCCTTCTCATTCTCCTGCTCTCTCTCTCTCTCTCTCTCTAACAAAAAAAGCCTCAATGAGAACACAGAAGATGAAACACACAAATACACACACGAACACACACATGGATACATGTATGGACGCGCGCGCGCGCGCGCGCGCACACACACACACACACACACACACACACACACACACACACACACACACACACACAAAATCAACAAAACCCTCACGCGTTCTGGACTGGCTTGTTCTTTCGTAAGCAAACTAAGAGACGGTCGCGTGACATGATGTCCGCCACCTGACGTCAGAATCTTCAAGCGGTGAAGAACCGTGCAAAGTGTGGCCTTTGGCCAGGGTACGTGGCATAGCAACGGAGTGAAAGCCACCATGACGTAGGGAAACGTGCCTGACCCATCCAGAATAAAAATGATTACACCACAGAAGTTAATGCACCAGAAGAAAATCAGATTTTGACAGCATAAGACAATGACATCGGACAGTTTACAAAGCCTAACTGCTGTGTTTTGAAGACCTGTATAGTTTTTTTTTTCCTTGGAGAGAGTCTCTTGCAAAGTGTTTTATTCTGAAACTGTCCAGTTACCTTTGGCTTATGTCCTGTCGCGCATTTCTTCTTCTTCTTCTTCTTCTTCTTCTTCTTCTTCTTCTTCTTCTTCTTCCTCTCTCTCACTCTCCCTCCCTCCCTCCCTCCCACTCTCTCTCTCTCTCTCTCTCTCTCTCTCCTTCTACTTCTCTCTCTCTCTCTCTCTCTCTCTCCTTCTACTTCTCTCTCTCTCTCTCAGACACACACACACACACACACACACACACACACACACACACACACACACACACACACGCACATACGCGCACGCGCACACAGCAAACACACACACACACACACACACACACACACACACACACACACACACACACACACACACACACACACACACACACACACACATTTCCCCCTTTCTCTATTTTTTGTTTTGAAGTATGCATAACTATTGCCTGCTGCTCAAACACTAAACGCACATTCAAATGCAACTGTGTTTAGAGTCTAACATTACCAACACTGATGAAGAGGTTATGAATAATCAAAATCAACAACCATTTCTGTGTCATACTGCTATTCTGTACATTAGATTTTTATGCCACAAAGATATTTTTTCTGCCTTTTTGAATGGGGGGTGAAGGTGCGCGGGTGGGAGGGGGAGGGGGGGGGGTAGGGGTTAGAGGTGATCTCTGCGTTTCTTTCTTTCTTTTAAACATATTAATCTGTTTCGAAAAGGTGGGGGTGACATTTCTCATTAGCTGTGATTCTTCCGTTTCAAAGAAAGAACATGGATGAACACTTCGGATGTGTATGTCAATATAAAATCTGTCTGAAGTGCTTCAGGGTTGTTGTTTTTTGTATATTGTTAGGCCTGCGTGAATTTCACGTCACTGTCTGTGCACACCTGTCTGTGCAGGTAAGCACACGTTGTTCAGCGTGCCTGAGATCAAAATGTACTTTCCTGTGACAGACATGTGCACCACGAACCTTCTCTCTGCCTCCTGTACATTTGTTGTATCTTGATGGATTCGCATTTCTTTTTTGCCAAACTGCAAAAGATATCCATAGCAAATTTAGTTGAATATATATTTACTGTCGGTTCAGCGTTCTACACAGCCCTGATGATCGCGATAGTCATCTCCGGGCGAATTCAGTAGATTTTTCAATCATATTAGAGCGCTGATCCTAAGGATTAAAAAAAGATAAAGTGCATAAAACTAATCTGCAAATGGAGGATGAACCGCTTCAAACTGTTTACGCGCGAACACACACACACACACACACACACACACACACACACACACACACACACACACACACACACACACACACAAGTGCATGTAGATACACAAACGCATGCATACATGCGTGTACACACACATATGTCCACACGTATCCACGCAAGAGCACAAGGTGCACAGGCAAACTAGAAACAGAGAGAGAGAGAGAGAGAGAGAGGCAGGCAGACAGACAGATAGACAGGCAGGCAGACAGACAGACAGACCAACAGACCGACAATCAGACAGTCAGAAAGACAGACAAACAGACAGGTAGACAGACAAGCAGACAGACATATAGGCAGACAGACCAGACCAGACCTTTGCTAAATATCTGCGCGTTCCTAAGGTGGAAGGACACAATGGTGATGGCACCCATCAGCCCTGGTCTGTCAAAGAAGATCAAACTGCCCACGAACAAGCCAATGGTCAGCCCGCCCAGACGAACCACAAGAACACTTGCCCGATCGTCCGTCAGCACAACTCTGAAAACAAGAATCCCAGTCTCAAACTCCACAGTATCAATCTTCGTTATTCTGATCCTTATAATATGTTGTTGTTGTTGTTGTCGTACCCTGGTTAAATGACTCCAGGGATCATCCGAACAGCCGAAGTACTTGAACACTATGGTACAAACGCATCAGCTAGGGATGAGAACATTACGTGTGTGACCGTTTTTTTTTATTACCCCGCCACGTGGGCAGCCACGCTCCGACTTCGAGGGATTTTGGAGACTGTGTTATGCTAGGAGCTTGTCATGACTGAAGACAATCCCCGCATAACTATGCAGAGCATAACAACATTTTGATGTGGCCTTGGTGTTCTAGCCTATGTCAATTGATCTGACACAGCCTTAAGCCAAGGCGGTGATCCTTACAGAAACTTTGTCATTCTGATCCTTATAGGTGACAGGTCAAATCTACTTGGTCATGGCTGTGTTTAATGTGGCCTGTGTAACACGTGTGAATCGTTCTCTGCAGAAAACAATACCGCTCACTCGTCTTCGGACACAATATCTCTCTGTGTTTTTTTCCCGTCAAGGATCAGCGTAAACATAAATAGAAAACACCTTAATACCCTCTGTACACGCCATATAAACATACAAGCTGACACATTTATGGTTTACACGGACCCGACCTCTACGTTTTTCAAGAAGAAGCTGTCTTTCAAAGGGAGGTAATCTTGAGTTTTTCATCTTGTTTAAACAAAGACCCGCTATTGAAAACCCTATTAGATGTTTTCCCTCGGTGGTTTCGTTTTGTTTTGTTTTGTTTTGTCTTGCGCGGTAGTTTTACAACGTGTTACACCGGAGGAGCGGCATCAGATTAAATTCACTGAAGACGGCAGGAATCTGAGGCACAGAGAAAAACCAAGAAGGGAACCAACAAAAACTGGTCGCAGTTTCTGTGTATAAAGATTTCCAATTCTGAAAAAAAAAAATCGCAAGGAAATGTATAGGGCTTTGATAGGGGGTCCCGAACTCTCCCCCCCCCTCCCCCTCGGCCCCCTCCTGCTAATTCCTGTTTGAAAAAGAGCTTTTCTCAGTGAAATATATTGTCAGGTTCACTTCAAATTAAAGTGCCCACATGTGTGTGAATTTGGCATTTACATAGAACTGTGTGTGTGCGTGTGTGTGTGTGTGTGTGTGTGTGTGTGTGTGTGTGTGTGTGTGTGTGTGTGTGTGCGTGCGTGCGTGTGTATGTGTGTGAGCGTGCGTGTGTGCGTGTGGTGTGTGTGTGTGTGTGTGTGTGTGTGTGTGTGTGTGTGTGCGCGCGTGTGTGCGTGCGCGCGCGCGCGCACGCGGCACTCATGCGTGTTGACTTATATCCTGTCTGGTACACTGTACGGTGTCTGACATGTGAAAGATGGATCCTATCCATTGTCGTGACCGAGGCTCGTACAGAATCCTATGAAATCTGTCATGTCTCAATCCTTAAGCTTACTGACTCAACGAGGGTCCGGGACGCTGAAAACCTGATTTTCAGTGAACACACGACGTAATAAAGTAACTGTCACGTCAGCTATTACATCTACCTAAACTAGAAGTGAGTCCCAAGAGTCAACCCCATCAACAGCGTTGGTCAACCTGCGATGAATCACGTCCAGTGTGGTTCTGATTTAAAAAAAAAAG
>CM065715.1:86267829-86275329 GCA_033310375.1 Conus canariensis
AGAAGGGAGGTTGCGTCTGCGGTCCTCAGGTTTCCCCCAACGACTACTTCTGTAGTTATGGGCCTGAGTGAGTGAGTGAGTGAGTGATTGTTCTATCTTGTATCTTTTATTTAGCTGCTTCTGAAAGACAGTTAAACTGGGTGGCCACAGGGGCACACAAGTGTACTGTACGCTGCAATCCTACAGGGCAATTAAATCTATTGTTCAGTTCAACACAACAGGGACACTGGAGTGCATTGTGCACTGCTATATACAACAAAACCATTGAGTCAATTGTCGCTGTCTTGCAGTAAAGGGCCATTAGAGTGCATTTAACAGTACATCATTTAAGCTTTATCGGAGTGCATTGCAGAGTCCTACAGTTCAGGGCCATTGCACATATTGTACAGTGCAAGACTACGGGGTCATTTGAGTGTATTTTATAGTGCAAGACTACGGGGTCATTTGAGTGTATTGTACAGTGCAAGACTGCAGAGTCATTTGAGTGTATTGTACAATGCAAGACAACAGAGTCATTTGAGTGTAGTAGAGTAGAAAGAAACTCGTGGAGAGCGTGGCAGCAGAGAGTCCTCAGAAGAGAAGCCCCCTTCAAGCAAGTGTTTCGGCCCTTATCTCCTGACACTCTAGGGGGGTTGGGCCACACCCGGTTCATGACTCCGGATGTCCCTCTGCTGCCCCCCCCCCCTTTTTTTTCCCCATCTTGGGACGAGCCATGGCTGGGATTCGAACCCATGACCCTCTGGACATGCTCATTTTCCACTTAATGACTCGCGCTTTAACCACTGAGCCACAGGGACACCTGATATTTGTAGGGAAATTAAGCCTTATGAAGTTCACTTTTGTTCCTCCTTGACCAGATCCAGCTTGAACACCCCTCTGCCGCTTCTGCCATTGCTTTCAGGGCTCTGGTTTTTTCCTTCCCTGCAACTGAGAGCTGTTTCATGAGGCTGTATGCAGACGTTCCTACAAACCCCCTAGCTCCAATTTCTGCAGTGAGGACTTTGACCTGATAGCTTTCTCTCCTCAGGCTGTTTGCCAGATCAGCATACTTTTCAGTCTTGTAGATTTGAGCTGCCTCCATTCTGTTCTCATATGGCACCGTGAGCTCGATCATGATCAGCTGCTTGGTTGACTTAGAGTGGACTACTATGTCTGGTCTCATGCCACTCTTGCTGATGATCTCTGGGTGACTCTTCCATTCTGGGAGGTCTGCAGTGCACTCTCAGTCATCTGCCCCGTCCAGCAGACTCTGCCTGCATGTTTCGAGTGGCACTGTTGTTCTTGGCCATGATTTGCTGCCTCCTGCCGTGAAGAATGTTGCGGGTGCTTTTGGAGTCCTGATTTTCCCTTTTGTGGTGTTGGTACTAGCCCAGACTACTTGTACAATCTCTTTGAGCACTTGGTTGTGCCTCCATGTGTACCTTCCTTGAGCCAGGGCTACTTTACATGAGCTTAGGACATGCTCCACTGTTTGTTGTTCATGGCAGAGGGGGCATGCAGGATCGTCTGTTTTCCCCCACGTCACCAGGTTTGCATTTGAGGGCAGAAGGTCATATGCAGATCTGAGAATGAAGCTGATCCTGAGAGGGGCCATGTGCCAAATGTCATTCCAAGTGAGACTTCTTTGGAGTGCATTCTCCCACGTTGTCCATTGCCCTTGCTGGCTTTGCTGGACTGCTTTTTGGAGTCTTTTTTGGTCTTCTTCTTTTCTCATCTCCTGAATCATCATGTCTCTTTTGGCTTTTCCTTTGGCCTTTGACCACCATTCAGTTTTGGTCACCCCCAGTCCTTGTCTGTTGGTCTGTGTGTGTCCTGTTATTTCTCTGATCTTGAGACTTTCTTTTGCAGAATCCATCGCCTCTTGAACTTTCCATTTTCTGCCTGTCTTCAGCTGGGGCTTGATTGCTTCTACCACCTTGTCTCCTGAGTCCTCCAGCATGCTTTGAAGTCTGATCTTCCCTGCTTTGTATTCCTCCAGGATGGATTTCAGTGGTAGTTTCAGCTTTGCTTGGCGACAGTACAGCGCTATGTCAGTCAGACAGGGTGGGACACCAAGCCATTTCCTTGTGAACTTGTTGATTTTGGCTTCCATTGCCTCCACTGTGCTGGTGCAGATGTCGTATATCATCAGAGGCCATAGGAGCTTTGGTATCAGCATGAACTGCAGACACCAGACCTTGTATTTGCCAGGGAGCCCACACTGGTCAATGGTCTCCAAGCCTTCCTCCGCCATCTGCTTGGTTTCTTTTGCTCTTTGTGTGTCTTTCAGCGTATCATCATACCATCTTCCAAGGCTCTTGACTGGTTCTTCTGTGACTGTTGGAATGGCCTGGTTGGCAACACTGAAGACCACAGATCCGGCCACTTTTCCTTTCCTCAGTGAGAGACTCCGTGATTTCTTTGGCTTGAACGTCATTCTGGATGAGGCAACTATGTCGTCCAGCCTCTCCAGCACATGACGTGTCTCGTCTTCTCTGGATGAAATCACTGTAGTGTCATCCATGAAGGCCTTGAGAGGGGGCATCTTGTATCCATCGCCAAGGTCTGTTTGTCTCGCGTTGTTTGTTGCTGCTTTCAAGATGAGTTCCATTGCCAGCACGAACAGTATTGGGGAAATTGCACAGCCCATTGCAATACCCACTTCCAAGTTGATCCAGTCTGTTGTGTACTCCTTGGTAGAGAACCGCATTGAGAAGCCATTGAAGTACTTCTTGAGCATGTCGCGGATGTTCTTTGGCACATGGTACATCTCAAGAGCCAACTGTATCATCTCATGGGGCACAGATCCATATGCGTTTGCCAGATCAAGCCACACTACGTCCAGGTCTCTCTTTTCTGTTTTTGCTTTTTGGATTGCGTCCCAGATCATTGTGGCGTGTTCTACACAGCCAGCCACGCCTGGGATGCCACCTTTCTGGACTGACACATCCAAGTACTTGTTTTCCATCAGGTACTTGGTCAGCCTTGCTGCCATGACAGAGAAGAAGATTTTCCCTTCGACGTTCAGTAGTGATATTGGCCTGAACTGGCTGATGTCACTTGAGTTTTGCTCTTTGGGGATGTACACACCATCTGCCGTCATCCACTGGCCGCTGATCTTCTGGTTTCTCCAAGCCGATCGCAGCAGCCTGTGGAGCCACTCCAGCACCTTGGGACATTTCTTGTAAAGCTGGTAAGGTATTCCGTTTGGCCCTGGTGATGATTTGGCTCTGGCTTTGTCGACCACCTTCTTGATTTCCGCCAACGTTGGAGGCTTGCCATTGAACTGTTCCTCAGGGTTGGTTGGCCACACCAGACCTTGAATGTCGAGTGGTGCTTTGCTCTGTGGGTCAGAGTATGTTTTCCTTAGATGCTGCTCAAGAACTCCTTTGTCCACACTTAGGTTCCCAGATTTTGGCTGCTCAAACAGTGTTCTGGCAAACTGGAAGGGGTCTCTGAAGAAGCGCTCTTGTGTCTTCTTCTTTTTGCTCTTCCTCTTCCTCGCAGATTCCGCTTTGCTGAGGGCGCTGTGTTTTTCTTTCAGGTCTTTCCACAGTTTTTCCAAGCCTTGTTTTTCAGCTGGCAGAGCGGTCTTCATTTGCATCTTGAGGTTTTTCTTTTGGACCCTGATCTTGTCCATCTTTTCTTGGCGTCTGGATTTCTTTGGAGGTGTTTTCTCTTTGGGTAGTTTTGCTCCATAGGCGTCTCTACATGTGGCATACACAATGTCCCCATATGTGGCTAGTTTGTGTTCCAGGGTGCTTTTTCCTATCAGTGCATCGAGTCTTTGGACGATTTTTGCATCCAGTTTCTCCCAATCTTCAGTTTCGTTTGCTCGTGGCAGGTTGAGTTTCAGGCGCCTGGCATCGAGGGCCTGTGCAAATTCCTCATCCAAACCAACAGCGTGGATGTCCTTGGCACTGTGGTTTAAATCCTGGCCTTGGTCTTCCGACGTCTTATCTGCTGATGCAGTGCGCTGCTGCTCATTCAGATGAGTCTTCACACATCCCATCTTTGTTCTGTGGATCTTCATGCCACGGGTGGTAGCGAAACGCTTTCCACAGACACATGGATATTCCATTTGGTCCATGTTCATAGTCCGTTTGGGATTTGCAGTCATGATTGGTTGAGCACCGATGGATTCATCATTCTCTCCCCCTTTCGGTGAATCCTGGGAGCATCTTTTCCTTTTATTCTTAGTAGCTACATGTTTAAGGCAAAGTGGGGAGCCAGCCCACAGAGCCCTTGGTTCTGGTCTTTCCCAGTGTCCTCCGGTCTTTCCCGGACGTCCTCCGGCCTATTCCCGGAAGTCAATGGTTTACCCATGCATCAGTAGAAAGAAACTCGTGGAGAGCGTGGCAGCAGAGAGTCCTCAGAAGAGAAGCCCCCTTCAAGCAAGTGTTTCGGCCCTTATCTCCTGACACTCTAGGGGGGTTGGGCCACACCCGGTTCATGACTCCGGATGTCCCTCTGCTGCCCCCCCTTTTTTTTTTCCCCATCTTGGGACGAGCCATGGCTGGGATTCGAACCCATGACCCTCTGGACATGCTCATTTTCCACTTAATGACTCGCGCTTTAACCACTGAGCCACAGGGACACCTGATATTTGTAGGGAAATTAAGCCTTATGAAGTTCACTTTTGTTCCTCCTTGACCAGATCCAGCTTGAACACCCCTCTGCCGCTTCTGCCATTGCTTTCAGGGCTCTGGTTTTTTTCCTTCCCTGCAACTGAGAGCTGTTTCATGAGGCTGTATGCAGACGTTCCTACAAACCCCCTAGCTCCAATTTCTGCAGTGAGGACTTCGACCTGATAGCTTTCTCTCCTCAGGCTGTTTGCCAGATCAGCATACTTTTCAGTCTTGTAGATTTGAGCTGCCTCCATTCTGTTCTCATATGGCACCGTGAGCTCGATCATGATCAGCTGCTTGGTTGACTTAGAGTGGACTACTATGTCTGGTCTCATGCCACTCTTGCTGATGATCTCTGGGTGACTCTTCCATTCTGGGAGGTCTGCAGTGCACTCCCAGTCATCTGCCCCGTCCAGCAGACTCTGCCTGCATGTTTCGAGTGGCACTGTTGTTCTTGGCCATGATTTGCTGCCTCCTGCCGTGAAGAATGTTGCGGGTGCTTTTGGAGTCCTGATTTTCCCTTTTGTGGTGTTGGTACTAGCCCAGACTACTTGTACAATCTCTTTGAGCACTTGGTTGTGCCTCCATGTGTACCTTCCTTGAGCCAGGGCTACTTTACATGAGCTTAGGACATTAGGGTATTGTACAATGCAAGATTGCAGTCATTTGAGTGTATTGTACAATGCAAGACTGGAGAGTCATTTGAGTGTATTGTACAGTGCAAGACAACAGAGTCATTTGAGTGTATTGTACAATGCAAGACTGCAGGGTCATTTGAGTGCATTGTACAGCGCAAGACTGCAGAGTCATTTGAGTGTATTGTACAGTGCAAGACTGCAGAGTCATTTGAGTGTATTGTACAGTGCAAGACTGCAGAGTCATTTGAGTGTATTGTACAGTGCAAGACTGCAGGGTCATTTGAGTGCATTGTACAGCGCAAGACACAGGACCATGGTAGTGTGTTGTACAGCATAACACTGCAGGCCCTAAAGGAATATTGTTAAGTGCTACACTACAGGGTCATTGGAGTGCATTAATAAGTGCAATTACGAGTGCGTACATCTCATTTTTATATCACATCTTGAAAAATGAAATCGGCAGTATTCAGTTTTCCTTCTAAAAGATGATAAAAAGTTGGTACTAATTGAGTACCAACGTGCTCAATAGTTAATCAGTGCAATTACCTGTAAGTCCACATTTTAAAACCACATCTGGAAAATTTGATCAGCACTATTCAATTTTCCTTCTAAAAAGATGTTCAAAGTTGGTACTCATTGAGTGGTAACATGTACAAGAGCTCATTAAACAACACCTTTCTTGAAACTTTCAGAGCATCAGCAATTGAACGCGATGATAACAGAGGAAAGATCATGAATAGCGGTCTGGGTCTCGTCCTTTTACCAAGGTACATGATAGTATATTGAAACGGTAGCAACATCAACTACAACATTAGCTGCCCCCTATTTCATAAACGAAGGCGAAACACTGACAGGAAAGCCTTATGAGCAGAACATTGTAAAACTGCAAATTTGTTTATTCCGTTCTTCAGAATCTTTTAAAAACAAATCACTCTCTAATCGGCCGAAAATGTTGTAATTGTAGTTTAATGATTGGAGAAAAAGTACCCGCATAATTCACCAACCAATCAACATAGAGTTATCAAACCTGTAAAGCGAAGATCATTCAATCCGGCTTTATTCACACATGACTTACCTAAACTGACGTGGAGAAAAGCCAGACTGGCAGAGTCAGTGGGGCGTGACATCAGATGAACACAACTGTCCCATGACTTGAGGTCGTTGATGCTGAAACCATACAGCTGATGGAAGTTGTCCGTATCGTCTTTGGTCTGATGGTATTTGTCCGTATCGTCTTTGGTCTGATGGAATTTGTCCGTATCGTCTTTGGTCTCATGGAAGTTGTCCGTATCTTCTTTGGTCTGTTCCTGAGATACTTCAGGGCTGGTTTCTAGAGGGTAGGGGTTGTCTCCCTTTTCAATCTGTTTGCCCAGGTAGCGTTGGATTTCGGTGCCAGGTCTTTCCATGGCTCCTGAGACACATAGAGTCATTCAGTAGAAAGAGCGCGCGTGCGCGCTCGCCCGAGTGTGTGTGTGTGTGTGTGTGTGTGTGTGTGTGTGTGTGCGTGCGTGCGTGCGTGCGTGCGTGCGTGCGTGCGTGCGTGCGTGTGTGTGTGTGTGTGTGTGTGTGTGTGAGTGAGCGTGTGTGAGTGTGTGTGTGTGTGTACGTGCGCGTGCGCGCGCGCGCGTGTGTGCATGCGTGCACGTGTGCATGTGTGAGCGTGTGTGTACGTGCGTGTGTGTGTGTGTATGTGCGCCCACCCCCACCCCCCTTCTCCATCCTCCACCCTCGACTTCATCACCACAATCTACGCCGACAGCCGATCGACATTTCCGAAAACCAAGAAACATTCTGTATCAACGCTTGTTGCACAGTTTTAGCCGCACCATGTATATACACTTCTGTATAGTCAAGAAAGGCTGTGGTTATCGTGTATGCTTTGAAGGTCGATTTCAATCCTACTACGCGATATAGCGCATACATTTCTTCTTCATCTGTAGAAAGAAACTTGAGGTAATGCTGCTGATAAACAAGGACTAAAGCCGCAGAGAGAGAGAGAGAGAGAGAGAGAGAGAGAGAGAGGAGAGAGAGAGAGAGAGAGAGAGAGAGAGAGAGAGAGAGAGAGAGAGATTTTCCTCCACCATGCTCTCAACTCTCTATACACCATATTCATGTATTGTACAATAAGACAGAACGTCGTCAGCTGGTCCCTAATCCTCCCCCTCCCCTCCCCTCCCCATCCCTCTCCACCCATTCTTTCACCATTCTCCGTCCATCGATGCTGGGGTAAGTACACATTCGGTAATTAGAAACGA
>CM065715.1:86280329-86290329 GCA_033310375.1 Conus canariensis
AAAAACTGCCCGTCTGTCTTGTTACTCTGTTTCCGTAGTCGTGTTGATTAGTTATATTAGTTACAACTGCAGCATAGGCTACGATTCGGAGCCCAAAGATCACGATCAATTGTAGACTTTTCTGAGAGACTGTGCTGCTTGTTATACATACACACATATCGGTAGATATATGATGCTAACGTGTATAAACATCACAAGCTGCTCTCTCTCTCTCTCTCTCTCTCTCTCTCTCTCTCTCTCTCTCTCTCTCTCTCTCTTTCTCTTAAGAAACATTAGATGGAAGCTGAGAGCACACAAGTAAAAACTATTAAAAATTATGCATATTAGAATCAATTATAATATGTTTACAAAACAAAAGCGTTTGTAAGACTAAGACTGTTTTGCCCCTGAAAGTCGAAGTGGTTAATTCAGAAAATGGGACCTTATGTTCATGGTAATGTCATAGCCATGCGCGTTCCCCGTTCACTGAAGCTTGGCTGTCACAAAACAAAACAAAAACAAAATGCAAAACAAAACAAAAACAGGACACACACACACACACACACACGCGCGCGCGCGCGCGCGCGCGCGCGCACACACACACACACACACACACACACACACACACACACACACACACACACACACACACACACACACACACACACACATACAACACTTTTCTGTCTGTCGGACTGTCTGTCTACCTGCCTGCCTGCCTGCCTGCCTGCCTGCCTGCCTGCCTGCCTGCCTGCCTGCTTCTCTCTCTCTCTCTCTCTCTCTCTCTCTCTCTCTGAATATGCTTGTCAGGGCTGTTGAAATGATTAACATCACCAAATGAATGTGCAGGGCTGTTGACAAGGGTAACATCAACATGTAACTATACCTGGTTTGTCAAAGGGTGAACGTGGACACGTGACTGTTCAAGACTGATGAAAGGGTGTACACTGACAAGTTATATATATTATATATATATATATTATTTCACAGGGTTGTTGGAAGGATGAACATGGACAAATAATTGTACCAGGTTATTCAAAGAACAAACATTCAAAATGAATAGAACAGAGTTGTTGGGAGGGTTAACATGTACAAGCGATTGTACAAGGTTGTTGGAAATGTGAACGCGGACAAGACGCCGTTTACGGTTGATGGAGGGATTGACACGAACAGGTGATTGTATAAGGTTGTTGGAGAGGTTGACACGAACAGGTGATTGTATAAGGTTATTGGAAGGGCTGACACGAACAGGTGATTGTATAAGGTTACTGGAAGGGCTGACACGAACAGGTGATTGTATAAGGTTATTGGAAGGGCTGACACGAACAGGTGATTGTATAAGGTTATTGGAAGGGCTGACACGAACAGGTGATTGTATAAGGTTGTTGGAAGGGCTGACACGAACAGGTGATTGTATAAGGTTGTTGGAAGGGCTGACACGAACAGGTGATTGTATAAGGTTGTTGGAAGGGTTGACACGAACAGGTGATTGTATAAGGTTATTGGAAGGGTTGACACGAACAGGTGATTGTATAAGGTTATTGGAAGGGTTGACACGAACAGGTGATTGTATAAGGTTGTTGGAGAGGTTGACACGAACAGGTGATTGTATAAGGTTATTGGAAGGGCTGACACGAACAGGTGATTGTATAAGGTTATTGGAAGGGTTGACACGAACAGGTGATTGTATAAGGTTATTGGAAGGGTTGACACGAACAGGTGATTGTATAAGGTTGTTGGAAAGGTTGACACGAACAGGTGATTGTATAAGGTTATTGGAAGGGCTGACACGAACAGGTGATTGTATAAGGTTATTGGAAGGGCTGACACGAACAGGTGATTGTATAAGGTTATTGGAAGGGCTGACACGAACAGGTGATTGTATAAGGTTATTGGAAGGGTTGACACGAACAGGTGATTGTATAAGGTTGTTAAAAGGGTTGACACGAACAGGTGATTGTATAAGGTTATTGGAAGGGTTGACACGAACAGGTGATTGTATAAGGTTATTGGAAGGGTTGACACGAACAGGTGATTGTATAAGGTTATTGGAAGGGTTGACACGAACAGGTGATTGTATAAGGTTGTTGGAGAGGTTGACACGAACAGGTGATTGTATAAGGTTGTTGGAGAGGTTGACACGAACAGGTGATTGTATAAGGTTGTTGGAGAGGTTGACACGAACAGGTGATTGTATAAGGTTGTTGGAAGGGCTGACACGAACAGGTGATTGTATAAGGTTATTGGAAGGGTTGACACGAACAGGTGATTGTATAAGGTTATTGGAAGGGTTGACACGAACAGGTGATTGTATAAGGTTATTGGAAGGGTTGACACGAACAGGTGATTGTATAAGGTTATTGGAAGGGTTGACACGAACAGGTGATTGTATAAGGTTATTGGAAGGGTTGACACGAACAGGTGATTGTATAAGGTTGTTGCAGAGGTTGACACGAACAGGTGATTGTATAAGGTTATTGGAAGGGTTGACACAAACAGGTGATTGTATAAGGTTATTGGAAGGGTTGACACGAACAGATGATTGTGTAAGGTTGTTGGAAAGGTTGACACGAACAAGTGATTGTGTAAGGTTGTTAGAAGGGTTGACACGAACAGGTGATTGTGTAAGGTTGTTAGAAGGGTTGACACGAACAGGTGATTGTATAAGGTTATTGGAAGGGCTAATATTGTGAAGTTACTGTTGAGAAGCAGGAAGTCAACCCCCCCCCCCCCCCCCCCTGCCTATCCACCCTGAGATCCGGTATGACGTCATAACTCCGGAGAAGACATCATGACGGAGAAGATTGGAAATGATGTCACCACAAGACGCCGGAAGCTACGTTATCATGAGGTCAAGGACGCAAGAAGTGATCACATCATGACCAGGTAGACCGGAAAGGACGTCATCATCAGATACCGGAAATGCCGTCATCATAGGGTCGAGGACAGGTTTCAGCTTTAGTATCAGTTTCATCAAGGAGCTTTCATTACGTGTGGACTAGTCCATACACGCTCTACCACATCCGCTAAGTTCCGGGACCACACTGCGCCTGATTTCAAGCTGGTGGATAAAAGAATGAATGACTAAGATGAGAGAATTTAAGAAGAGGGTCTCATGACCACGACTTAACAGATGTCTGACCTACGCATTAGTCCAAAGCACCGGTCAGACCTTGGAAGAGGACACAAGACAGAGTATGACATCGCGACCGGTGCATGAAAAAAAGGTGTCTGGTAGGTTTCCGGTCACATCTAGATATAAAACCACGAAGGTCGGTACAAGTGTCAGATTATCATATTGTCCCTAAATCGTTTTCTTTTTGTTCATGTTTCTACGATTTATCATTATCATTCAAAAATATGGTTCTGAATTATAAGCATCCCTTTGTTTGCTCGCCGCCCGCCCAACTCGTAGCGGGAAAGCACAAAGTTAGCAAGGACAAGACCTTGTGCAGGGTTGCTTAAAGGGTTAACACCGAGAAGGGATTGTACATGGTCGTTAAAAGGTTTCACATGAACAAGTGATTGTTCATATTTGTTGAAAGAGTTAACTGTTCATATTTGTTGAAAGAGTTAACATCGCGAAGTGATTGTACAGGATTGTTTGAAGTGTTAACATCGCGGATGTAATGAGTTGCTGGAAAGGCTAACATGGACACATGATTGTACACTGTTGTTGGACGCGTTAACGCCGTGAATGTACGGGGCTGTTGAAATGGTTAACATCGGACAGTGATTGTACAGACTTGTTGAAAGGATTAGCGGCGACAAGTGATTGGATGTAGTTCTGAAAGGATTAAAAGTGACAAGTGATTGTACAGGATTGTTGGAATTGATAATATCGTAAATGTAGAGAGCTGTTGAAAAGGTTAACACACAAAAATGAGTGTATAGAGTTGTTGAAAGGGTTAAGATGGACGAATGATTGTATATGATTATTCAAGGGTTAAGACCGGCAAGTGGTTGATGCTGAGAACTGCAAGACTGGCAAAGTGACTGAGGAGAAACCCATTCCTCGCTGTCGTTTAGATGGCCATTTTGTGCAGGGAATAGCGTTGAGCGCGCAAGGTTGCCAGCCGCGCAGCTTTAAACGTTCGTTAGGGGCGGGAGAGAAGAGTAGGGAAGCGAGGGGTGGGCGAGGTGGGAAAGGTGGAGGGAGGGGCTGTAATTGTCTGTGTAGACCAACATCCTGAAAAGCAAGCCATTTCATGACTGGAATCCCCTCTTTTCCACTGTTTGTGTGTCCGTCTGTCTGTCTGTCTGTCTGTCTGTCTGTTCCTGTTTGTTGGTCATTAGCTTATTATTACAGACTCCATGAAGATCTTGTTCGGAAAAAAAAAAATCTTCATGATGAAATTTTTGAGTTTCTGAAAGGGATAAAGACTTTTCATTTCATCCAAGGTTTTGTGGAAAACTCATTCGATTTTAGGCTTGTTTCTTTTTTCAAGTTTAGATTGAATTTTTTGTTTATGTATTTGTTTGTTTATTTTCTTAATTTTTTTTTTATTGGGCATGCACTTATGAAATCGATTTTTTCTTGAAACAGCCCGGATACGGCTATAAATAACATGAAATGAAATAAAATTCTGCTTCGGTCTCTTGTCCGTCAGTTTCTACATCTGTGCGTCTGTGTCCGTCGTCTGTGTATTTGTCTGTCTGTCCGTCTGTCTATCTGTCTGTCTCTGTCTCTGGCTGTCTGTCTGTCTCTGTCTTTCAATCTGTCTCTCTCTTTCTCTTTCTCTCTCTCTCTCTCTCTCTCTCTCTCTCTCTCTCTCTCTCTCTCTCTCTCCCTCTCTCTATCTTTCTCTTATTCTAATCTAAACCAGGCGATTACATCGCTTGCGTATGTGTGTGTGTGTGTGTGTGTGTGTGTGTGTGTGTGTGTGTGTGTGTGTGTGTGTGTGTGTGTGTGTGTGTGTGTGTGTGTGTGTGTGCTCGAGCGCGCGTGTGTTGTGTGTGTATATATATATATATATATATATATATATATATATATATATATACTTGTTTTCCCCCACTGTTTAATTGTTCAGCATTATATTGTTTGGTCAATCAGTGGGAGATTGCATCTCTTAGGAGATCCAAGTAAAGGTTGTTCTGTACAATTCTTAGCCACTCACAATGCTTGGGTTATTGAACAGCAGAGCTGACCACTCAGACTGTTCCATGTCTTTTGATTTCCCTTGCATCCTTGAATGGATCCTCAAGCATAGGCTCAAAGATTGTCCCCTACATCTTATACTGTTTGAATAATGCTTTTATTTTTTTTTAGCAATTTTTTTCCTCTCCACACTTTTGTTTTGTTCCATTTACTTACCCTTCCCTGGCTGCTTTGGGGGTGCTGTTGGATTCTTCTTTGAACCCTTGGTGGTGAGAACACCACAGAATTATGGACTGTGGTGTGTCTCTATTTGACACCAAGAGCACAGACACAATCGGCCGTGTCTCCCTGATGAGTCCGATCCAGCGGACGAAAGGCCTAGGAGCAGGCAATACAAATAGATCTGCCTTCGAAGGGGATTACGATGGTTCCCTCAGGCAGCTAGTGAAGGGTTTATCATATTCGTAATATATTCCACCCATTTTCTTCATCTTCAATTTTTTTTCTTTCTAAAAGTTCAAATCTTTGCCAAGTCATTACTATGACTGAAGAATTGTTAGCCTGCATTTGTTTTCCCCCACTGTTTAATTGTTCAGCATTATATAAAATATATATACATATATATATATATATATATATTATGAACAATATACAAAAGTCCTTAAAAAATCTGAAGGTGCTCAACCCCTTGGGGAGCAACATCTGTTAAAAATATTTTAAAAATGAAGTGGTAAAATCTACAAGCTTGTTTCTAGCTTTGCTATCTTCAGGATGTCTTTTGGAGCACGCCAACGGTCTTTTATGGCGTGCGGGACTTGATTTCAACTCTGTGTGTGCAGGCGGATCTCATTTGCTGCACGTGCGGCCTGTGGTTCTTATTGGGGCCTGTTCAGGTGGAATGTGCTAGCAAGTCCCGCACGCCATAAAAGACCGTTGGCGTGCTCCAAAAGACATCCTGAAGATAGCAAAGCTAGAAACAAGCTTGTAGATTTTACCACTTCATTTTTAAAATATTTTTTAACAAATATATATATATATATATATATGTGTGTGTGTGTGTGTGTGTGTGTGTGTGTGTGTGTGCGCGCGCACGCGCTCTGGCGTATATACATGTCAGAATGTAACAAATGCTTTGTCTTTACTACAGCAGTTTCTGAGATTAATGGTGCGAACTAAAAGACGGATGCTTCCATTTTCAGCAGCGGGAAGGTGGCGTGTTGTCCCTGACTTCAAAGCAGCGGGTAGATCGTCTTGATCATTCTATTGATGCGGACAGACAGGCTCTGTGTTCAATCAGGGTTCTCCCACAGATTTGGTAGTCTGGTCTTCAGTGATACCTGTTCTGGGAGCAAACAGGGTTTACGTTAACAAAGTTGAGGGGGACGGGGGAGGTGGTGCATTTTTATTGATCTGCGCCTTCTTTCTCTCTCCCTTACCCCTATCCCCACCTTACTTCACTCTCTCCCCGTCTCCAAATAGCTTAATTGCCTTGTTTCTTCAATCCACGCCCAAATAGCCTAGAAAGATCACTCGGCACGCATCCATTACGCTTAATTCGGTAACAGATTTTTTTCTTCTCTTGTTTTGCCTGTTTTTTTGTTTTTGTTTCGTTTTGCATTTTCTGTTTGTTCCTCTTTTCCTTCCTTTCATGCTTTTCCCCAATTTCACTAACATGTAGCGCGCGCGCGTACACGCACGTACGCACACACGCACGCATGCACATACATACACACACACACACACACACACACACACACACACACACACACACACACACACACACACACACACACACCTCTCAAACAAAAAAAATGTAGCCATATACCAGTTTTCTGTCTGCCACCAAATATTTTACAAGAACGCCTAAACACATGTTTTGAGGAGCACAAACGATGAACAAAGAAAACAAGAGCAGCTTTGATTCGAACAGAATCACGTTAATCACAAAAAGGGAGAAAGAAAAAGAAAAGCAGCAAAATCGACAAAACAGAATCATTAACTCTATGCCACACATTACAGGAAAGGAATCGTACCTTGAGAGAGAGAGAGAGAGAGAGAGAGAGAGAGAGAGAGAGAGAGAGAGAGAGAGAGAGAGAGAGAGAGAGAGAGAGCACCAGTCAAATTTTGTTCAGTCTTCTTTTGACAGACATATTTTACAAATGTCTAGGTTTGACAGAGTCATTAGATTCGGCATCCATTTATGCATTCATACCTGTCTATCTATCTGCCTATCTATCTATCTATCTTTCTTTCTGTCTACCTGTGTGTGTGTGTGTGTGTGTGTGTGTGTGTGTGTGTGTGTGTGTGAGAGAGAGAGAGAGAGAGAGAGAGAGAGAGAGAGTGACGGAACGACAGACAAATTGAAAGCCGTATGGATAGATGGATAGATAGACAGATAGATAGATAGATAAATATAGATAGATAGATAGACAGACAGATAGATAGAGAGATGTAGAAAAAAAAAGTACACACACTGGAAACCAGAGCAATATAATTAATGTCTGTGTTAAATGATAGTTTTGTAAGCCGGTAATTTAGCAGCTAAAGCTTCGGGGTTAATTTGAAGTATGCAATATGATCTTCCATTCTGCATGGAGTTTCATTTTGTTCAGAAATGTACGGATCCGTGGCGGACTCTTTTGTGTCTTATATATGTGGAACTATTGCTTTACGAACGAATATTACAAAACATAATAGGTGTATTTTTTACCAGTTATTATGCTGTCATCGGCGGGTGGTATGGACGTTGTTTATGTTGTCTCCCCTTCCTTGCCCTCCAGTGCCATTTCTCTCATGCTGCCCATTCCGGCTCTCCTTTACAGAGCCGCACCCAGCGTTATCCCGTGGAGGCAACTGCACCTGCAGTCTGAAGAGAGAATTCAATATCAGGCTGTCCTGAGACAACCCGCCGGAGGAGGCACAGCACTGCAAATCCGTCACTTCAGCTATAATGTTTAGTGGTGTCTATTTTGATTCAAGATGCTCAGGTCAGCGTCCATTAAGTGGCAACAACAAGAGTGGAATGTAGTCACAGAGCCAGCGTGAGTGAGCATCCCAAAGTGGAAGAGACTACCATGTCGTTTCAGTCCCAGTCCCAGTGACATCGACACGAATTCTTCACGGGCTTAATAATCGTGGATAGGAAAGCGGAACCGGGAATACCTCGAGAGCAGGGCATGAAAGGCCACAAAATGTGAGTGAGACTGAAAAAAGAAATAAAATTCAAGTCAAAGTCGTTTGCGGCTCATTTGACCACGAGGGTCATGCCAGGGCTGCGAGTAAATTAAAAGACACCGACACAAAACTGCGAAGAAACTTTTTGTGATCACTGACGATAACGAAAACGATGATATGGGGTTGCATGCTGGTCTCACGCTACATTGCATAATATATCCTGGTGTGCGCTGCATTGCATAATATATCCTGGTGCCAAAAACGCTGAGGGACACCGACACTTGCAGTGCTGTTCAGGAACTTTTAGTGACACTCTCAGAGACGGTTCCATTAGTTGAACGAAACATTAGTGTGCGGTCCCAGTCTCATTCAGTCGTATCAGTCACTCAAACGTTTCGCTTTTTTCCTTCGATGCTACTGAGGATGCATGCTAAGCGAGTTAGTGTCATCCATATCAACGCCAAACTGGCCTTCTTCTCTGAAAGCTGGTAATGTGATTTTACGTGCGCGCAAGATTATGTGCGTGTCTTTACATATAGAACATCGGTTTGTAGTGTCTTCGAAGGACTTTTAAAAAAAATGGAGGTAGACCCAGCGTCAACCCCGGAGGAAAATCCACCTGTACCCCTGCATGAAAGATGCAGGCTACCATGCTTGGAAAAGGTTTCAAAATGGGTTAATTGACGGAAAGAAGCCAGGATGAAGATGGATGGAAGGAAGGAGATGGGGGGGGGGTGGGGGGGGGGTATGTACCGCACACTACAATGACATTTTCTAGGCTGGGGCTTATGATGAGTTTATAACGAATCTTGGCACTACAATCTCGTTTGAGCAGATGATTTATTCAACTATTGTGTCACCATCTGAACATACGACTTTGTCGGGCTCTGACTCAGCGTTCGGGTCAACCTACATCCATGACCAAAACAAACATGCTACGACGGGCAGGAAGAATGCTTGGTTTGATACTGGGCACCAGGGATTGAAATTCACCCCATTTTGACTGCCACCTCAGTTTTACAACCTCTTCACTTTTTTTTTAGGTGTTCCGCTCGGTGTTTGACACGGATCGAAGCTCCTATTATTCCAAGTCAAAGACCTCTGGCAAAAGAAACGGAACATTTACAGTGACAACAAAACAATCTCAAATTCGTCAAGATTTAAAACAAATCCTACCCGTTGCGGACTCCGTCAAGAAGAGACGGTGTTGTATGGATCACATACTGTCACACTTGTTTCATTTTTTCATGTCTTTTAAAGAATGAGAAGACCCCATGGTGCCTTAAATGTCTGTGTCTTTAGTGCTGCCTTACGCACGAATACAGGAATATTTTATTGCTGATACCATAGCGACCTTCTTTTTTTTTTTTTTTTTTTTTTACAAAACGTTCCTGATGTGAGTTTCATTTCCCTCCACGAAATCAATAATGTTTCTTTAATCTCATGATAACGTGGTTGGTGGTAGATTTTATAGTTTTAGATCAGTCCTTCACTTGCAAGAAATGATTTTTTTGTTAGATTTTAGCTTTGACATTTTAAACAGTACTTGGTACCGTTTTTACACCTTCTTACACCCCCTATGTGAACTTTGTGGTCAGCGTGGGCTGTGAGTAACATGACTTGATTTTTAACCTTCTGTAAAATATGAGAGAGGCACAGAATGTGTGAAGGGAGGTAATGTGGGAGACGGCAGAGGGAGGTGGGGGGGAGGGAGGGGGGGGGGGACAACAGACGTCACAACGCACT
>CM065715.1:86292829-86300329 GCA_033310375.1 Conus canariensis
TGTACGTGCTTGCCTGCGAAAGTACGTAAGTGCATCTGTGCGTATATGCGTACGTGCGTGCGTCCGTGCGTGCGTCTGTGTGTGTGTGTGTGTGTGTGTGTGTGTGTGTGTGTGTGTGTGTGTGTGTGTGTGTGTGGATGTGCGCGCGCGTGCGGTGCGTGTGTGTGTGTGTGTGTGTGTGTGTGTGTGTGTGTGTGTGTGTGTGTGTGTGTGTGTGCACGCGCGCGCGCGTGTGTGTCCCCCTGTTTCTTTATTCATCCTTCTGCCCGTCCGCACAAAAATGCGGATATTAAACGTCCAGTTGCCGGACAAAGTCGGCGTTGAAAGCTGTGACCAAGGGCAGAACAGGAACAAATCACCACACAGATCCTGAGGAGGACGCGGGGATGGACAGATCACACACCCTCAGGAAGCCAGCACCCCAACATCATCCGTCACTCTGTCACCTGGAACCCGCAGGGGAGGGAGAAAGAAGAGCAGACACACTACAAACAGCTGGAGCAGACCCACAGAGGTAGAGCTGAAGAGGAGGGGAACCACCTTGACAGCGCCAAGAAGGAAGGACAGCTCAGAGCCCTGTCTGCTGCTGGAGAAAATGTGGTCGGCGGCCGGCGCGTCTTTAGGGAGTAAGGGGTCTGATCATCTGATATGTCACCAGCCAGTTGAGTGGATCTTGACGAGATTTCGACAGTGCTTTTTTTTCTTTTCTTTTCTTTTCTTTTTTTTTTCCTTTTGGAGCTCGCTGTCCGCAAGTGATGCGTCAAATATGGAGGTCTTTTGGTGCCAAACTAATGAAATGCCTACGGCAAAAAAGAAGAGCTCTAAGTATTCAATAAAAAGTTGCAAGGTCAAAGTCCTGTAGCCTAGTAGTCGTGGGAGGCAGTGACCTTGTAAGTTTTACCTTATCTAGGGCTCGGCATCGGTAAACAACAACAACAACAACAAACGGAGTCTATCCCTCTCCTTCTGCCGCTCTAGTTTTTTTCTGAACTGAATCAGCTACTGCAGTATTGCTGGGTGGACCGAGAGAGTGTTCAAACCGTTGAAAAGAAACAAAACAAAACAAAACAAAATAGAAACAAAAACAAACAAACAAACAAACAGTCCCCAGGACAACTGCCAAACACTATAACCATTCGTCTCAAGCCCCTCCCTCCGACTCTCCACCTTTACGGCCTCCATCCACCCACCACTTCCAAATACACATAGAAAGTTAAAACCTTATGGATAAGACAGTAACAGCTCGTCAAACAGAAAGTAGGTTTGTGTTATATATATATATATATATATATATATATATATATATATGTTAAAATAAGTGTTAAAAAGGAATATTAAAATACTCTACAAATTTGTTTCAAGCTGGGTGGCTATCTTCAGGATGATATTTGGGTTGCCCACCGCCGGTGTTATATAGCGTGTGGGGCCCGATTGCAGCTATTTTCACGTGTGGGTTGGTTGCACGTGTTGATTGTTTTTTTTAAAGGTTTTCAGGTTGTTGTTTGGGGTGTGTTCACTAACAACGATTTCCATTTGTGCCTGCAGTTGTTTACTATTTCTGTTTTAGTGTTTAAAGTTGCTAAATGTGGTTTACATAGTATCAGCCATTTTTCAGTTAAACATAGGTTGCATCTTTTTGAAATGTTGCTGTATGGTGATGCCCTTTTTATGATTTTCCAGGATGTATTGTAGTTTATTTTTGCGTCTTTAAGTTTCCAAATGTGCTTGCTCAATTCTGTTTGGTTTTTGTATTTTTCTTTATTAAATGACTGTTTGTGGTTTGCATATCTGGTTTTGAAGTGGTTTTCAGTAATCCCTATGTATGTTTCTTTTTCATTTTCTGATGTCACAGTGGCTTGGTATACGATATTCTTATAAAGGCATTTGTTGCTTAGGGGGCACTGCTCTTTTTTGATGCAATTGCAAGATTTCCTTTCTTCACCCTTCTTTGCTGTGTTGATTTTCGTTTTGTTGGATGCATCAATTAGGTTTTTGCCTAAGCAACAAGACACTATAGTATATTGAATTCGCCAATGATGCACTGCCTCTTTACGGAAAGGACTAACAAAAAAAGAAAGAAAAAACAAGATGCAAAGCATATAAACGTACTCCCAGTTCATCTTGAATACAAGTACTTTCTGAGATATTCTATAAAGAAGAAAAACCGTTTTAGGCCGTTATAGCCGTTAACAACGGCTATTCTGGTAAAAATAAAACGTCGGGCATCATCCGTGACCCATAATGAACATCCGTACAAATTTTCAGAAAGATCGGCCCCGACATTTTGTCTAGAGCGAGTGGAACACATTTTGACCACGGACAGACACACAGACAGACACAGACACACAGCATTTCTTCGTTCCCATTGTAAAGTACTCCCTGTTCTATAAGAACTGGGAGTACAAAACGAAAAGACGCCATTAAGGGAAAAAAGTTCTAAACATTTACTGTTTGTCAGCACATCAGCTGTGTTTCCTTGCAATGTCAATTGATCCAAATCAAGGCACTCAAGAAACTATTACATTAACTGTGTGTGTGTTTTTTTCTTTCATCTTTTTTGTGCGTCCGAACCGACTGTACCAATTAACCGACTTACGAATGGACTGCTTCTCTCAAACAAAACGAAAAAGGTCTGAAGAGTGGTACTAAGCAATGCAAAACACAAGAACGTTTCCTGTCTATGCTCTTTTTCTTCCTGCCCGTCTCTCCTTTCTGACCTCTTTTTTTCGCTGTGTGCTAATTATCGTTCTTGTATAGATGTTGAACGTTGGTTGATACCCTTTCAGTCCCCCCCCCCCCCGCCCCCCCCCCCGCCCCCCCCCCCCCTCCACCCTCCCTCTACCCCGCCTATTCCATCCCTGCTGACTCTCCCTCTTCCCCTCTAAAAGTTCATTTGTGACGTAAAGTTGTTCGGTATTGTCATTTTCATTGTACATTCATACCTAGGCAGTCGTTAACACAGGTAGCCTGTATGGAAGATTTGGAGAGACTTGTGAAAGTAAATTATGAACCATTCCTCTTCATAAGTGATTACTGATAGACTAGATGGGAAGAGTACAGCATATAATGATATCAATCTGAGACGATCTGAAGGGAGGGGAGGAGGAAAACGGAGCAGGAGAGAGGAAGACGGGGAGGGAGGTTTGTAAGTGTCAAGGCAGAGATTAGCTATGGAAACGATTGCGTGTATGAGCTCGCTTGTGGGTTGTAAATCCCGTAACGGTGATGGGAATGATGAGGTTTGAACACACACCATGCAGTTTTCAATCGTTTGCGCTAACCGCTGCAACGTCCAATTTCCTTCTTCTTCCAATATCATTTAGTATTCTTCCGGCCGTGACTCACTGGATCGATCAGCGCTCCGTGTTAGTATGTGACATCAGCTTTAGCTCATCAGCTGAAGGTCTACCGCGGTCGGCTGGTCTATAAACAACATTACATGACTTGACAAAGCCTCGCCAGAGAAAACAGACTGACAGCGGCTAGACAGAACGACAGACGGTGTGTCTGGCTGAGCAAAACCCCACATCTTGCCTTCATGTCCATTACTGCGAGTGTAACACTGATCACATGTAAGAATCTACACGCGTCAGATCCATAATGTACTGCATTACAGCTTTCCACATTTGACTCAATACGGCGGGCGTATGAGCTAAATGCAACTCAACACGCGAATGTCATGTGTGTGTGTGTGTGGAGGGGGGGGGGGTCTGGCGGAGATTACTTTCTACCATAACTTGGACAATATTCGGAAAACATTGGCTCTGTCTATCTATCTATCTATCTATCTATCTATCTATCTATCTATCTATCTATCTATCTATCTATCTATCTTTGTCTGACTGTTTGTCCGTCCTTCTGTCGGTCTGTCCGTCCATCTGTCTGACTGGCTGTCTTGCTGGCTGTCTGGCTGTCTATATGTCTATCTCTCTGTGCCTGTCTGCCTGCCTGCCTGTCTGTTTGTCTGTCTCTCTGTCTCTCTGTGTCTGTCTGCCTGTCTACCTGCCTGCTGCCTGCCTGTCTGTCTGTCTCTGTGCCTGTCTGCCAGCTTGTCTGCCTGTCTGCCTGTCTGTCTGTCTGTCTGTCTGTCTGTCTGTCTATCTATCTATCTATCTATCTATCTATCTATCTATCTATCTATCAATACCTTTAAGGCCCTAAATGGCCATTAAATGAACATGATGATCTAATTTCAAAGCATTGAAACACATTTGAATGCAAGAAGAAGATTGTGTCCATGTTAATGTAACAGGTATATTTTTCTGTTGCATGCAATCCCGGGAGGGAACCAAAACACGTTGCCACGTGAAATAAGCATGAACAATGTACACGCGACATAAAAAAGTTATCAGTGTGGCCTAAAAAAAACGTGCGGTTCTAAACAGACTTTCAAGAAGAACGTCATGAAAAACGGATGATAAACTGAGTAGGAAGTGACGACATGACCATACGGGCGACAAACGGAAGAAAGCAGAGAAGTGGAGGAGGAGGAGCCGCAGGAGAAGAATGGGGGGGGGGGGGGGGGGGGGGTAGACCAAAGAAACGGGCTTGGCATCGTAGCACATCGTTGATTCATCTTGCTCGTCAAGCCGCTGGGCAGGCGGGGAATGGTGAAGATGGTCCCTCAAGAAATGACTTTTCTGCCTGATCACCTCCAGTGACCACCATGGTGCAAGAAGGCGAACACAGGGACAACAGTCTGACATTCAGGCGAGGCAGTTCAGTCCATTCTTTTGCGGCGAACATTAGCTGTACAAAGTAGTAGGAGATACATCAAAACCGTGTCGTGCGAATCGAATCTTCCCCGTATATCCGTGCCCCTATTTTGACGGTGCTAACAAGTGTCGCTTTCTCTTCCATGCTTGATGCTTATTCATACGTTTCGTTACTGAAAATTTCTGCCAGTCTTATGCACGATTTCTTGATTGGCTCAATGGTAGACCTCCAGTTTGCAGACCGATGTTGCGTGTTCGAATCCCTGCTGGTACCCAAACACAGAAACTGGCATGTTCAATGGCCATCTTAATGTGTTCTCGTTCTGGTGGTATCGGCGTAGTGTTAGGTCTGTCCGCCTCTTCCTCCCTTCTTCTCTCCTCCTCCCTCGCCCGCTTTCCTAGCTTGGTCATCCCCGTGTGCAGTATCATCTGGACGTTAAAACTGCATGCCTCTGAGTCGTCTGAGCAAATAAATGTACTTACAGGTTTCTGCATTTGATGAACTAAGGGTGAATAGGCTTATATGGTGACAACGATAACGGACGTCATAGTTGTCCAGCGCATTGGGGCTCCCAGTAGATTTTAGGTTTAGTCCAATTTTGGCACAATGTCTGGCTGGTAGAATTATACAACAGGTACAAATGCACGATACAACAAAGCAACTTATTCAGGTTATTTCCTATCATTACCAAAAAAAATTGTCAGAAAATATCAGCTCAAATGTTACTTTTCAGTACCAGCTAATCTGAAGTTTAGTTATATGTAAAGAACTTTGTTGACCGTTCAAGTCCAAGATTGTTGACAACAATAACGACGACGACGACGACAACAACAACAACAACAACAACAACAACAACAACAACAACAACAACAACAAAGAACACGAATGAATTAACATATGACTGTTCCTTACTCAGATTCTGTGCAAAGAGTAGAGTGTTATGATGCATCAAACCCTGGACAGGCAAACGCTACACTGTTTGCTACCTGTCCTTTTAGCAGAAGCAGAACATATTTTGCATAAGATTATACTGACATTGTCTGATCATCTCGTGAACTTAAAAGATGAATAACTCCCCAGCCCCACCCCTCTCGCTTCCCTCCCTCCTTCCAAAAACAAACAAACAAACGAGCAGAGGTTCAGTTAGCGAAAGAAAACTTCCTCCCATTTTTTTCCTAATTTTTATTTTCTATTTTCTACCTAAACAGGTGTATGAAAGTTGACTAATTAATCAAGAAAGCTAGCAGTTTGGATGGCACATATTGTCACACTCTTAACTAATTCAGAACTTCTTGTATAATCATTACAGTTTTAAAACATTAGCTGTTCTTATGACCTAAAAAGGCAATTGGGGTGTAAGAATTCTCTCTCTCTTTCTCTCTCTCTTTCTCTCTCTCTCTCTCTCTCTCTCTCTCTCTCTCTCTCTCTCTCTCTCTCTCTCTCTCTCTCTCTCTCCCCCCTCTCTCTCTCTTCTCTCTCTCTCGATTTTATTTTCCCAATGTCTAAAGACGAACAGGTCCTTATGGAAATCGGGGTTGTATGGGGTGGGTGAGTTCACACGAGGATACAAACCTGGTAAACACGGCCAGTCGTGTGAAACATTTCGCTTTTGGGGTGCGAGTACTTTGACCATACAATGTCCATCCTCCTATCACCCCGTGCACACTCATCCCGAACACAAATCTCATTTGCACACGATCGATGCTTATTCATACACATTCCTATCGCCCAATGTCCTTCTCTGGTGAATGAGAACCACAAGTGGGCGTACGTTGTACTGTCCGCTATAGTGGGTCGCACAACGAAGCCCCCATTTCCTACAGATCCAAAAGGCGTTACAGAAAGAAGTGACATTTCCCTTTTCCGAAGTTGGCTGTGATCAGCTGAATGTTGTAAGAAAAAAAAAAAAAGATTGCTGAACGATTCGTGTGGGAAAATGTATTGTTGGCCGAGTAATAAATGTAACGATTAAAGGTGGCTAAATTATATGTGTGCTAAAAAGTATTTCTGACTGACTAGTACATAATATATAATAGTAATTAGTGGTAACTGCCTCATACATGCATTAAAAAGCATTGCTTATTAAATGATACATGTAAACAATACATAAATAAAAAATACCAGTGGCTGAATTATACATATTGGTAACATCGGTAGTGGGTAAATGATACATGTACTGACAAGTGTAGCTGGCTAGATATTACATACAGTTAACTAGTAATGTAGGCTGGCTAAAATAGTAGCGTAGGCTGACTGACACATGATGCAAAAAAAGGAAAAAAAGCTACACCAGAAGGTGCAAGTAGGATCCAGAGAAGTACTGTCCTCAACTGCCGAACAAACCAGTCGGGAGCAATCCTGTACCACCCTTGGAAGCCTGCGCTGTGTTCACATAGGATGCAGACACACCCAGGGCATTCCATTAAGACATCCCTGGCAGATGCCGTTGATGACTTATCGGCAAATGTGGCAAAAAGTAATAATGACTAATTGGCACATGTCGCCAAAAGGTGTGATGACTGAACGACACATGTAGTAAAAAGTGATGATGGCTAAAAGACACATGTTTTAAAATGTATTGGTGACTGAAAGGCACATGTAGGTAAAACGTAGTGGTGGCTGAAAGACACATGTAGTAAAAAGTAGTGATCATTGAACGACACATGTAGTAAAAAGTGGTGATCACAAAACGACACACGCAGTAGAAAGGGGTGATCACTGAACGACACATGTAGTCAAAAGTAGTGATCACTGAACCACACATGTAGTAAAAAGTAGAAATGA
>CM065715.1:86310329-86312829 GCA_033310375.1 Conus canariensis
CCGATGTTTACCAGAATAGCCGTTACTAACCGCTATAACTGCCCCAAACGGTTTTTCCTCTTTATGGAATATCTCACGCGTATTAACATAAACTGGGAGTACGTTTATGTGCTTTGCATCTTGTTCTTAATACTACCGCCACGGATATGGGCAAATGTTTACACCTGCACCTGTTGATCTGTCTGTCTGTTAGTAGAATTACACACGAACTATGTGACCGATGCCAACCAAACTTATAGAGAGATAGAATGTTACCTAAGAACTAAGTCATCAAATTTTGGAGCGGGTCTGTGGTGTGCATCTAAGTAAGAAGCGAATTCAGGATCGGTTGAGTAAGAATATGCGAAACATACAGGACTGATATGAATGACACATGGCGGATAGATGGCATGCTGCCTGCAGAGAACTATTGGAATTTTGTGTTGGATCTTGATCAAAGAGGAGGGTGGAGGTGGGGAGGGGGTCTTGGACCTGTTCACCACACACACACACACACACACACACACACACACACACACACACACACACACACACGCACGCACGCACGCACGCACGCAAACACACACACACACACACAACACACACACACACACACACACACACACACACACACACACACACACACACACACACACACAAAAACTACTCCAGCAATCTGAGGTGAACTTAGTATAAAGAAGAAATGTGGCACAAGGTCGAAGTCATGACATTTCCGTGAAGTGGATCTGGATCACTCAACAGATCCGAGTCAAAGGGCATATCCCGTATCCATTCGACCTTGGCCAAGGTTTCCACTCTTCTTTTAGTTTTCATCAATATAATCCCAGTTTTCCAGCACAAGCGCTTTGTTTCCCAACAACAAATCGACGCATGTTCTTTTTAAACAGAGAGGTATCTCCAACACGTTCTGTCAACGTCTTTCGGATAAACCTTAAGCCACCAACTTTTACAGCCAAAGTGACTCTGTGATTACCATTGAGGTACAAAAAAAGATAGGCTAGTGTTGTTGTCTTTTCCTTCTAATTGTAATACTATAAATAGGCAGTGACACGTCTTAAACTGTGGATAACGTTGATACAGATATATCCATTACTTCCTTCTCTCATCAAGCACTTCTCCCATCCCAAGCAGTTACCAGTCTAAGCTGCGATTGGTTGTTGTGGTGTTTCCCCCCCCCCTCTCTCTCTCTCTCTTAAACAGCCCGATCCCCAGTTCTCTCCCCCTCCACCCACCTACCCCCTTCACCCCCGTCATTGTGTTCTGTCACTGAGTTGTGGTCTCCCTCACTCATCACAACCACTTTCCATCCCGTTCCTGTCCTTTTCCCTGGTCATCAGTGTTGTCTGTGGTGGGATTTCATGAAGCCCTACTGCTGATGGTGTTGGTGCTGCACTGATGGGGATGGGGAGAGACGGACAGAAAATGACAAAGTCGGAAGTGGAGGGGGATGCGGTGAAGAACGAAATTCGAAATGGAACGGGCGAAAAAAGGGTTAAAATGCTAATGATAGAAACATTCAGACAGTCGCAAGTTATACTGTACATCACACATACACGCGTAAGCTCTCTCTGTCTCTGTCTCTGTCTCTGTCTCTGTCTCTCTGTCTCTCTCTCTCTCTCTCTCTCTCTCTCTCTCTCTCTCACACACACACACACATACACACACCCCTCCCCCCCCCCCCACTGAGTCAGACAGACAGACTGACAGGCAGGAAGTCAGGAAGGCAGGCAGGCAGAAGACATAGAGACAGAGACAAAGAGAGAGGTGGAGGTAAAGGTGAGGTCAGATTGCCGTTTGGGAAAAGGAATATCGTACACAATCTATAACCTAGTTGGTTAAACTAAACTGTGTTTGTCTGTCTGAAAGCTGCACAGTTGTTACCAGCAGAACATCATTTCGATGCAGCCATCTACTGAAAATCCTTTGTGTGTGACTGGATTTCACTCCGCTACAATCAGTCGTCTATTCACATGACATTGACTGCTTTTCTGGGATGCTTTTTGCTGGCTGTATTGAATGAGATAGGTATAGATAGGTTCGAAGGGACAAATCTGAAGCTGTATCGGTCACATTTCATTTTTTATTACCGGTACATGATTTATTCATTGTCAGCCTTTTATCCCTACGGTATTGCGATGCCATGCATCACCACAGAAGAGAGTCAAGCTATATGTAGGGCAAGGAAATACATGTCGTCATTGTGAATCAACACCAGAACACTTTGAATTATGTTTTTTTTTTTCAGAATTAAACATTTGGCTGTTCAAAAACAATAAGGACAGGAAATATATATATATATATATATATATATATATATGTATATATATATATATATATATATATATATATATATATATATATATATATTAAAATGATTTAGCTTTTCCATTCGTCTTTTCTCACAATTTATCCTGCATGTTTTACAAAACAAAACTAAAAACAAATAAAACGGAGAGAATCTAAAGGATATTCAAAATCCACACTCTGGCAGATTTCCATT
>CM065715.1:86317829-86327829 GCA_033310375.1 Conus canariensis
ACAACAGACATTAGAGAGACAAAAAATTTTAGGGAGACAATCCGGTGTCTCCTTTACGTTTCACAAGCGTCTAGTTCCCGCTTTAACCGTTTTAACCGCCAGATGGCGCTGCAATAGCCTTGAAAAGATCATGCCACCTACCCAAGACTGATCCATTTTGCGTTTGGGGGGGAAGGTAAAAGAAAATTAAAAGTAAAATTTGGTGGTGTATACTTCGCGGCAGTTGAAAAGTGACCTTTGGGAGTCACTTAGTTTTTCTTCAATTACTAATTAAAAAGGGGATATATTTTTATAAAATTACTGCAGGGAACATATTTTATGAAAGAATCCCAAGTTCTTTTGACTTTAGCATCAGCAATTTTTAACGATAAATCCCTACCCTAAGGAGACATTTTCATACCCTACATATATCTATACTCAGAGGCATAAAAAACGCGAAACCAAACTGTATAGAAATTTTGATGTAATTTGGCCAACGATTCCTTTGTACTGGTAATAGAAAGTGAGAAAAAGCAATCAAACACCGCAAAAGTGTCCGTTCAAAGTTCATTCTGGTAGAAAATAAGGTCACATGAACTTGACCTTGACCCTGTGTTAACAGCAGAATGTCAGTATCTGGTGTGACCACCTCGAGCATTGATCACAGCTGTGCACCTGCGGTACATCGAGCGCACCAGAGTGTTGGTCTGCCTCTGGGGGACTTGCCACCACACCTGGCCCACAGCGACAGCAAGCTGAGCTGCTGTCTGGGGTCTGGGGTTGAGCTGGTTCAACTGCCTCTGAAGGGCATCCCAGAAATGCTCTATTGGGTTAAGGTCGGGAGAACGGGCTGGGTGAGGCAGCAGATTGATGTTGTTCTGCCTCAGGAAGTTCTGCGTAGCGCGGGCAGTGTGCGGCCTTGCGTTGTCCTGCTGAAACAGGTTCTGTGGATGCCGCTGGAAATGCTGCAGGATGTGGGGCCTCAGAACTTGGTCGATGTAATGAACAGCAGTGACCCCGTTACCACGTCCAGGACCCACATTCTGGAGGATGACTGGCCCAATACGGCGATTCATGCCGATAGCCCCCCAGATCATGATGCTTTCACCACCCCATGGGTCCCTTTTGGTGATGTTGGCATCCGTGAAGCGTTCCCCTGCTTTTCTCCAGATCTGGATGCGGCCATCGCCTGGGTCGACGCAGAACCGGCTTTCATCACTGAAGAGGTCTCGGCCCCAGTCCCGATGGCGCCAATGCACGTGGATCTGTGCCCACTGCAGACGGTTCTGGCGATGCTGGAGTGTCAGGATAGGTCGCCGGGCTGGACGCCTGCATTGGAGACCAACTGTGTTCAGTCGGCGACGCACGGTCCTACTGCTGATTGGCCTGCCATGGTTGCCGACGGTGTTCCTGGCTGTGTTGGCAGCGGTTTGGTAAGGCTCCCGTCGATGCTGACGCAGAAGATGGCGGTCTTGGGCTGCTGTGGTGACCCTCGGTCTGCCACTCCTCGGTCTGTCATCAGTGGTGTTTCTTGCTTGAAAGCGGTCCAGAAGGTGATAGACGGTGGAAATGTGGACTCCGAATGCGATACCGACCTGCCTCATTGGAACCCCGGCCTGCAGTTGCCCCATTGCTATGCAACGATCTTGACGAGAAAGTCTCGGCATTATGTTGGCGCCGCTGGAAGGGATAATTTGAACTTTTTGGGGTTTGGAAATTTATAGCCCCACAATCGGGGCCACATTGAGTTGCAATTCACATTGATGCACGTGGCGTAGGTAGTCCACATGGCAAATGCACTCCTCGTGCCAAAAACGCTGACCCGGCAACATTCACCCACTGTTACGAGGTTACAACCGGCCAAGACATCACGTACTGCTAATGTTGCACGTGCCAACGACATTGCTTACGTCCAGTTCACAATGTGAACAGCCGTGCACTGTCTCTATTTTTCGCGTTTTTTTTATGCCTCTGAGTATATATCTGAAAGGCTTTTTCAAAGACCATGTTTTGCTGCATGTGTGAAGTGGAAATGGTCCAGAAGGAAATAATCAGTAGTTTGATTTAGTTTTGATAAAACATTTTTGGAGTTATCAAGTTTATACTTTTTTGTCTCCCAAATGGACCACCACCCTTACCTGTCTCCCAGACGTAGAATTTGTCATTATATATAAAGGACTTGACAATCAGGTTTCGAAATACCGGTATCTGACCAGGAGTTATATGTTAGTGAGTTTCCTCCCCATCGGAGATTGTCTCCCCCTTGGAGACTATAAGCTTGCTGAAGGCTCATTTTGAGAAGCATTTATTATTCCCCATTCACCCACTCAAGCACATACTGTTAGTTAGGCAGAATTATCTACCGCTGCAGATATGAATGCTTATCTCCCCCTATTTCTTCAATCTAAGACATAAGAGCAAGCTTTGTTTATAATTGAATATTTCTTGCAGTCATTGCAACACCAAGCTGCTCTGTAAGTTGCTGGAATGGTGCTCGGTACTTATCCTTGGAATTTATTAGTTTATTATGTATATATATATATATATATATATATATATATATATATATATATATACAGAGAGACAGACAGACAGACAGAGATAGATACAGAGACAGAGACAGAGAGACAGACAGACATACAGATAGATAGATAGACAGATAGACAGATAGATAGACAGATGGATGAATGGAAGGATAGATAGATAGATGGATGGATAGATAAACATATAGACAGCTAGCTAGCTAGTTAATACTGAACTTCTGAATGAATTAGGGAAACAAATGCAATGTCATCAATCCTCTAGTCTTTAAAGACTTGACAAAGTTAAGGAAAATCAAGCAGGCCTTTGAAATAGACGACGATGGACAGATCTAAACTTGTTTACGCCTGAGAACATCGCATTTCCTTCGAGCCAGTAACAGCATCATGTAAGATATTCATCTCTCGGTATCACGCAATTCCTCCTGAAACGGAACACATCTGTGCGGATAAGAGCTCTTATCCTCAAGGAAACCATTAATTCAGACTCGTCTGGACATGAGTTTCGCTGGGTTAGCTCCCCTTGAGCGGGTAATCGATAGACGGTGAAATTAACATCATGCTATCGGGTGGATCGCAAGGACAAGTTATTTCACCGGATCGAAGTCTGTTGGGAGTTGTGGTGGTGGGGAGGAGATGCAAGTGTGCTACAATGGTGGATGGTGTGGGCGGTGCGGGTTAGTTCCCTTCGTAGTCAAGTGCTCAGAGTTCCGTAAGTTTGTGCCCTTCTGTCGCCATTTTCCAATTTTGTTAAAGTCACAGTCTCGGTCAGGGCCATTGGATCAGGTTCTAAATAACTGATAGAGTCAGTTCTCAGTTGAGCTGCCATTGCTGATCGGTCTCCTGGCTGATGTTCAGTTCAATTCAATTCAATTCAATCAAGTTTATAAAAACCTTTTGGTGGTAGTTGGATCCGTTGGAGAGGAAATTGACGTTTCAAGCCATAGGCCCGTTGTCAAAGTGAAGAGAAGAAGACAGTGTAGACAGGTAAGCTCATGTGAGAATTGGGTGAGAACATCTCACTTTGACAACGGGCCTATGGCTTGAAACGTCAGTTTCCTCTCCAACGGATTCAACTACCACCAAAAGGTTTTTTTTAATAAACTTTATTATTTTTTCATTTTACCCCGAATCCTGCAGTCAACTTTTGTTTCTTCCTCAATTCAATCAACTTTATTGTCCGTCGGAAATTGTTCTTCTGCTCCACATCATTTCACAAGTACATAAGACATTGCAAAGAGACATTATAAATCGTTACATAAAAAGCCTGTGTTAGTATATGTATTTGTATATACATCAACACTCACACACCTCTCCCCACCCCCACCCCCACCCACACACACCTGCACACACACACGCACACACACACACACACACACACGCGCGCGCGCGCGCGCGCGCGCGCGCAAACACATGAAATAAACATTAAATCCATAAGACATAAAACATTACATGGGTTATAAAATCACTACATAGGAACACAAACTCACCCGCACCAATGCCCAAACACTAACCCCCCCCCCCCCCACACACACACACACACACGCACACAAGCACACGCACACGCAGTCATAGTCACATAGGGTTGTGGACTTCGCCGACCGTCTGCACCAGAGGATCGGAGTGAGTCCTTGGCCTTGGTCTTGATCCCTGCAGATTCATCTGCTGACCCCCAGGGCGGTTGCTGACTTTTTGTCTTTTGATCTGTTTTGGTGCTTAGCCCCATCTTGGTGGTAGAAGAGAGCTGTCCTTGACCTGTCTGATCACCAGTATCCTACTGTCGGAACTCATCCTCATCGCTAGCTATCCATGATATACAGTGTATGTTTTGCAGTAAGCACACCTGTTCTGTAGTTTACCTTTTCTTCAAATTGATGCACGAATTTCGCCGTACCAGGCATGGCAGAACTAGTGATATTATCATGGCGGTGATGCTCGGTTCAACACTGGGGCGTGCATCGTTCAGGCAAATTTCAATCTTATACTTTTGGACTTCAGCCTGCTTACATTTGAACAGCCAAGCCCGTGTAGTAGCTCATCCTGAACTGATTACGCAGTCTGGGTGTCTGCCTCTGTCAGCAGATAGATGTTGGCTAAGCTTCATGAGGAGCTCAAAGCCAGTCAGGGATTAGGACCCAGCCTTAGGCTTTGTGTGTGTGTGTGTGTGTGTGTGTGTGTGTGTGTGTGTGTGTGTGTGTGTCCGTGCGTGCGTGCGTGCGTGTGTGTGTGTGTGTGTGTGTGTGTGTGTATGCGTGCGTGCGTGTATGTGTGTGTGTGTGTGTGTGTGTGCGTGTGTGTGTGTGTGTACCTTAGGCTGAGCGAATTCGCTGTTTCTGACAGTCTGCGTGTTAGCTAGCTTCTACCATTGTCTGTATCCTTTTGATTTTTCGCTTTGGAATGGGGCACGTGCCCATTCCACCATAACCGTTTGCCGCGACCGAGGCGTTGCTTTTTGCCTCGTACAGGCCTGAAAAGAAGAGTAATGAAACCTTCAGTCCGTGGCCCGGGGATCCAGTCAGTGGGTCACCTAGGATCTCTTGGCATGGTGAAGGAACAACAAATGTGGTGTTCAAAAGGCAACACCCCTAAAGTTGCAGATATTTCCAATCTATAAACACTAAACTGATATTTTTTTGTAACTTACAAAATGATTCCCACGATAAAACCCCGCTTCAGTAAAACTAAAACAAAAACGAAAGGAGCCTTTAAAAAAAAAATATCCTCAGCAAGTATTTTCAGCGATTTTTTTTTTCAAAACCGATGAATCATGGTTTTTAGAAAGAACAAAACGGTTGATATCTTTCTTACGGGCCAGCCGTTTAATGGAGTGTCGGTTCTCAGAACTGCTTTGTAGGGAGGTGTATGTGAGGGTCCTCCCTGTCACGGTCCAGACACGGTGGCGCTTCTGGAGGGGAACGAGGATTCATGCTGGCTGCGCGACTGTTGTTGTTTTCGGTAGGGAGCTTAGCAGAGGTTGTTGTACTTGTGTTGGATCAGGTGCTGTGTTGGATCAGAACAAGGACCAGTAAACATCACTGAAAAGACCCGGCATCAGTGCAGTGTCTCCTCTGGTAGGTTGCCTTATGACGACGTGACACTGACTGGCTGTCCTCTGTGTAGTGCCGGTGCCGGGGCTGCGGCAAGACAAGCCAGGGGGTGACACTCCATGAAGAAGCGGACTAAGCGGCGTAGGGTAATATCTTTGAAGTGACGCATAAGATAAGACAGCGACCAAAATAAACAAATAAATAAATAAATAAATAAAAAGCGACCGTGGCGAAGAGGTTAACATCGCAGACCCAAGGCTGGGAAGTTGTGGGTTCGATTCCCATCAGACCCGTTAATTTGTGGGATTTTTCTGCCCTGACTGACGCATACCCAGAATGGCACTACACAGTTGAGTGTCGTCGACTTAATGGATGCATTTTTGAGAGTGTTGCTAAAATTTTCTGACCAGCACTGCAGGTGTCTGTATTGGTTGACGCCGAAATACATTTCTGAAATATACATAGTGTACAGCCATGTCGTGCAGTCTCAGACCAGAACGGAAATCCATCATGTCATCCTCATCAATCAGCATTAAACAAAGTCATGTCATCCTCATCAGTCAGCATTAAACAAAGTCATGTCATCCTCATCAGTCAGCATTAAACAAAGTCATGTCATCCTCATCAATCAGCATTAAACAAAGTCTCAAATTCCGTGGCTCGTCATGCCATGCCCGCATGGTGACCTCAGCTTCCGTTTCCTCTCTGTGTCATTATTTTTGATAAGGTTCTGCCGTATGCATCAGTATCGGCCAATTCATGGGGATCAACGTTAAACGGATGGGTCGTAGCCCTCCAGAGGGAGAGCTTACACGCACTGGCTCCGCGATAGAGCAGTCACTGTCGTCAGTAGGAGGAGGTTAGTAGGTGGTGTCCTGAGTATGTCAGATCAGAACAGGTTCCACTCAACACCACCGAAGTGACTCGGCAGCAGCGCAGTGTCTCTAATCTGGTGGGTTGCCTCCTGACGTCAGTTTCCTGTGGATTGCCGGTGCCTGGGCTGTGGCAGTGCGGGCCATGCAGTGGCTGAAGTAGGGGACCCACAATGAGCGGCATGGGTGCGGTGTCACAGACTTGGAAGATGAGAAAGATGTACCCAAAAAGATGTACCCAAACTACAGTATATGTCAGGGGTCGTATCTCAACGGTGGCACTGTTCTTTATCAGTAACATCATTGCTAATTTCAAATTAAAGAGCATCATGTAGTGTCCAACGACAGTTCACTTTATAAATCTGTTTGTCTCTTAATGATTAGATAGTGTTTACGTGAACGTCCGGTTAATAGTACCTTCTTAGGACAAGTCCAGGATGAAAAGAAATGCACTTACTTCTAGTTTTACCCGTAGGGATATACATTCTCTGTAGCTCTACAGCTACAAATGTGTCAGAGCCCTTCATCCTAACACCCTCTCTCCTCTTCAACCGAAATACCATTAAATCCAATGAAGAACACTAGTGACCATGGCATAGTGGTAACCGCCACGTATATTGTCACAGAATTCGAATTTAGTGTAATAGATATTTGTGTACATTCTAATCTTTACAGGCATTTGAATTATCGTAATTTTACACGTCACACCGTTATAAAGGTAATGAAATTGAATTTATTTTGATCTCTCTTGCCCTGAACTACAAGTTATTAGCAATTAATCCTACGTAAGTACTTGAGAAAACATTGTTTCTTCAAACAAATTATATTAATGACATCCTCGAATGAAAACACCATTGAACAATTTGCTTTATATTTGTATAAAGCATCCAGAAAGCGAAATTATATGTCAAGACAGTAAATATGTGAAGCTGGTTAAATGAGTTTATATTAATAACTCGCGCCGTTTGTTATTTATTAGCCAGTTAAATGAGTTTATATAAATGTAACGCGCAGTTTCTTATTTATTGACCCCCCTCTAAGTGGCTATGGCCTTTAAGAATAAACGTCCTCGTCTGAGAGAGAGAGAGAGAGAGAGAGGGGGGGAGAGAGACAGAGAGACAGACAGACAGACAGACAGACGGACAAACACACAGAGAGAGAGAGAGAGAAGAGAGAGAGAGAGAGAGAGAGAGAGAGAGAGAGAGAGAGAGAGAGAGAGAAAATGCAAAGAGACAGACACACAGAGTCAGGGATACAGAGAGAAAAGAATTCCATAAGAGAGAGAGAGAGAGAGAGAGAGAGAGAGAGAGAGAGAGAGAGAGAGAGAGAGAGAGAGAGAGGCGAAGAAAATCCAATCAAACTGTCAATCCAAAACCAGTGAGTAAAAATGACAAATTAGATCAAACCCTTCCGAAAAGAACCCAATAAAGAGAAGAATGTCTCCATGCACTCACTGCAATAGATGACCTTGGCAAACTCTAAGAAAAGCGAACGCCTCACGCTATCCGACTTTTTTTTTTCACATACAGATTAAATAAATAATGAAGATATACTGCTCGTTTCCTCATTTCATTAACATCTCTCTCTCTCTCTCTCTCTCTCTCTCTCTCTCTCTCTCTCTCTCTCTCTCTCTCTCTCTCTCGTCATGTATCTCCACCACCATCCTCTCTGGTGTGTGTGTGAGTGTGTGTGTGTGTGTGTGTGTGTGTGTGTGTGTGTGTGTGTGTGTGTGTGTGTGTGTGTGTGTGTGTGTGTGTGTGTGTTTTGTTCTGCACGAGCGCGTGTATGTGCGAATGTCCGTGTGAGTGAGTGTGTGTGTGTGTGTATGTGTGTGTGCGTGGGTGCGTGCGTGCGTGCGTGCGTGCGTGCGTGCGTGTGTGTGTGTGTGTGTGTGTGTGTGTGTGTGTGTGTGTGTGTGTGCGCGCGCGCGCGCGCGCACGCGTGTGTGAGTGAGTGTGTGTGTGTATGTGTGTGTGTGTGCGCGTGTGTCAGTGAGTGAGTGTGTGTGTTAGCGCGCGCGCGCGCGCGCGCGCGCGTGTGTGTATGTGTGTATGTGTGTGTGTTGCTTGCCTGCTTGCCTGTTTGAAAGCACCTGTCTTTTTGCTTGTTTTGAGAAATACAATAAAAACGATGAATCATGAGAAGGAGCGTATTTTCCTCAATAGAATCAGATAGCTGCTTAGAGTTCTCGGCAGATTTTTTCTGCAGTTTTTCTCTCAACAGCAAACAGATTCTCTCATTCGACTATCTAACACAATAACATCCTTCAGCTGCCAAACAGGAGCCCCTGATGAAATCAATAGCAAATGGAAGAAGAAGAGGAAGACTGGGAGTTCGGGGGAAATGGATGCGGGAGAGGGGAGAACGGAGAAGGGTTGGGAGGGCGGTAAAAGGAGGATGATGACTGAATCTCCCTCCCTCCCTCAAACCCCTGCGCTCCACCCCTATCAATGCCCATGTGTCTGAAGGGGGGATCACTTGCTAAACTCATCTGTCTCTTCCTATCGAGAAATGAAATCACTGCCCGGTTTTTCTTTTACGCCCGCATTGGCCTTTCTTTCTTTCTTTCTTTCTTTCTTTCTTTCTTTCTTCCACATCGGGTTTGCCGACCTTCTATTGGTCTATGATGACCTTGACCCGACCTTGACCCCGACTCTAACCCTATGATGACCTTGACCCCGACCTTGATCCCGACTCTAACCCTAAACTCAATCACAGCATGAACCTTCAATTGAACTGTACGTGCCCTACGACGATTTCGCAAAGGGTTATGTCCCTAGTTTTACTGGGTGCAAAGGTATTAGGGCTTCTCTCTCTCGAAGGACGGTGTGTGGCGACAACGCAGGGTCACATACTTGATTCATATCCTTTTTTTTCCTGTGCGTTTTTTTTTAACATGCGAACGTGACTTTTTGAACAGACTAATGCAAGATACAACTCTCTTTGTCCTGCAAATATTCTTCAAAGCAAGTAGTGCCATGCTCACACAGGGTGCTGCTGAAGAGTGATTCCATGCTCGAGCTAGAGTTTCTCAGGGCTGCCTTCCACCTCCCACACTTTTTAAACATGTTCCTGAAAGTATTTCACGGTCACAACCCTAATATAGTCTCTAGTGGTCAGCTGGGTTTATGAACAACTGAACTGAACAGCACCATCAGCGCTGGTGGAAAATCCATCATGAACTTTCGATTTGCAGATGACGTGAATGGTCTGGAAACAAATGAACAAGATTTCGCCGAGCTCGTGTGTGTGTGTGGACAAAAGTTGACAGTATGAGATATGGAAATCAATGCCGAGATCACCAAGTTGATGGCAATCCACATGATCACCATCACTAATGATATAACTATCCATCCTTGGGCAGAAGATAGAAACTATACAACTGTTCACTTACCTGAGATCCATGGATGGCAATTAAGGGTCCAATATAAAAATGCTCTCATTAGCAACATAACATTATCAGCAATGACCAGACTTAAACTCCATGCGGAAGGGCAATAGCATCTCCTTGAAACACGAGATCAGGCTGTATCAGTACAGATTAAAACCCCACGTGGAAGGG
>CM065715.1:86355329-86375329 GCA_033310375.1 Conus canariensis
AAGATAGGGTGGTTGGGTGAGGATCTTTTGATTTAAATTGTGCCCATGTCTTCTGGAAATCCGGTGCCAGTCATTTCTTCTGTCTCTTGGACTTTGCTTTCTTTTTAAATCTGGATTTGTTTGTTGTTTTTTCTGTATTGTCGCCAACCGTTTTTCTGCGTTTGTGGTCTGTTCAACTTCCTCTTGTCTGGAAAGCATCTATATTTATATTTCTTGGTAAACTTTGTAAGATGCAAATTCTTTGTAATCTGGCGACAAGGTAGAGAAAGTTTAACCACTGGAACAGGCACCTGCTGTCCATTCTGTGGTGCTGTTCACCATTTAGGCATTTGGAAGTGTCTTTGTTGCGTTGGAATTTTCTCAAAAAGATTTTTTATCGGTTGTTAAAGAAAAATCTGAACAGAATGATCAGAGTGGTTGGTGCACTTAACATGGCTTTGGTTTATCCGAGTGAAGGACTACAGCACGGAAATCAATGTTTTGAATAAGTGTATCTGTAAACCGTGTGTAAATCTGTTTTCCCTTGACGGGAGTGACTTTTGTTGTTTGCCTGTGTTTTGCTTGTCTGTTTGCTTGCGTTTTGTTTGTTTTTGGTACGTATTGACAGACCTGGAAATGCTCTCTGTGATCTGCTTGAGCTGCACTAAAACAGACATTGTCCATGCCCGTCTCCAACACTGCCTTTCAGTTTTGTGTCTGATCATGCTTTCAGCTTTGAGTGATTTATGTCTCCTCAAAGCACTAACATTCTTCGCTTGGTGATTATGGAGCCGGTATGCCAAGACTTTGTTGTTTTTCGCCATATGTCCGGACAGGCAGAGTCTGACAAGACGTTCTTTCTTTTGTATCAAGCCATCCAAAGTCCCATGATGTCTGGAGCTGTTGTTCAACGTTTGTAAAAGAGACTTATGAAACACGGGTGCGCGCGTGCACACATACACACACACGCGTCCGCGCACACACACGCACACACACACACACACACACACACACACACACACACACACATACACACACGCGCGCGCGCGCGCGCGCGCACACACACACACACACACAGAAAGAGAGAGAGAGAGAGAGAGGGGGGGGGGGTTTCCTGACCGTTTTTTCCGTTCTACGTTCCATGTGCTGTGTTCACTTCTTGCATGACGTTTTTGCTTAAGGGTTAACATACGTTTAGCTCCCTGTACCACAGGTCAGTATAAGTGCCCCTTCATTCACCGTTTCATTTCTGGAGGTAGTCAACACTGTACGTATTTCTTTTCTTCTTCAGTGACCAAGTTTCTGCACCTGGTTGAATGAGCCTGTGTTTCGGAGTTCTTCGGGTTTTGTGCTGTTCGCTCTTTCTGAGTGTGACCAAGGTGCAGCTCAATGTTATTTCGTTGCCGGTACGTGAAGCACTTCGCTTGTGGTACCGCTCTTAGTGTGTTACAGTTTTTCATTGCTGCGATTTCTTTTCTCATACCGCTGGTAGTATTCAACAATATTTCGTTGCTCATATTTCTTCTCCCGTCCAACCAGTATTAAAGCTGGTTCAGCGTAAACCCTGTGCAGTGACGTGACAGAAGATCGGTATGAGGTCATATTCATGTTGAGTTTCGACGCTCACCAAGGTGGTAGGGCAGACGTGATAACCGCAACAGGAAGGCCGGCCAGGAGGGTGGGGAATGGAGGGGAAGAGAGTAATGGTAGAGGGGTTATGCAACACTACACCAATACCGTAAGAACAACACATGAAGCCGCAGGCGGTATATGAACTCGTCTGACAACGGCCTGGGTGCTCTACCTTGAGCGTACTATTTAATGGGGTGGGTACAGGTATTGATGGATAAGGGTGGGGTGAGATTCCTGAAGCAGCCATGCTGAGTCACGTCGGTTAAAGAAATCTTGCCCTTTTTATCAATTATTTTGATCCATGTGAGTTTCGAGTCTCGGTCTCGATATCGACTGGCATTTGTTTTTCTTTTTATAAATGCTGAAGGCCCTAATATGGTTTACGTCTGATCCACTCAAAATATATCATTTTAGATAGATACCGTTTATAACTGTTTATAAATATTGCTCTTTGCCCCTATTCCCATTCATGTAGGATTTCCTGATGCTCATCACAACGCTTTTTTTTTTAAACTTACTTTCCTGTGCTTTTCACTTCAGGGTATTGTGCTTTTCAGTCCAGTTTTCTCTCCACTTTCTACTTTTTAAATTTACTCCTTGATGATTTCCAGAGATCCTGCACTTTACCGTATAAACATGTTGTGGACAGGCTGGGAGGATTGGACACACCACCACCAGTTTCCATCTCTGTCCAGGGGATTCTCGCTTTTCCACTGCAGTTGTCTTCTTTAAGTGTTTCATGAATTTGAGCCTGAGACCCTTCAGTTTCTCCCCCTCCTTTTATTTTTTAGTCCTTCCATTACCGTCCATACCCTCTGTTACACATTATTCATAATTCCATATTCCCCATTGTCTTATGTCATATTTGGTCTTTTCCCACTAACCTCCAACCTTGAAGTCCTGCAGTCTCTCACCCTCCCTTTTTATTCTTCTCTGCCACAAACAGTTCCTTTCATACACTGCTGACGTATTCTTCTGCACTGCTGCGAACTTGCGATACAGTCATTTCCATTGTTACCCCTTTAATTTTTCTTTCGGCGGTTTTGAACAGCAGAATGGACGTACCATATTCAACTCATCTAGTTCTCCCCTTCGTATCCCGCCCGTCATTTATCATTCTTACGTTCTTCTCCCATCTATCATTCATGCTCTAAAACTCCTTTCCTCCTCCAGAGCATCATACATCAGTTTCACGTTGTCTTTTACTCACATCCATTGATCTTCGTTCTACTTTTCGTCACTCGTCCATCATTTATCCTTCTCACGTCCCCAGTTCCTGTTCCGCCTCTCAGTTATCATTATCGTGTTCTCTTCTCATCTTGTTCTTCATTTACTATTGTCGTGTTCTGCCCCCGTCTTACACTCAGCATTTATATGTTCTCTTCGTGTCATCGTGCCAGCCATGCGCGGCTTCTCATTTCGTCTCATTCTGTGCTGATTGTGCCCACTGCTACTGTTGTCGCGGTCCTGTTTTTATAAAGTCCATCATTCTCTCGCTCTTCTCGTTCCTTCGCTTTCCTCATCCTTCCTTCGTTCATCAGCGTCGCACCAGCCTTCCGTCTGTTATTCACCTTTCCTGCGTTCTGCTCTTCCTCGCCAGTCCAACATTCAGCATTCTCGCATCTCTCTCCCCCCCCCCCCCCCCCCCCCCCCCCCCCCCCGTCCAGTACCCCCATTCCAGTGTTCATCATTGGTTTGTGGAGGAGTGACAGGACAGGGGACAAGATGGGGATGGAGAGGTGTCGGGAAAAGGGGGCGGGGAGAGTATGTGTATGTAATTAATCAAATAAGATGCGTTTCTGTTGTTTTGACTTATTTTACTGTCTTTGAATGACCTTACCAAACATGGCTTAACCACATTTTTTTCTTGAATTTTTTTTTTGCACAATGCTGGGCATACGGCTTAGCTTTGTGTTAGTCGCAATGCTCTCTCTCTCTCTCTCTCTCTGTCTCTCTCTGTCTCTCTGTCTCTGTCTCTGTCTCTGTCTCTCTCTCTCTCTCTCTCTCTCTCTCTCTCTCTACTTAAACCCCTTTCTTTTGTGTTCACTATTCTTTTTAACTGATGCTTTTGATGTTTTATGGCATTGACTGTTAAGGTCATGTAGCATGCTTTCACTATCTTCTGTTGTGTTATAAGCATACATTATCGTATTTATCATTAAAAGCTTACAATAACAAATAAATTGCAAAACTGTTCTAAAATGTAAAAATCAGTGGAATAAGCGAAGTTTTGTGTCAGCATTTTTTTTTTAAATCTGGAGAATCTGAATGTGTAAGAGTCGGCAAAGTCTTGTCATCTTTTCAGAATATCTATGCTCTTCAATGTGTCATCATTACTTCTGTTGTGTGTTCTACTTCTACTTATGACCTACCTTAGGTACCACCAAAGACGTGCACATGGTATGATATTCAGACGATATTTCCATCTACACAAATACAAATCTAAGAAGATGCGGGTTACAAATCGTGCACAAAATATTTATGAATTGGAGATAGATGCATTAAACATGTACGCGGAATGAAATGGTCTTGCATATTCGGGAGAGAAAACAATAACAACGAGTTTTAACGGGGAGAATCTGACATCATTACTACAATATCAAGAATTAGATGACAGAACTTTTCAACGTTTTCAAGACGAAATTTTTGGATACTCACTCACTAGTTATTACATTGGCAGTTTCATACTGAGAATTTGATGATTACAGCAACGAAAAAGTCAATATGCTTGACAGCAATTGATGCTGAACCATGGGATCAAGATACAACAACAAGAAACTCCGCTACCACAGTCACCAACCTCGTCCAGTTTATGAATAAGAACTTTATTTATTAACCCTGCACAGCATGTTGAATAAGATACAATCTACAGACAGTGGAGCTATTGAATTAGCTCTACAGACATTGGAGCTATTGAATTATGCGATACATACAAGTATATTGAATTCATACCATGAGGCTGGCTAACTGTCTCTTTCAGACTAAGGTAAGCTGTCGAAAGCTAATCGTTTTAATTCCGTCTTTTTTCAGAGACAAACAAAATATTCTTAGACTCTGGCAACGAGTATTTGAAAAGAGCAAGATACGCGCTGTCTCTCCCCAGCCAGTAAGAAATTATACAGATGAAGTTTACCAAAAAGAAATGCAATTTTGTTCTTTCATTTGTTTCATCAGGTCCAACAGTGCCTGTCATGCCTCACTGAGAGAACCGACAGGTCATATTTGATAATGATTATATTACTATGATGACAGGTGAAAACATTGACATTTTATTATTTGTGGAAGATGATAACGTAAACGTTTTCTATTCTGAGACTTAAGAACATACTTAAGCCGTGTGTCTATATCATTTTAAAAAACAATGTTAACAGATGGTTCAATCCTAGAGTCAAACACACGTTCTGGATGAACAACAACAACAAAATCTAAAAGTACAAGAATAATTTTGTCTTAGTATCACTAATGTCCAACTTCTTTTTCCTAGGTCCGTGTGAAGTCACTGGGGCATCGCACTGAAGAACTGTTTTCCAGATTCCTCCCAATTCTGTCGGTTATGTGCCGAGGCCTTGGGCTCTACAGACGGTTTCCCTGTCCATTCTGCAATGTTGTCAGTCAATGTTTTCTGTGTTTTCCTTGGTCTCGCTCCTTCAACACTTTCCTGGATGATTATTTTAGCGGGGCCGTTGGATCTTCATGACAATGCCAACTTAGTTTCTTTGCTTTGCTGGTGTCTGCAACTCTTTGTATGGCCCGATGTGCTGTTTGATGGTCTGACGCACTTGTTCAATGGTGAAATGATCAGCATATCTGATGTGTAGTATCTTGCAGTGCTATCTCATTTCTATGATTGGGTTCTTTCCTTCCAGGTCCACGTCGCGTCTGTATATAGGAAAATGAAGTACACCTGTAGTCCAGGACACGGGAAATCGTGATGGTATTGCATTAGTAAACTCTGCACTCATACACGCATATGCGCACTCATGCACCACCAACCATTCACCTCCTCAGGGAATATAATGTTACGCATTCGCTTCTCTTCTGAGAAAAAGAAATAGTTTCTACTCTACTTATAATTACACATGACAAATCGAATACACAAAAAAGGAATATAATCAAAACATAAGAGATCAATACTTCCAAATCCCGGGTTTTATACTAAAAAGGTTTCTTACCTGGCCAGATTTACACACACACACACACACACACACACACACACACACACTTGCACACCACAACATAGTTCTCAGACAAGTCACTTCGAATTTGCTTCAGCACTGGATGGCAGTGACGTCTTGGGTTGTCCATGGTGGTCTCTACGGGCTCCTGTTTGACGTAGCAATCTTCTTTTTCTTGTTATCCCACTTCTGGGTTTCGAACTCAGTCTTTCTTTCTCAGCTTGTCTCTGACGCCTAAGCCCTGCGTTAAAGACTTTGCTTCCTCTTCTGTCGCCAAGACCACGGTCCTTTCGACTCTATCTATCTTGCTCACTTCTCTCTCTCTCTCTCTCTCTCTCTCTCTCTCTCTCTATTATATATATATATATATCTCGTGTTGGTGTTCTCTCGTGGTGTTCGTTCAGTTAATACAGAGATGGAAACAAAGAGTCTCCTGTAGGACATGCCTTTGTCCATGTTGCTTTTCTACCACTTTGTTTACAATTGCAATGAATTACCCTCTAGCTGCATTCTTCCACATATCGGCATTTACACATATCCCTACAAAATAGCTTAGCCAACAACCACTTCACACCAAATGGGCATAAAAAATTTCCAACAACTTCTGGGCCACTTTCACACAGTAACTATCCAATAGAAAGCTTTGACAACGTCGTCCACATGCCTTCAACACAGTACCCTACATCAATACCGAATGAACAAACACAAGACTTGTTCTTCAATGTGATGCGCTCGGTCTGGTTTCTAAGCAACCTCAGCTGACTGAGCCTTTAGCACTCACTTGGGACTCCGAGGACCTGGTGGATGAATTTGTCTCCCTTTCGCTGTCAGGAAGGTTCGCCTTGAATGCCAGCTATCACCTAACGATCAGTTTAGTCTACCTGACCACTTCAACCTCCTTCATACATTTTGAACATCTGTGATAGAATAGAGCACTATTACTAATCGGCCACTTACACATTTCACCACCACATTAGAAATTCTTTTCCTCCAAGGCGCTCAAGCCCCTTTGTGAGAGATTCGCTTCCTTGACACCTGTGCACGCAGGAGCGAGATTTGTACTTCACTGGCTTTCCACACAGGGTTCAGTCTGCACAGAACTGATGTCTCTGCTGCTCTTGAGGGGATACCTGATTTAAATTTTCCCATCGCTGAAAATAAATCCCAGACATACAAACTGTTTAACGGTTCCTAGCTGAAACAAATTCCAGATGTATGAACTGTTTAACAGTTCTTAACTTCTATGCAGGGTTATGTCAGTACTGGAGATGGTGGTGTGGCTGGATATTAGCTTGGTTTTCTCGGTGTTGATATCCATACTATGTCTCGTATATGTTTCATCCAGAGTTTTAACAATCTTAGTGAGTTCTTGTTCAGTGACATCCAGGTCATCAAAGTTACCTACGAAGTGAAGGCTCATGAAAATTCTTATTGCAGTGCTGACTGTATTGCCGTGATTTTCATCAAGTGGATGCACTCATGATTCGTTCGAGCACTGTTGAAAAGTATTGAAAAGAAAGGGGCCCTAACGAATCCTAACTGATATGTGGAACCACTTTCCAGTCGCGCCCGTAGTGAGTAATGCACTGGTCACTTTGGTGTATAATTGCTGGATGTTGTTAACTTTGTCCTGAGAACAAATTTCAAAATAACGGCCTAAAACGCCTCTCATCGGACTGTCAAATACGTCTTTGAAGTCTGTGAAGACATGACAGAACTCCTGGTGCTGCAGGTGTTTTTGGTGAACGGTTAAAGCTCTGTTCGATGATACTTCAGTCTTTCAGACACAGCGGTGTCTATCTGCAACTACACTGCGGTTCTTGCGGTTGTTCTGGCAGTATTGAGGATTTCCTGTCTTTGGAAGTGTGGCGATTAGTGATCGTGTCTCTTTGGCATTAGCCACTCTCTAGTGTGCCAGATTTTGTTGCAGATGGCAGTTGATATATCAGTTACTGCTTCTCCCCCATATTCAAGTGCTCTGCAGGGTTGTTGTCAATGCTTGCAGCCTTGCCATGTTTCAGCGACTTCACTGCTGCTACGACTTCTTCGACAGAGTGATGAATCCTGAACTGTTGACATTCTTGGACCTCTTCTGCTCTCTTTGTTGCAAAGCTCAAAGCAAAGTTCCCCTATCTTCTTATGATGTGTTCTTTCTGTATGAGACAGCAAATCTCTTTGTCCTGAGTGGTGCTGACTAATTTGCGTTGGTCATTTTTTTTCGCAGGCTTTTTACGTGTCTTTGTTATCCAGGTCTTTCTCAAGGTTGTCGCACTCATTTTTCATCCCGTCTAATTTACCATGAGCATGCGTTTCTCTCCTCATTCTGTCCATCATTCATTTTCATCACATTTTCGCTCCATATTCCTCCTCGTCATTCATCACACTTGCGTTTTCCTTTTCTATCCTGTCTGCCATTCACAATCACCACGTTCTCCTGTTCTCATTCCGTCCGTCATTTGTCATGCTTAATGTTCTGCTGTTAATCATTCTCGAGTTTGCTCAATCGGTCATCAGTCTCACGATCTTTTCTTTTTGTCCCAGGCCCATTATTCATTTATCGTTCTGGGATTCTCTTCTACCCTTCTGGTCTGTCATTGATTCTTTTTTTTCTGTCCCAACTGTGCCACCTCAGTGGCAGTGCACCCACGCCGCTCATTCCGACATCCTGTCCACACACAGCCCGGTCGGCCCCGCCGCAGCCCCGGCACCGACAATCCAGAGGGAGCAGTCAATGTCAAGTCGTCAAGAGGCAACCCACCGGAGGAGACACTGCACTGCTGCCGAGTCACTTCGGTGGTGTTCAGTGGCGCCTGCTCTGATCCAACATACGCAAGACACCACAATAACTGGTTAGTCGCGGAGCTGGCGCGAGTGAGCTCTCCCTCCGGAGAGCGCCACCACGTCCGTCCAACGACAGCCCCCATGGACTCGCCGATACCGGTGACCCCGACGGAACCAAACCAAGGCCACAGACGTGGAGAGAACATCGAAACTGAGGTCACCATGAGAGCAGGGCATGAAGGGCCACAGAATTTGTGACTTTTTTATGTTGATCGATGAGAATGAGGAACTATCATTGATTCTTCTCCAGCCGTTGTTGTCCCCTCTCGAGCGTCATTATTCATTACCACGTTCTTCTCTTGTTGTCCAGTCTACAATTCATCGGTTTTATGTTTTGCACATCCGTTCCTGTCATTCATTCCTCATGTTTTGCTCATGTCTTCTTGTCTGTTATTCTTGAGATGTCTTCCTCTCAGTCTCGTTCCTCCTCCTCCTCCTCCTCCTCCTCATCATCATCATCATTATTACCATCAACATCATCATCATGTCTCTCTCTCGCTTACTTTCTCACAGAGAGAGAGAGAGAGAGAGAGAGAGAGAGAGAGAGAGAGAGAGAGAGAGAGAGAATCTGAGGAAGATAATGACAATTACAATGACGATATTTTATTGTCCATTCATCAAATAAGCCCATTTGACAAGGAGTCATGTTTGAACATAACTCAGTAAAATCCATTGCTCATCTCACCCCTGCTGGAATACACAGATGGATAACAAACTTTTCCAGATCCGCCCAGACCTATGAGTGCCTCTCATCTACCTTTGGTGGTCGCAAAGAAGAAAGTTTTATGTCGGCTGCACACTGGCCATTTGTTTTTAACTCATTACCTTTTAAAGAGTGAAGAAGCTTCGTGGTGCTTTTAATGTCATGTACCACTCACAGTGAAACATATTCTTTTAGCGTGCTGGGACTTGCATGATGTGAGACCTAAAACATTTTACAGCAGACTCCACAAAAAAACCTTGTTCAGATATGTCCCACCAGATGTGACCTTTGAATTTCTGAAAGAGATTAACATTTTCCATCTGATCTGAGATTTTACAGGAGAAAGATCTTTAAAAAAAAATTCCGGTGTATTTTTAGGTGTGTTTTAAAGGGTTGTGTGAATGAATGACTTGAGTTGACTTCAACGTGGTGACAGCCCTGATATTGCCCTTTGCAGTCGGCTGGGTTATAAGCAATATTACTTATCTCACCTCTTCCTTCTCCCTCCAGACACCCTTCGCCCAGAAGTCACGCGGACAGCTTCCTCCCTCCTTCGCTCCTCCCGCCTCTACCCCCCACCCCCCTCCCTTATACACACACTTATGCACATACAGGCACACCAAAGCGGATCATCTTGACAAACATTTCAGTGATTGAATACGTCACTAGTTGTTTCTTTCAATTGTCTTTTTCCTAATGTTCATAGCTTGTTATATGAATTTTGCTAGGTGTATTTTCACGTTTTATTTAACGCTCGACAAAACATTTGCACTACGATTCTGGCCAGTAATATAAGAAGGTGAGTCGAGTACAGGACATTGCTTTCGGACATGTTTGTAAGCTGTACAGTAAAATAAGAAACGAACTTCATTTTCGGTTTCTTTTTCACACCACGGACATTTACCATCAGCCTGTTTTTCATCCACAAACCATCGCTTGCAGTTATCAGTCGTCATCTTATAAAGCTGTCGCTGGGCCACTTATTTGTGATCAAAGACAAGTAACTTTCTGGCTGGAAAATGTTCTTAAAAGAATTATACCGATCATATTTTTCATTTTCTGTTTTGCATATTACACGAAATGTCTGTCATTCAGAGAGATACAGAGAGAGAGAGAGAGAGAGAGAGAGAGAGAGAGAGAGAGAGAGAGAGAGAGAGAGAAAGTGGAAAATTATTTTCAACATATATTCAAAAATCATTTCTGTATTATATTTCAAATATTCTGTTACTATTTTCATTCATCCAGTTCTGTTTTCTTTCTAGTTTCTATTATTCTTTGCCTTTGTTCTGTTTTATTTCATTTGTAGACTTCCTTCCCATGTACCCCCATGTAATCACTGACTAATTAGCCATTTTATTCAAATACGTACATGGGTGCAGGTTTATGCACGCACATAGGCCTACGTGTACATATACGGCATACACACACACACACACACACACACACACACACACACACACACACACACACACACACATGCGCGCGCGCGCGTTGGAATAGTTATCTGGAACACAGTTCGAACCGGTCGAGGTTTAGCAATTGATTTTCCAAGAAATTTGAAACTGTCGATTTAGATCTCTCTCTTTCTCTCTGTCGATTTGACACGAAGCGACAGGGCGCCATTTATTTCAGCTGCAGCAATTGTTTTCTATTTTCCTGCGAGAATGCCAGTTACTGGACTTCCAGCGACTGCGGAGACAGCCCTAAACGCCCTGCTGACTGAAAACTGTGTTTCAAGTTGGAAAATCACTGGAGAAGGCAGCAACACAGTGGTCGTTCTGCGACTGAAGCCGGTCAGCCCAGGGTCAACAACAATGGCGGATCCTGAACCGGAGAACGCAAGTTCAGTACAGGAAGAAGCCCCCCCCCCCCCCCCCCCCCCCCCCAGCAGTGTGACGAGATCAAGAGAGATCGAAGCAGCAGAACAGACGTCTTGAACAGGTTGCTGCTGGTCTCGGTACCATTAGTGACGCCAATGAACTGGCCGTGCCGGACTCCGAATCGGACTCAGTACACAGCACAGTGCGGAAGAACACATCAAGCCGACTCGCCATGATTGTGACACGTCGCATGTTCAGGATACGCTTCTACCTTTGCATTCTGATCTGCCGGAGTGTAACATCAGGGACGCAGAAAACCACCCGTCGGACATCGACACAAGTCTGGAACAAGTTATAGACAAAATCGTCGCTGGTTTTGACACGGGAGTGGTTAAGGATTATGTCGCTACTCTGACAGAGCGACAGGTGCAGAGACGATTGCGAGATCCACACAGAAATCAAGCATTTCGGAAGGTCCTGTTCCATCAGACGGATGATGTGGGTGTGCTGCTGTGTGAATCAGACGATGTCGTTCTGGAATATTCCTGCGATCCGTGTTCGAAGGACGATTGCTTATTCTGGTTTGTGAAGCAGGAAGAAAGACACATGTCAACAGAGGAATGTGTTAAAATGGCCTGCCTACGGAAAGGAAGACGCATCGGCAACACGAAGCATGCAGAGACCCAAGCACGTGCTCTGCGGCGGCTGCACGCTCTCCACGGATTGATCCAGTTTTTACCTGGGGTGACGGTTAAAAAAAAAAAAAAAAAAAAAAAAAAACGGACAGTGAACTCATACCAGTGACCTTTTTTTCGTTCTCCATTTTGTCATGTTAAGTGAAAGAAAAGGACATTGCTGTGGTTTCCATGTCAATGAAATCGGAATCGAGTCGCGTTTTGTTGTACATCGCGCCGATTTGCTTAATGGGCTTTACAGCCTAATAGCATTAAATTTCGTTCGTTTTCTCTCTCTCTCTCTCTCTCTCTCTCTCTCTCTCTCTCTCTCTCTCTCTCTCTGTAGTATAGTGTAGTGGAGTGCAGTGTAGTGTAGTGTAGTGTTACTACTGACAAGATGACATTAACGATAATGTCAGATAAGTATTTACACTCTAGATAAAATATTACATTTAAGAATTGGACATGATGTACTTGAATGAACGCACGCACACACACACACACACGCACGCACGCACGCACGCACGCACGCACGCACGCACGCACACGCACGCACACACACACACACACACACACACACACACACACACACACACACGAACGTGAACACAAATACACGCGCGCGCGCACACACGCTCGCTCGCTCACTCACTCACTCACTCACGCACGCACGCACGCGCGCACATACGCATGCACGCACGCACACGCTTGCGCGCAGACAGACACACACACACACACGCACACACACATGCACACGCACACGCACGCACGCACACACACACACACACACACACACACACACACACACACACACACACACACACACACACACATTCGGTGACAGGAAGGCAAAGTAGGTGCATGCACACACGCACCACACACGCACGCACGCACACACACACACACACACACACACACACGCACACACACACACACACACACTATCGGTCTATCATTAAAGTCAGCAGTGAACACTTCCCTGCATCCCACTTTCTGATACAACTAGAGGGTTCAAATCCATATCAAGTAAGACTTCTGGTCATGGTAACGGCAAGCTGACCAAGTAAGATTTTATGGTGTGTGTGTCTGTGTGCGTGCATGGGAGAGAGACAGAGACAGAGAGCTGTATATGCCCCGTGATATGGTAATCACAGAATTACAAATGCAAAGTTTTAGGTTTTCTTTGTTTATATCTGCAATTCAATTGTATTACATTTAAATTAATGGCTCATAGACTTCCATCAACAAGTTTGATGTTCTTTTCTCTGACTACAACTCTCCGCCCACCCCCGCTATGTTTCACACAAGTTTGTTTTGCAATCGTTTATGTTCTTTTCATTCTTTGGAACAGTATCGGTGACTTTTTTTCGTTTGTTTTTCTTTCTCCATTCTTTTCTTCTTTTTTTTTTCGTGGAATCGTTTCTTTGTTCGTCCGTTTATTTTTTTGTTTTTGATTGTTTTTCGTGCGTTTGTTCAGTCGGTCAGTCGATCGGTCGCTCATTCAGTCAGTCATTCGTTTAGTCGGTCAATCGGTCGTTCAGACATTCATTCGTTCATCGGTCAGTCGGTCGTTCAGTCATTTGTTCGCACATTTGTTCGGTCTATCGCTCATTCAGACATTCAACCGTACAGTCGGTCGTTCAGTCATTCGTCCGTGGATTTCTTCGGTCGATCGCTCATTTGTCGTTTATTCGGTCAGTCGGTCGCTTAGTCATACATTCATTCAGTCGGTCAGTCGGGTCGTTCAGCTGTTTATTCGTTCAGTCTGTCAGTCAGTCATTCTTTCAGTCGGTCATTCATTTGTTTAGTCGGTCAGTCGGCCGTTCAGTTATTCATTCGTTCAGTCGATCGTTCATTCATTCATTCGTTCAGTTGGTCAGTCGATTGTTCATTCTTTCATTCGTGCAGTCAGTCAATCAGTCGTTCAGTCATTCATTCGTTCAGTCGGTCATTCATTCATTCGGTCAGTCGGTCGTTTAGTCATTCATTCGTTCGGCAGACAGTCATTCATTCGTTCATTCGGTCAATCGATCGTTTTGTCATTCATTCGCGCAGTCGGTCATCGGTCGTTCAGACATTCATTCGTTGAGTTGGTCCATCGGCCGTTTATTCGTTCAGTCGGTCAACCGCTCGTTCAGACATTCCATCGGTCAGTCGGTCGTGCAGTCAGTCAGCCGGTCGTTATGTCATTCATTCGTTCAGTCGGTCGTTCGGTCATTCGTTCTTGCAGTCAGTCAGTCGGCCGATCAGTCATTCATTCGTTTAGTCGGTCCGTCGGTCTTTCATTCATTCATTCGGTCAGTCGGTCAGTCGATCGTTCATTCATTCAGTTGGTCAGTCGATCGTTCGGTTATTCGTTCGTGCAGTCGGCCAGTCGGGCGTTCAGTAATTCATTCGTGCAAGTCATTCAGTCGGTCGTTTAGTCATTCATTCGTTCAGTCGGTCATCCATTTATTCGGTCAGTCGGTCATTTAGTTCTTTCACCCAGGCAGTCATTCATTCGTTCAGTTGTTCAGTCAGTCGTTCAGTCCTTCATTCTTGCAGTCGGTCGTTCAGTCATTCATTCATTCAGTTGGTCGTTCAGTCATTTATTCGTCGAGTCGGTCAGTCGTTCGTTCGTTCATTTCGGCATTCATTCATTCGTTCAATCGGTTGGCTGGTCGTTTGGTTATTCATTCTTTCAGTCGGACAGTCATTTATTCGGTCAGTCGATCGTTCAGTCATTCATTCGTTCTGTAGTTCAGTCGGTCGTTCAGTCATTCATTCGTGCACTCGGTCAGTCGGTCGTTCAATTATTTATTCGTTCAGTCGGTCAGTCGATCGTTCATCCAGTCAGTCGGTCCTCGGTCGTTCAGTCGAGTCGGTCGTGCATTCATTCATTCGTTCAGTCGGTCATTCATCCATTCGTTCAGTCGGTTGGCCGGTCGTTTAGTGGGTCATTCTTTCAGTCGGACAGTCATTCATTCGGTCAGTCGACCGTTCAGTTATTTATTCGTTCAGTCGCTCGTTCAATCATTCATAGTCATTCGTTGATTTGGTCTGCCGATCGTTCAGTCATTCGTTCTTTCAGTCGGTGAGTCAGTCTTCCAGCAATGAATTCGTTCAGTCAATCGGTCCTTCACTTATGTATTCGGTCAGTTGGTTGTTCAGTCATTTATTCGTTCAGTAGATCAATCGGTCGTTCAGTCATTCACGCGTTCAGTCGGTTTTCAGTCATCCATTCGTTCAGTCGGCGGGCATACGGTGAGGCACACAGATGCGGGGCCTGACCTGGGTGGGAGTACACGGAAAGCGGATGCTGGTCTTGACAAGGATGGGCGTACGTAGTTGGGGGATGGGGTAGAAGCGAATGCAGGATAATGACGTGCGGGGATACGTGGGACGCGAATGCAGAATATGCCATGGGTATGGGGTCAAGGATGCAGCGTACAACACGCTCGTGGGTATAAAGAACAAGAATACAGCGTATGACACGGGTGGGGGTAACGGCGGTCACGGTTGCTGGGCGTGACACGGGTGAGGCGACGGGGAGTAGGTGCAGACACAGGACATAACATGGGCGGGAATACAGGGAACATGGATTTCAGGGCTTGACATGGGTGGGGGGCATGGAGAGAAGGGGGGGGGGAGATGTAAGGCGTAACGTGGGTGGGGGTACAGGGGGTGCGAATGTAGGATGTAGCATGGGTGGGAATACAGGAGCGCAGATTTCAGAGCTTGACATATGTGGTGGTAGGGGGCGCGGATTTTTAGATCATGATATAGGGGGGGGGGGGGGGGGGGGGGGGGGGGGTAGGGAGTATGGGAGGTGCTGATTTCCGCGCCTGACCTGAGTGGGGTAAAGGAAGGGGTAAGGTTGTGAATTTGATGGATGATATAGGTGGGGGTAGGGTAGGGAAGGCGTGATATGGGTAGGCGTACAGGGTGCACAGTTTTCAGGGCTTGACACGGGTTAAGGTATGGAAGCGTGGATTTCAGGGCATGGCATGAGTGGGGGAATAGAGTGACGATTTCAGGGCATGGCATGATGGGGGAACAGAGTAACGATTTCAGGGCATGGCATGACTGGGGGAACAGAGTGACGATTTCAGGGCATGACAGGGTGGGCGTACATCGGGCGTCGATGTGGGGTGTGACGAGTGGGCGTATTGGGGCAGATGTGGCGGGGATACTGGACGTAACACGGGTGGGCATATTTGAACCGAGAGAAACGTGGATGAAGGGCGTGACGTGGGTGACTTACTGGGGCAGAGGGGGCGAGGAAAAAGGGTGTGACGTGGGAGACATTGGGGCAGAGGGAACGGATGAAGGGCGATGGTGGGGATGTTGGGGCGGATGGAGGGTATGACATACTGGGCGTACAGGGGCAGAGGGTACGGGGATGAACGGTATGAAATTGTGGGTGTATTGGGGAAGAGGGAGCGCAGATGAAGAACATGACGTGGATGGGCTGATTAGGCCGGACGGGGTGCAGATGGAGGGCGTGACATAGTGGTGGTATTCGGGCAGAGGGGGCACAGATGAAGGGGGAGACGTGGATGTCTTATTGGAGCAGAGGGGATGTGGATGAAGGTCTTGACATGGGTGGCCATATTGGGAAAAGGGAGGGGGATAAAGGGATTGGCATAGTGGTCGTATCCGGGCAGAGGGGTCGCAGAAGAAGGGCGGGACGTTGATGATTTATTGGGACAGAGTGGTGGCGGATGAAGGGCGTTGCATGGTGAGCGTATTTGGGTTGAGGGGGCAGATGAAGTCTTGACGTGGGTGCCTTGTTAGGGCCGACGGGGCACGGATGAAGGGCGTGACATGGTGGGCGTATTGGGGCCGAGGGAGGGCAGAAGAAAGGCGTGACGTGGGTGTCTTATTGGAACAGAGCGGGCGAGGATAGTGGGTGTCTTATTACGGCAGAGGAAGTGAATGAAAGGCGTGACTTGCTTGGCATATCGGGCAAAGGGGACGTGGATGAAGGGCGTGAGATGGTGGGCTTATTGGCACAGTGAGGGTGCCAATGACGATCGCTTCATTGGTGTCTCACTGAAGCAAAGGGGGCGCGGATGAAGGGCGTGACATGGGCTTATTGGCACAGTGAGGGTGCCAATGACGATCGCTTCATTGGTGTCTCACTGAGGCAAAGGGGACGCGGATGAAGGTTAAGACATTGTGGGGGTGCGGATGTGGTGAGTCATATGGGTGGGTGTATTGGGGCGAAGGGGGAGCAGATGCAAGGTGTGACATGGGTGGGTGAACTGGAGGAGGGGGGGGGGGCGGGGAGAAAGGGGAATGGAGACAGCGCTCGAAATGGACGAGTGTAAAGAATGGGGGAAGGGGGAGGGGGGGCGTGGATACACATTGTTAGGCATGTTGGATTGGAGGGAGCATGTATGGCAGGGCATGACTTGGATGGGTGTAGGGGGGAGGGGTGCATGGATGCATGATGCGACTTCGAAGAGCGAATGAATAGGGGTGGAGAGGCATGTACGTCGGTCGCAATATGTATAGGTATACGTGGGAGGGGGGTGGGGGGAATGAATGCAGGGTATGACGTGTGGGGGTACGGGGGACGTGGTTGCAGGGTATGCCACGCTTGCGGCGTCGTGAATGCGGGATGTGACATGAATAGGGGTAAGGGGGTCGCGAATGCAGTGTACAACTTGGTGGTGGGTATGGAGAACGTGAATAAGCTTATGACATTGGTGATGGTATGGCGTAAGGTGGGGGGAGGTGCAAATACAGGGCATGACATTGGTGGGAGGAGGAAGGCGTGGATGCAGGGCGTCACAGATATGGGGGTTGCAGGAGGCGCCGATGCAGGATGTGACATTGGTGGAAGTACAGGAAGTGTAGATTTGAGGGCTTCACACGGATGGGAGTAGGGGAGGGGGGGGGGATTTTAGATCATGATATAGGTTGCGGTACATCCATAAATTACAGGACGTGACATGGGTGGGACTGGGGGGGGGGGGGGGGAGGGGTTCAACACTTTACACGGGTGGGGTAGTGAAAGGGTGGGGAGGCTGACTTCAGGGTGTGACATGGTTATGGGCAGAAGAGTGGGGGGGGGGGGGGGGGGGGGGAGGGAGGGGGACGCTGATTTTAGAGCATGACATTGATAGGGGTAGGATATGGAAGAAAAAGTGCGTGACATGGGTGGGCGTGCATGATGCACAGATTTCACGACGTGACATAGTTGAGGGAATAGGACATGATATGAGTGGGGGAACAGTAAATAAAGATATCGAGGCCTGACGTGTGTGTGTATGGGGGAGGGGTGGGTGGGGTGGCATCGATGCAGGGTGTGATACGTATGGGTGTACTTGGGAAGAGTGGGTACGGATGAAGGGCGTGGCTTGGGTAGGCGTATCAGGTCAGCAGGGCCAGATCAAGGGCGTGACGTGGGTGGGTTAGTGGGCGGAGGGCCGCAGATTAAGGGTGTCACATGGTTGGCGTATTGGGCAGAGGGTGTGGTTGAAGGGCGTGAAATGGGTGGGCGTAATGGGGCGGATGAAGAGCATGACCTGGGTGGGCGTGTTGGGGTGGATGGGGAACAGAAGAAGGGCGTGACATGGTGGGCGTATTGGGGTGGAGGGGAGCAGATGACGGGTGTGACATAATGGGCGTATTGGGGTGGAGAGGGAGCAGATGAAGGGCGTGACATGGTGGGCCTATTGGGGTGGAGAGGGAGCAGATGAAGGGTGTGACATGGTGGGCGTATTGGGGTGGAGAGGGAGCAGATGAAGGGCGTGACATGGTGGGCCTATTGGGGTGGAGAGGGAGCAGAAGAAGGGCGTGACATGGTGGGCCTATTGGGGTGGAGAGGGAGCAGATGAAGGGCGTGACATGGTGGGCGTATTGGGGTGGAGAGGGAGCAGATGAAGGGTGTGACATGGTGGGCGTATTGGGGTGGATGGGGAACAGAAGAAGGGCGTGACATGGTGGGCGTATTGGGGTGGAGAGGGAGCAGAAGAAGGGCGTGACATGGTGGGCGTATTGGGGTGGAGAGGGAGCAGATGAAGGGTGTGACATGGTGGGCCTATTGGGGTGGATGGGGAACAGAAGAAGGGCGTGACATGGTGGGCCTATTGGGGTGGAGAGGGAGCAGAAGAAGGGCGTGACATGGTGGGCCTATTGGGGTGGAGAGGGAGCAGATGAAGGGCGTGACATGGTGGGCGTATTGGGGTGGAGAGGGAGCAGATGAAGGGTGTGACATGGTGGGCGTATTGGGGTGGAGAGGGAGCAGAAGAAGGGTGTGACATGGTGGGCGTATTGGGGTGGAGGGGAAGCAGATGAAGGGTGTGACATGGTGGGCGTATTGGGGTGGAGGGGGAGCAGATGAAGGGTGTGACATGGTGGGCGGTTTGAGGCAGATGGGGCACAGATGCAGGATGTGACATGGGTGGGCGTTTTGGGGCAGATGGGGCACAGATGCAGGGCGTGGCATGGCTGGGCACACTGGATGAAGCAGGGAGGAGGGGTGTGTGTGTGTGTGTGTGCTGAAACGGACACATTGTCCAAAATGGATGGGCGAAATGGAGGGTGGGGAACGAAAGCATAGATGCAAATGAGTGGGCGCAGTGCTTGACATGGGTGGGTGTACAGGGAGGGAGTGGGGAGCATTAGGGAGCAAGGATGCATTATGTGACATGGATGGGCAAACTGAGTGAGAGGGGTGAGGGAGGAGAGGCACGTACGTAGGGCGCGACATGTATGGGCTCACGTGGCGTGGGGTGGGGGCTCACGTGGCGTGGGGTGGGGGCGAGCGAATGCAGGATATGCCATAGTTACGGCATCGTGAATGCCGAATGTGACATGGATTGGGGGGGGGGGGGGGGGGGGTTAATGGAGTAGCAAATACAGTGCATGACGTGGTGGCGGGTATGGAGGACACGTATACTGCGTATGACTTCGGTGGTAGTAAGGCAGTCGCGTATGCAGAGCGTGGAATGGTTGGGGGGAAGGGGATATGGGAGGTGCAAATCAGGGCGCGACATGGGCTAGGGGATGGGGGTGGGGGGCTGGATGCAGGGCGTAACATTAATGGAGGTGCAGGGGGGCGCGAATGACTGGCATGACATGATGGGTGTATTAGAGCAGAGGGGGTGCGGATGAATGGCGTGACATGATTGGTGTATTGTATTAGAGCAGAGGGGGTGCGAATGAATGGCGTGACATGATGGGT
>CM065715.1:86385329-86387829 GCA_033310375.1 Conus canariensis
AATCGGGGAGGGAGAGCCAGGAAAGAAGAGGAAGAGGTAAGATGGGGTATGCCAAGGGGCGGTCTAACTGCAGAGCCAGCGTCTATGTCACTGAGGTACATGTTTGTGATCTATTATTATTATAATGAATACTTATATAGCGCCTATCCTCGGCTAGAGACCAAGCTCTAAGCGCTTTACAATCCACACTCGTTTACACAGCGGGCTGCCTACCTGGGTAGTGCCGACTGAAGAGCTGCCAGTTGGCACTTCATTCAGTCGTTTCCCCTGTCATTCAGTCCATCTCATTCAATATCGTTCACTCAGTTTCCTTCTTTCTTCATTCTTTCCATTTCTTACGCAGGGTGCATGCTATGTGTAACGTGTCATCCATGCCAGCGGCCAAACTGGCCTTCTCTTCCGAAAGTTGGTGATGGGATTTTACGTATGTGCAAGATGTTATGCGTGCGTTCACACACGGGACTTCGGTTTATAGTCTCATTCGAAGGACTGTACGGGAAATGGAGTCAGAACCAATGTTAACTCCGAGGGAAAAATCCCCCTGTAGCAAAACGGCCCGGCAAAGATTCGAACCCGCAACCCCAGGATCACTAAGATTACGAGTCCGGCGCTCTACCAACTGAGCTATTCCGGCCCCTGTAATCTAAAAAAAAAAACAGCATGTGGCACGAGAACATGGTTAGCAAGAAGTGGCTAGCTTCTCGGCGCAATGTTATTGCCAATGTTGTCCACTATAGTCCAGTGGTTTGACACCAACGGATCAATGCTGATTACTCTAATTTAGAGTTTTCAAGTTTGGAAAATTTAAATCTGACCAAGGGTAGGCAGCAAAGGTCAAATGTACTTAATTGCAGGCTAACTTGTGTAAGAATTTGGACGTAATGCTGGGGAAAAGACCTCGTACATATACACTACTTACGTGATGGCTTTTATTTATGAGAGTAAGCCATATCATCCACGTTTACAGACAAACGTCTTTCCTGTATATAAACAGCCAGCAGAAAATGTCGAGACTGGTCCATTCGTCACCTGAACTAGAATCATTGCATATCATAGCGCCAGTGCTGAGAGAGAATTTAGAGGCAGAAGTGGGGAAGAGAGACGGAGAGAGAGAGAGAGAGAGAGAGAGAGAGAGAGAGAGAGAGAGAGAGAGAGAGAGAGAGAGAATTGACTTGTCACACAATATCCTACACAATAACGACAAAGCAATACCTCCTGCTCAGTCTCGCTCAGAACAATTAGTGGCAGTGGGGAAAAAGGCCAGAAGACACTTGCATGCACATCATCTCCTTTCCTCGCTTGTATTCTTGCATTCTGAAGAAAACGCTGCCTGGACTTTACTAGTATGGGAGCACACTGGCATCATAAGCCCATAATAATTATTACCACTGCTTTTTCCGAGAAAAACAATTATTATCCTTCGAGAAAGTGGTGGTCATGTCCGTTTTCCCGGAGAATATAATTATACATATTATTACGGTTTTCCTTAATTAAGGGTAGTTGCTGTTTTCACCACGGAAACAGTAATAATGAATACTTTCCTCATTACGACAGATTTCATAAGGAATAATGACTGTTTTATCTGAAAAAAAAATATTGCCACTATATTCAAGAAGGACGATGGCTATTTTTCTTGGTAAATTGAGTTTTAAAAGCGATTTCTTTATTATCACCGTTTTCATGGGATAATGACTGTTTACCTCGTGGAAATGGGATTATGAAACTCACATGTTTTCATAGCACCGATCCATTGATCATTCCAACTGGAGGTAGAATCTGTTGCAATGTCAACGTTAAGAAAGAGAGAGAGAGACAGACAGACAGAGACAGACAGACAGGCAGCCAGAAAGACAAAGGGACAGACGGGCAGAGACAGAGAGAGAGAGAGAGAGAGAGAGAGACAGAGAGAGAGAGACCGAGAGAGAGAGAGTCACTGTGTCTATTTCAGCCATCCTAGGCCAGAATGAATAATAGAGACTATTCAACCAATCAATGTAAGTGACCGTGGAGAAACCAGCCTTTGTGTGGGGAGCCCTACGGTACTGTGCAGAGACTTATGAAAAATGTACAGTTTTCTTGAACTAAGGGTCTCGTCTCCCGACGATTCCTAGCGACTGAGTCGTATTTGGGATTACGAACGTGCTGCCTGAAAACTGGTGGTCAATGACGTAATGGTGATCTCTCTTCACCAGAAGAATATCCTGCCCGGCCTGGCATTGATCCCTCAGGAAACAGCTTCAATACATTCCCCACTTCCCCAAGCACCACCCCCTCCCCCAGCCCCCACTCCCAACCATCCACCGCCTTTCTCTTTCTCTCTCTCCCGTACCATCTGCATGCCATTCCAGCGCCATTTACGCTTTAACATTAGCCATTAGGCACATACACACGCGCACATACGCGCGCGCGCGCGTGCGCGCGCGCGCACACACACACACACACACACACACACACACACACACACGTACGCACGCACACACGCATGTACTCACACACACAC
>CM065715.1:86395329-86397829 GCA_033310375.1 Conus canariensis
CGCGCACGCACACGCACACAGGCACATAAAAAATGATCGATTTTGTCACGAACAAACAGTTATCACTGGCAAGAAAATTTGGTGTAAACAGTCATTACAGTGATTCTGTTTCCATCTTATCGCCTGGGTTTTTTGTTTGTTTGTTTGTTTCAAGTAATAGCGTCAAACATATCACCGTGAAACGGTAACTCTGACTCATAGAAAAGTACAGTATGATCGAAAAAAAAAGAGGATTATGACACCTGAAAATAGACCATTAAGACTGATGAAAACAGTGCACTATGACTAATCAGCATGCGCATTGATAGTATGAGTTTCTTTGCAGGTAGACTGCATAGGCGCAAAGCGTCAGGGGCAGATATTAACTATCATAATTGACAATTTACAATGATACGACTAACTGGGGTCATAATGTAGTTTTACTTTCTTTTGAATCATATTTTGATATGTCACCTGCGCCCGAAGCACTGAGAATGTTTTGCACATCATAACTATCATGGGTTTTTTTTTTCATTACAGTGACGATGTCTGATCTTCTAGGGTGATTACTTTTAACCCTTTTCTGATAAAGACTAGTCCATTTCAGAAACAACGCCTTCTTATAAAGCATAAGCCAACATAACTCACTAATCACAACATAGCAGAATTCAAGCACACTGGTAATTCATAAGAACATACTGTCACGAAGATGACACCTAGAACAATGGAAACAAGCAGACTGGATAACGTGTAACAGATGACGAGAGATAAAAGAGTGTGCGTGTGTCCGTGCATGCGTGCGTGTGTGTTTGTACGTGCGTGCGTGCGCACGCGCTTGCTTGTGTGTGTGTGTGTGTGTGTGAGAGAGAGAGAGAGAGAGAGAGAGAGAGAGAGAGAGAGAGAGAGAATGGATGAGGATTACTATTTCCATCGTGAAAAGAGTTTTTTTTTTTTTCAAACCCAAGAAGGCATCTTTATTCAAAATAGGTCACGAAACGAAACGTAAGTAAAGATAAAGAGAAAACGAATAATACAAACGAACATAAAAAAACACGTCGGTCGTAATCATATTTTGAGTACAACGGGCTAAAAAGTTCCTAACTGGCAGAGAGAGAGAGAGAGAGAGACAGACAGACAGACAGACAGACAGACAGACAGACAGACAGACAGAGAGAAAGTATAGTATATGAGGCAAGCGAACGCACTTCCATCGGGGCTGTGTTGAGCAATAAAATAACAGTTCTAGACGGCTATGATCATATCGATAAAAATACAATGAACAAAGTCAGCTTGCCTTCATAAAGAGTGATGTTAGAAGCTAGTCATGACCAAATCACTCTGAGATGGACGCAGCGTTTTTCAGGAGGATGACTGGATCTTGTCATCAACAGCTGGCCCGAGTTTGATAGAATGTTGGCTTAGCGGTTAATTAATTAAAGAAATCGTCCAGGATGCGACAACTCTTGGGGCCCTAGTTCGAGACTCGTCATGGAGCGTTTTCTTTGGTTTAAATGCTCTCCTTTCCACTAATTCATGTAATCGTGAACTGAGGGCTGGCCTTTCCACTCAGATGAAGGAATATGAATCCCGTGCTCTTGTGTGTGTTCAATAACCTACGGCCACTTGAGAGTTGTCCCTGGCAAAATGATGTACCAGAAAATGCATAGAAAAAGATTAGGATTATGGAACAAATACGCGGCCCAGTGCTATCGCCCCACACGCTCTCCCTGGAGAGAGAGAGAGGAACCCCGGCGAACGCAGAGAAATCTGTTCTGACGATAACAGTGAGACAATATGGTTAAGGACGATATCATGAGAGAAACTGTTCTGGAACACGTAAGCGGCGGGTTCGGGTCTTGGGTCAAGATCATCATAGACAAAAAGAAATGTCGACAAACCGCATGCTGCAATTAACAGTAATAGCAAAAACATTTTTAATCGATGATAATAACAAAAAAAAACTACCGCTACCACACGAATACTACTATTACTACTATTATTACTACTGCTGATGCTACTACTATCACTACTATTACTGCTGCTGCTGCCACTATTACTACAACTACTACAACAACTACTTCTGTTGCTACTACTATTTCTACTAGCACTACTACAACCACAACTAACACTACTACTACTACTACCAACAATGATAATAACAACAATGATAATAAGGCTCATGGAAAAGATAATGATGATGATGATGATGATGATGATGATGATGATAACGACGACGACGACGACGACGATGACAATGATGATGATGATGATGATGATGATGATGATGATAGCAATAATAGCAATCGTAAAGGCCAGAGCACGTGCAGTGGTCTCTTCCTGCAAAGGAAAATGGGGCCGCGATATTCCTCGATAGGAAGATTCAGATTAGCTGGGCAAATGATCTCCACCCTTCAGACACATGGACAGAGACAGGGATGGGCCGCATGGGACTGAGGGAGGGAGGGAGGGGGATTTAGTGATGATCTTCCTTTTACCCCCTCCCCCAGCCCTCCCTCTCCTC
>CM065715.1:86427829-86432829 GCA_033310375.1 Conus canariensis
CTGTTGCTGATACTAATGCTACTACTACTAATACCACTACTGCTACTACTACTACCACTACTGCTGCTGCTACTACTGCTGTTGCTGAAATAATGCCACAACTACTACTACTACTACTACTACTACTACTAACTACTACTACTACTACTACTACTACTACTACTACTACTACCACCACCACCACCACCACTACTACTACTACTACTACTACTACTACTACTACTTCTACTACATGGTGTATTTATACAGCGCCTCGATTAGAGGCTAGCTCTGAACGCTTTATTATCCACACTCTCCTTTCTGCAACAGGCTTCGTATCTGTACAGAGCAGCCTAAAGTGCTACCTGATGGCACATATTCAGTCGATTCCTGTGTCAGTCAGTCGAACGTCCTTCTCTTGAATTTTTGTTTATTTGTAGGGTTTTCATGGAGTACTGTGTGCCTACGTGCGTGCGTGCGTGCGTGCGTGCGTGCGTTCGTGCGCGCGCGCGCGCAAACACATGCTTGTGTTTAATGTAAAACCTCATGTACGTGTCTCCCATCCTCCTCACCTTACCCGTCCCTCAAAGATCGCCAGGAACATTCTGACTATGTTATTGCCTCTGCTTCCCCCATGCGGCCAACAGAGCCGACCCTATGTTTATCCAATCACGCCCACAGCGCCAATACAACTCCAACACAAACATCGCCCTGCACTCTAATGGAAATCAGTCTGACAATCAACATAGCCTCATGCGAGGATGGGGGAGGATGGGGCTAGGGGGTAGTCTGGGAGAGCAAACGGAGATGTACCGGAAAAATCCTTAAAACTTCTTCAGACACTGTGGGGAAACAAGAGTTTTTTTTTTCTTTTCCGGGGGTGATGCGTTCTCTGGACTGGCGTAATGTGCTGTAACCTGACCGCCGTCACAGGAGACGTTTGTTTGTTTCTCCCCAGTTCTCTCCCCTTGTTTGCTTCCTCTTCAGTCTCTGCCTTCGCGAAGGAGTGTAAAGACTGAGATTGCTCTGTGTTGTAGGTGCGTCCATTGGTTTGCCTGTGTTTGTTTACTGATACTTGAACACGGTTTTTTTTATTTCATTCTTGTTTGTTTGTTTGTTTTGTTTGTTTTCGGCAGGAGCGGGGGTTGGGGACAATAGGGAAATGTTACTGAAGACGATGATAGATAGTTGGCTGTGTATCTGTGTCTGATTAGATATTGTTTGGGCCGAAGATGATTGTAGTTGTGGTTGCGAGAGAGAGAGAGAGAGAGAGAGAGAGAGAGAGAGACAGACAGACAGACAGACAGACAGACAGACAGACAGACAGACAGACAGAGATAAAGACACAGACACAGACACAGCGATGCAGACACAGACACAGAGACAGACAGACACAGAGAGAGAGAGAGAGAGAGAGAGAGAGAGAGAGAGAGAGAGAGAGAGAGAGAGATGGTAGATGTAGCTGCTTGTATACATCTTTATAATGTATCTGTGTTTGTGCATACTCTTTATCTGAATGCTCAAACAGCTTAGCATCCATGAAAACCTTCACTAGCCTTCACACTGAATGGGGGGATGTCGTGGCAGCGGAGGGTGAGCAGGGAAAGAAGAGGTGAGAGTGCTTGAAGAAAAAAAGAGACAAAACAAAACCAAGTCACAGTCTTTAAAAGGAATGCAAATGTTGGCACTTGCAACCACAAATCATATACGTTTTTTAAAGTTAGCGCGTGTAAAACGTCTGAAATGGCAGCTGGTCACATAGTACGCTCATGCAACAGTCATTTTTTGTTACGTTCAAGAGACGGTTGACACAGAGAGAGAGAGAGAGAGAGAGAGAGAGAGAGAGAGAGAGAGAGAGAGAGAGAAGAGAGAGAGAGAGATCAGATGCGATGGATGGGAGGGTGGAGGGAGGGAGGCAGACAGGGAGTATCCTCCACATCATAATGATGCAGCCACAAGTTCATATCAATGGGGCTGGTGGTGGAGGGGTCCACAACGAAAAAGGGGGGAAACTGAACAGTATATGCGTGAAACGCACAGACTTCAATAGAATTTCGATTGAAAGTTCTTCCAACCACAGTTCTGACAATCAATACCATTTGTAGTGGCAGAGGTGGCACAGTGCGCCCATCGAACGTTCATGAGAGACGGCGAGAGGAGGGCATGGGAGACAGAGAGGTTAGGATGGGGTGGGAGAATGGCGGGGGGCGGGGAAGAGAGAGAGAGAGAGAGAGAGAGAGAGAGAGAGAGAGAGAGAGAGAGAGAGAGAGAGAGAGAGAGAGAGAGAGAGATTCTGCTATCACGCATGCGTGCCGAACGTCCAGCCTATCTATTTCAATATCTCACTTCAATCATGAGACTGACTGCGCATTATGCATTGCTCAATGCAATCATACCTATCTTTGAAACGGACAATCCATAGAATTCGGAATAAACCAAGCCTTCCTGGTGGCATTCGATTTTGTGAATTGCACAGGGACGCAAAGGGAAGGAAGGCATGTAGTTCTGTCCCGACTGATAGAAGTTGAAGATACACCCATCCCTGCTAATGGGACGCAAATCGATTCTATCAACTGCACGCGAAGGTGAAGGGAACGGGACTAGTCTGATGCATTGTGTCACAGCATCACTGGTACATGCACCCAGCGCCCTGTAACAGGGGCAGCTACAGACTTCATTCTTCTTGTCTGCCTGGCCGTCTTCTGTAACTTGAATGCAATGCTTTCACTCCTTTTGGGGTATGGAGGATAACAAATGAACAAAGCAGTGCAACAACAGCATGAACCTTTCCTTGTGTGTGTCATTAACATAAACGTTTCTTTGTGAATATGCACAATCTTTCTTTGTTCATGTCAAATACGCAAAACACAGATAATAATAATAATGAATACTTATATAGCGCCTATTCTCGGCTAGAGACCAAGCTCTAAGCGCTTTACAATCAACACTCGTTTACACAACGGGCTGCCTACCTGGGTAGTGCCGACTGAAGAGCTGCCAGCTGGCGCTTCATCCAGTCGTTTCCCGTGTCATCCAGTCAGTATCGTTCAATATCGATCACTCATTTTCCTTACTTCCTTCATTCTTTCCATTTCTCACGCACGGTGCATGCTATGTGTAACGTGTCATCCATACCAACGGCCAAACTGGCCTACTCTTCCGAAAGTTGGTGATGGGATTTTACGTGTGTGCAAGATGTTATGCGTGCGTTCACACGCGGAACCTCGGTTTATAGTCTCATTCGAAGGACTGTATGGGAAATGGAGTCAGAACCAATGTTAACTCCAAGGGAAAAATCCCCCTGTACCGAAACGCCCCCGGCGGAGGTTCGAACCCGCAACCCCAGGATCACCAAGATTACGAGTCCGGCGCTCTACCAACTGAGCTATTCCGGATCCAGAAGTGATCATTTTCTTTAATACAAAGAAGGGGAAAATTAGGCAAATTTAGTATTTTTCAGAATTTTTGCTATTATGAAAACAACCTTTTTAAACTCCAGACTTTAGTTATTCATATGTTGTACAGAAGTTCTATGGCTATACATAATGGGTAAATACTTTTCGTACTATGTCACATTGGGGCACTCAATCATGAAATGGTGTTCGTCACCAATGATGTTCCCATCACAATCTTAACATAACCTTTCGTGTCTTTCAGCAGCACATTTTCTTCCCCTCTCAATAGAGAGATGGCGGCGGGCATTCTGACTTCAAAGTCAAGGAACAACTTCAGTGCCGTTTGCAAGAGGCGCGTAGGAATTCGGATAATACAGGCAACATGACCTGTATCAAACAGACAGAGATGACAATACAGACAACATGACCTGTATCAAACAGACAGAGATGACAATACAGACAACATGACCTGTATCAAACAGACAGAGATGACAATACAGGCAACATGACCTGTATCAAACAGAGATGACAATACAGGCAACATGACCTGTATCAAACAGAGATGACAATACAGGCAACATGACCTGTATCAAACAGAGATAACAATACAGGCAACATGACCTGTATCAAACAGACAGAGATGACAATACAGGCAACATGACCTTATCAAACAGACAGAGATGACAATACAGGCAACATGACCTGTATCAAACAGAGATGACAATACAGGCAACATGACCTGTATCAAACAGACAGAGATGACAATACAGGCAACATGACCTGTATCAAACAGAGATGACAATACAGGCAACATGACCTGTATCAAACAGACAGAGATGACAATACAGGCAACATGACCTGTATCAAACAGACAGAGATGACAATACAGGCAACATGACCTGTATCAAACAGAGATGACAATGCAGGCAACATGACCTGTATCAAACAGACAGAGATAACAATACAGGCAACATGACCTGTATCAAACAGAGATGACAATACAGGCAACATGACCTGTATCAAACAGACAGAGATGACAATACAGGCAACATGACCTTATCAAACAGACAGAGATGACAATACAGGCAACATGACCTGTATCAAACAGACAGAGATGACAATACAGGCAACATGACCTGTATCAAACAGACAGAGATGACAATACAAGCAACATGACCTGTATCAAACAGACAGAGATGACAATACAGGCAACATGACCTGTATCAAACAGACAGAAATGACAATACAGGCAACATGACCTGTATCAAACAGACAGAGATGACAATACAGGCAACATGACCTGTATCAAACAGACAGAGATAACAATACAGGCAACATGACCTTATCAAACAGACAGAGATGACAATACAGGCAACATGACCTTATCAAACAAACAGAGATAACAATACAGGCAACATGACCTTATCAAACAGACAGAGATGACAATACAGGCAACATGACCTGTATCAAACAGACAGAGATGACAATACAGGCAACATGACCTGTATCAAACAGACAGATGTGACAATACAGGCAACATGACCTGTATCAAACAGACAGAGATGACAATACAGGCAACATGACCTGTATCAAACAGACAGAGATGACAATACAGGCAACATGACC
>CM065715.1:86437829-86447829 GCA_033310375.1 Conus canariensis
ACACACACACACACACACACACACACACACACACACACACACACTCACACACACACACACACACACACACACACACACACACACACACACACACACAAAGGCAGGCAGACAGGGGATACAGAGAGAGAGAGAGGAGAGAGAGAGGGGAGAGAGAGAGAGAGAGAGAGAGAGAGAGAGAGAGAGAGAGAGAGAGAGAGAGGGAGGGTGGGGGCATCTAAAGAGAAAAAAAGCAAAACACAATTTGGACTCCAAGCACACAAACTTGAAAATAAGAACTTTGATTTATTGTTGCTGCAACCATGAACACAACGTGTTTTGAAATCCACGTGTTTACAGCGTTTGAGGCAGGCAAGGTCATAGAGTGCATCCATTTAATGGTCAATTTTCTTAAGCTCAGGCGACAGTTTACAGAGAGAGAGAGAGAGAGAGAGAGAGAGAGAGAGAGAGAGAGAGAGAGATGGGGAGACAAGAGATAAGGGGGTTGGGGGTGTGGGGGTGAGAGAGAGAGAGAGGTGGATGATGCGCAGCGTTTTCATCCCGAGACGCTTACTGAAGCGTCCAGCCTATCTGTTAGCATGTATCCTGTGTCAATGCAGAGAAAATATCGGCACATTGCGCGCGGACCAGAGCGCACGCGAAACCTACAATTAACAGAATTGAAAACGGCTTTCGTTGTTGGTGACACTGAAATAGATAAATAAAAAGATAAAGCTGAAATAGATAAACTCGTGAATAATAAGGATGAATATCACAAGCAGCCAAGTACAATCAGTTTATAAAATTACAAATGCATTTGAAGACAACATATAATAAAACCATATTTCTAGATTACAACGCTGTAAAGGGGACATTCACTTGACACTCTAATTGTCATAAAACCTCACAGAGTGAAGCTGTTTCTGTGACATTAGAAGTCAAAATGCAATACTCAATGCAACAAATCACAGAACGAAGCCAGCCGGTCGTTACTTGCTAAGAAGAGAATATCTGCAATCAAGCGAATGGGCAAAGAGGTGGGGTACGGGGTAAAGGGGTGTAGGGGAGAGAGAAAGGGGAGAAAACTTGAAAGGCAGAGGGGGGGGGGGGGGGGACAGTGGAAGGGACAACTTAGTTTGCTTGAGAGAGTAAATATGGATGAAGGCCAATTGCGAGGAGGAGGGATCAGGGTAAGGGGTGGGGATAAAGTGTCAAGCACGGGGGTCGAATGCTAGTGATGTTAAGGACATGGGAATGTTGGTGAGACAGAACAGTAGTACAGAACTCCAAAGCAGTGCAGCAGTTCAGCACTTAGGGACATGGGAATGTTGGTGAGACAGAACAGTAGCACAGAACCCCGCAGCAGTTCAGCACTTTTCGCCCTCTCTGACCTCATCCAGGGTTCTGGTAGCTGATGGCAAGAACGAGTCTTTGAGCATCGTTGTCCTACATCTCGTAGACTAGAGGCTATGAGGCGACCAGAGCCGGTCACATTTTTAGAGGGGCGGAGGAACCTATATTTCTTTTTTTAATTTTTGATTACACGGAATACAAAGGACATGGAGCTGATCACATACAGAATTCATTCTTGACTCAAGTGTGTACACAGAATAAGTCTGTGTAATCCCCCAGTTTTAAATATCTCTTACATTGTGTGTGTGTGTGTGTGTGTGTGTGTGTGTGTGTGTGTGTGTGTGTGTGTGTGTGTGTGTTGACATTTTAACATTGACCTTTTCCCAGCAACTGTCATAGCTAGCATAACAAACCTTGGCCTGATGACAGATATTAAGATTTTTTTCTCTAAATTTCAAGTCTGTGCCAAGTCATTATTATAATGATGGAAATATTGTTAACCTGCCCTTGTTTTCCCCCACTACTTAATTGTTCAGCAGATATTAAGATTTTCCCAGCCGTCCCATTGGAGAGATGTCACTAAACTGTGCAATAACTTCTGTTGTACAGTTAGCGTTGTGGAAAATATTATCAATGTAAACTGGACAATCTTTCGTACAAATACTGATCACTTTCAATTATTGCTTTATCTACTTACAAAAACGTTAAATGATATGATGCCAAAATACTAAAATCAATGTTGAATTACATGTCACCAAGATCAGACCATGAAATCAAGCAGACATCTTACTTAGAATTTCCTGGATGAAGCGGTCATCACTCTCCACCAGGACTGGTCAGTGGTCAGCATTACGTAATCACTTGTACATGATATGGAAGTTACGGAATATGGTATCAGTTCAGCTCTGGCCATCTTCTTCGTCTTTTTCCTAAGTATGTCCGTCAAAGTAATTGGTTTGCTGGACGTGAGGGAAGAAGAGAAGCCACGTGCCCCAACCAGATCAGACGTCTCTGGTGGCTGCAAGCATTCGGACTTCTTTGAAAGTCAAATAAAGGCTTAAGTGCAGTTTAAAGGAAGTAAGTAGGTCAAAAATGTCGGCACTGTGTCGTGTCACATGAAGAAGAGACAGACACCATAACCAAACAGAACTGGAAAATTATCTTTTATATTTGATTACTCTAGATATAAAGGGCAATGCGCAGACCTGACATAGAATCGTGTCTTGGTCGATATAATGTGGGAGGATACAGAGTCCAACGACTGGTGAGAGACATAGGGATGAGTTTTGTGTGCTGGTGTTTGTACATAAATACCTAAGTGGTTTTCAGCCTGAGGATATTTTCTGTCCCGCGCCAGTGTAGCATCATGTTTACATTTGTGAACATTCGCATCTTTACTTTCACCTGTGTTTGAGTATGCATCTATGTTTGCGCACGTATGCATACGCTCTCTCTCTCTCTCTCTCTCTCTCTCTCTCTCTCTCTCTCTCTCTCTCTCTCTCTCTCTCTCTCTCTCAACATGTGCGACCATCCATCCCATCTACCATCACCTTTTTCATACCCTCCCTCCCCTCAAAACGCCAAGGAAACACTAGATTTCGCGTTCTGGCCCTTGATTTCCTCTGGCGACTAACAGACCAGATCATTGTATTCATCCAGTATCAACCTAAGCGCCACAGCAACAACAACAATAACAACAACAACGACCACAACAACAACCACAACCACAACCACAACAAAAAAGCACTCACCGATAATGAAAATCAATCTGGAAATCGACTTCCACCAAGGGAGAGTGGAGACGGGGTGACGCAGAAGACGAAAAACATTTCCTGTGAAGGTAAAAATGTAGTGGCAGGGTCTATAAAGCTTCTGATGCTGAGGTGAAAAGAGAAAGAAAGAGAAAAAAACAGAGAGAGAGAGAGAGAGAGAGAGAGAGAGAGAGAGAGAGAGAGAGAGAGAGAGAGAGAGAGAGAGAGAGAGAGGAGTTGTTTCTCACCAGTGGTTCGATGCGTTTCCTGGACTTTTTTTTTTTAATGTTCTGTAACTTGACCACAGTCATGTTTGTTTTTCCTGCATCCGTCCCTGATTTGGTTTTTCGTATGTCACGGACATTGTGAAGGATTCTAACAGATGAGATGGATCTCCCATGTTGTTGGAGTGTTCACTGGTCGGTTTGTGTTTGTAGACCAATACTTAAGGGAGTTTTTTTCGATGTGGTGGGAAGGGGGTGAAGAATTGGCTGAAGATGATTCGGTAGAGAGAGAGAGAGAGAGAGAGAGAGAGAGAGAGAGAGAGAGAGAGAGAGAGAGAGAGAGAGATTGAGAGAGAGAAGGAGAGAGAGAAAAAAAAAAGAGATGGAAAGAGAGACAAACAGACAGAGACATAGATAGAGACAGAAAGAGAGAGAGGCAGACAGACAGAGTGGGGCAGAAAGAGAGAGAGAGGGACAGAGAGACAGACAGACAGATAGAGTGGGGCAAGTGGGGCACAGACAGACAGACAGGCCGACAGACAGACAGACAGACAGAGACAGAGAGACCGAGAGAGAGAGGTGGAGTCTTTCCTTATAAAGGCTCACTAAACATCACATTGATTGAGGAAGGGCGTTGGCAGTTAGGGGGCATCAAGTGTGAGAATAAAAAACAAAACAAGTAGAATACGATTTAGAGCCCAAACAGAGATCATAAGAAGAAGAATTTTAACCATAAACATTACATCTTTTGAAGTCCGTATGTTTGCATCGCTTGAAACAGCCACTGTGAAGAGTGCACCCATTTAATGGTCAATTTTCTGAAGCGCAGGGTACAGTTTACAAAGAGAGAAACAGATAGACAGACAGACAGACAGAGACAGAGAGATGGGAGGATGGAGTGGGAAAGAAAGAGAGAAAGAGATAGAGAGGAGGTGGGGGAGGGGAAGGGAGGCGTCGCAGCGTTTCTCTCCAAATGCTTACTGAAGCGTCCAACCTACCTATTTCTATATATTTATATATCCCGTGTCAATCAAGAGAAAATGACGCACATTGTGCATGGATCAATTCACTTGAGCACACGTGAAATTCACAATCGATAGAATTGAAAATAGCCTCGTCCTTGCAGATGGAAATGGGTTTTGCCAATTGAACACGGACGTGAACAGAATGAATGCCCGCTTTACTGTTTTGTTACGATGGATAGAAATTGGAAATTTACCAGTCCCTTCTGATGCCGTTCTGATTTATTCAGTGACCTGCACGTGAACTTGAAGGAATGGAGTAAACCTGCTCTAGAATATATCATATCGTAATTGGTCTCAAAGTTCCATGGTGATGTTTACATAAACTCTATAACATACGTCTGTAGACTTCTGTTTGCCTGTCTGTCGTCAAAACCATCCTCGGTGCAAATTGTCTGCCATCTTTGAAAGTCACAACAAGGAAGAAGAAGAAGAAGAAGAAGAAGAAGAAGAAGAAGAAGAAGAAGAAGACAGTATATCTGAGGTTTTATAAACTGGAGATTCTGTTTTAAGAATGTTTATCATTTTCAATTATTGCTTTATATAGGGCCTACCAATAAAACATGTTGCATGATCTCAAGTATAAATATTGGAACACATATTGAATTAAATTTCATCAAGATCAGACCACTCTGAAAAAGATCTGACTTTCTTGGAAGATGGGATGAGCTGCTCATCACTCTCCAGCAGGGTGGGTCACCATCAGTGTTCTGACGTCACTTCAGCTCCGGGGCGTGATTTGGAAATCACGCTGTAGCTGTAGCCTATGGTCTGTAGCTAGTTCAGCTTTGGCCATCCACTTCATCTTCTTCCTAATGATGTCTGTAAAGTTACTTAGTTTACTAGACTAGAGAGAAGAAAAGAAGTTGCATGTCCCAGCCATATTAGGCGGCTCCTGTGTATGTGTTTGTAGTACTTTTTCAGGCTTTCGCATTGGGAATAAAGTCTCTTTGCCTTATCCGCAGAATTGTTCTCTGAAAAATTGAGTTGAACCAATCTAGTTTCTTCTCTTGTGCTGTTTTCAGGTACCACGTTTGGCAGCTATTCAATAGGGGTGACACTTCTATGGGGTTCGAGTCACTTCTGCTACATACAGCAGTGACCGTTATGACCCAACATACACAGGACACCACCTACCTCGCCTGCTATTGACAACAATGACTGCTTAGTCTTGAATCCAAAATGAGTAAGAGTTCCTCACTGGAGGGTGCCACCACATACGTTCAACCACAGTCCCCACGAACTTGTAGATACCAACGACCTCGAAATGAACTCATCAAGGACGTAGACATGGAGAGGAATTAAAAATCAGAGGTCACCATGAAAGTAAAGCATGAAGGACCACAGAATCTGATACATTTTTCAAGGACCACAGAATCTGATACATTTTTCAAGGACCACAGAATCTGATACATTTTTCAAGGACCACAGAATCTGATACATTTTTCTGCTGATCGATAAGAGTCAGGAAGAGGAGGAGGGTGCGTGGAGTTGAATATTAGTTCCATTTTTGTCGGAGGCTTTACAACAGAGCTGTACTCTGTGCGTAACTTCATACTATACCCATGTCAGCCAGGCCCGAGAGATCTGGACACCTGTAGTTTTGTTCAGGAAATCTAAGCAACCTCTCGGAGAGGTGTCAGTTAAGTAGATACCAACTCGACGGGTGTGGTTACAGACTTCCCAGTTGAGTCTATAGCAAACTCAACTCTGGGTTGAAGCCTGTCAGGGCCAAAGTATCCCACAAAAAATGGCTTCGATAGGAATGGACCCACAGCCCACCAGCTCGCGATCCAAGTCGCTAACCTGTGCACCATGGAGGCTGGTGGGCGCTCGATGTATTAATCAGTATTGTTCCTTGCTTTAAACAGAGAATAATTGATGTTTCATGGCAAGGAAGGGACTGTCGTATCTATGACAGTGGCCGATCAGGTTATAGAATTCTAAAAAATAAAACTGTAGATATAGAACAATTTTTAAAAGGAACATTCATTCAGTCACCATGCAAACGGTTTTAAAGGCCTAATAATACATATCTAATATTAAAGAAAACATCCAGGCAGATATCAACATTATGAAGAATAATGTATACAATGTCGGCTATGCAGCAAACTGCTGAGGAAGTGATTGTTTTTTTGAGTTGTCCCGTCCTTAAAGAAAGATATCAACATTATGAAGAATAATGTATACAATGTCGGCTATGCAGCAAACTGCTGAGGAAGTGATTGTTTTTTTTTTTAGTTGTCCCGTCCTTAAAGACTTGACAAATAATTTCTAGTTACCAGTTTATTGTGCTAATCCTAGTGCATTCAGCGTGACATCTCTTTTGGCATCTATGGACGTAAACATTCTTGGGGGAAAAAAACTTGCAATTTTTGTGCATTAAATCAAGAAGAAAATGGTTGAGTTTTCATTGCAAAAATTGTCATGAATGAAATACATATCATTAAGTGATTATATCTGCCGCTGCTGCTTGCCTGTGTTTGTAAGTTGATTAGGTAATCATCGTTCGTCATTTTTTGTATTATTTTGTGTTTGTTTGCTTATTTGTTTTGGGGGGTCAATGGATACTGATTGCCCTCTACATACAGAGGAATGGCCTATAAGAATAACTCTCTCTCTCTCTCGCTCTATCTCTCTCTCCCTCTCTCTCTCTCTTGGCCTATAAGAATAACTCTCTCTCTCTCTCTCTCTCTCTCTCTCTCTCTCTCTGCGTGTGTATGTGGATGCGTGCGCGCACGTGTGTGTGTGTGTGTGTGTGTGTGTGTGTGTGTGTGTGTGTGTGTGTGTGTGTGTGTGTGTGTGTGTGTGTTGTGTACCTGTATGTGTGCCTGTGTGTGTATGTGTGATTGCGTGTATCTGTGTCTGTGACTATATGGCTGTGTGACTTGTGTGGGCATTTATTTGGAAAAATTTGCGCATTCACGTTCACTTGTGTCTGTGTGTGCATTGATGTTTTTGCTTTCTCTCTCTCTCTCTCTCTCTCTCTCTCTCTCTCTCTCTCTCTCTCTCTCTGTCTCTGTCTGTCTGTCTGTCTGTCTGTCTGTCTCTCTCTCTCTCTCTCTCTCTCTCTCTCTCTCTCTCTCTCTCTTGCGTGCGAACTAGATGCGACCTCCAACACTCCCACCTCCTGACTCTTTTCTGTTTTCCTTCCCAAGAGCCAGGAATATATTAATTTTCTTATCGCCCTTGATTCCCCTGGTGGCTGATAGAGGCAACCCCAATGTTCATCAAGCCACGTCCACCGCACCACCGGAACAACAACAACAACAACAACAAAACCACCCACCGCTAATAAAAACCAATCTGGAAATTAGGCAGGAGACAAAAAGCGTCCCCCATGAATGTGAAAATGTAGTGGCAAGGTCCATGAAACGTCTTCTGAATGAGGTTAAAAAAAAATACAAGAGAGAGAGAGAGAGAGAGAGAGAGAGAAGAGAGAGAGAGAGAGAGAGAGAGAGAGAGAGAGATCTGTTCCTCGCCGATAGTTCGATGCGTTTCCTGGACTTGCTTAATGTTCTGTAACCTGACCATAGTCACACGTTTGTTTTTTCCTGCTTCCGTCACCAATTGTCTTTTCCTCTTTTTTTTTCTTCTTCGGTCTTAGACTTTCTGAGTTGTAGGAGTGTCCATTAATCCATACTTTAACACGGATTGTCTTCGAGTGGTGAGTGAGGGGTGAGAGGGTGACTGAAAATCATTGTACAAGCTAGATAAAGAGATCAAGAAAATGAAAAGAAGCAATCTGAGCCTCAACTCGTATACAGCAGCGCACGTGCATGTGCACACTAATGCGCACTTGCGCGCAGAGAGAGAGAGAGGAGAGAGAGAGAGAGAGAGAGAGAGAGAGAGAGAGAGAAGACTTTCCATAATGACACCTCCATCAGTAAATGGCACATGGATTGAGGGTGGGAGTTGGGAGCTAGGGAGCATCAACAGACCAAAAAAAAAAAATGGAATCTGCGATTTAGACTCTAATCATACAGACTTTGAAATGAAAAGAATTTAGATTTATTGGTGTGTGTGTGTGTGTGTGTGTGTGTGTGTGTGTGTGTGTGTGTGTGTGTGTGTGTGTGTGTGTGTGTGTGTGTGTGTAGCTGCGGCATACGTGCACTTGCCAACATTTACATATTCACGTTTACCTGTGTCTGTGTGTACATGTATATTTGTGCATGTACGCACATGCGCTCTCATGTTCTCTCTGTCTGTCTGTCTGTCTGTCTGTCTGTCTGTCTGTCTGTCTCTCTCTCTCTCTCTCTCTCTCTCTCTCTCTCTCTCTCTCTCTCTCATGTGAGCGCGCGACAAGTGTGGGATCAACTCTATCCACTCATCGCCCTTTTCCTCGATTCTCCGCAACAACAACAAAAATGCCAGTGAAACATTAACTTTCTAACCGGCCTTGATTTCCCCTGTCTGCTAACAGACCCCATTGCTGTGTTCATCCACTCCAGTCCACAGCACCGTCACAACGACAGCAACACTAACAACAACAACAACAACAACAACAACATCACCTATCTCTAATGGAAATCAATCTGGAAATGAACCTCCACCAGGGACGAGTGGGGAGAGGCATGAGGCAGCGGACAGAAAAGCATTCCCCGTGAAGGTGAAACTGCAGCAGCAAGGTCCATAAAACTTCGCCTGACACTGAGATTGGAAAGAAAAAGGAAAGTGCCTCGTTCCTCGCCAGTGGGGTGATGCGTTTCCCGGACTTGCTTTAATTGTTCTGTAACTTTGACCACACAGTCACAGCAGATGTTTGTTTTTCCCTGTCTCCAACCCTGATTTGGTTTTGTTTCAGTCTCGAACTTTGTGAAGAAGTGTAAAAGCTGAGATGGGTCAGTATGTTTGGATTGTTCATTGGTCTGTTTGTGTTTATGGATCAATACTTCATCAAACAGATGAGTGGTGGGTATGGGGGTAAGGGGTTGACTGACAAAAAAAATTGTACGAGTAAGAGAAAGAAACAAGGAAAATGAAATGAATAGGAATTTTTAAGATACACATGTATGCGTACTCTCTCTCTCTCTCTCTCTCTCTCTCTCTCTCTCTCTCTCTCTCACACACACACACACACACACACACACACACACACACGCACGCGCACGCGCGCGCGCGCACAGAGAGAGAGACAGAGACTTTGCATAATGAAACCTCCATCCATTTAGATATACAACAAACGTGTCATATTGATTGAGGGAGTCCGTAGCTAAGGGGCATCAAGAGTAAAAAAGAGTAGAAAATGAATAAGAGTCCAAACACATAGACTTCAAAATGAAAAAAAGATTGACTTATTGTTCCTGCAACCGTAAACACGACGTGTTTTGAATTCCGTGTGTTCACAACGTTTGAAGCGGTCAGTGTGATAGAGTGCACCCATTTAACTGTCAATTTTCTGAACCTCAGGGGACCTCAGTTTAGTGAGGTAGGGAGGGAGGGAGGGAAAGAGAGAGACGGAGGGAGGGGGCTCGAAAGAAAGAGATCAGAGACAGAGATGAGGAGGGGGGAGGAGAGAGGGAGGTGGCGCGGCGTTTCTACCCGAAATGCTTACTGAAGCGTCCAACCCATCTATTTCTAAATATCCCGTGTCAATCAGGAGAAAATGACGTCACATGGTGCACGGATCAGAGCACTAATGCACACGTGAAACTCACAATTGATTGAATTGAAA
>CM065715.1:86457829-86465329 GCA_033310375.1 Conus canariensis
GTATAAGATGTTTGGATAAAATCAACTTACCTGTCACAGCTCATGAGACCGCTGATGTGACCAAATTTCCATCGTAAATATATCCATGGCTTTCCATGCTTCAAAAACATCATTTCAAAATGGTTTTGGAACAGGACAAATGCTTTTGGAACTGGAATGAACATGTCTGAGACAGCGACCGATTTTCTTTGTACAGGACATTCAAATCAATCCGCAGGCGTTGAGTACATTTTCTAATCGAAATGGAAGGATATATCAAATGTTATTATAACAACATTGAGATTCTTCTGAGCTTTGGATGTCCTGGGCCCTGTGAAACTGCTAAATGTACTTTGGGATGTAGGACATGACCTAGATTTTTTGTTCAGTTTTAGTGACTGTTGGATGTTTAATGATCGTGTGCTTTTCTTTCCCTTTTTATGTTTCTTTATTTCATCTCTGTTCAACTTGTGTCATTCCTGAATCCAATTCCTAGCAACACCACGGCTTGTTCCATCGCTGCCATGACACTGGGGATCCACAGGAAGCAGTCATTATCAGGTCGTCGAGAGGCCATCCGGCAGAGGAGACAACGCATTGCTGCTCAGTCGGTGCTGATCAGAGGCACATGTTCTGATCACCTGCTAAGCTCCCTACTGAAGACAATACTTGCTTGGTTGCGGAGACAACGTGAGTGAGAGTCCCTCCCGTGAAGGGCGCCACCATGTTCGACCAACGACAGTCCTCATTCAGTCTGCTGATACCGATAACCCCAACGGGACTCAAGGGCATGGCCATGGACAGGACATCGAAACTGAAGTGAAAAGCGTAGGACAGGAACAGGCCATAGAATCTGATACCTTTTCATGCTGACTGATGAGGATGAGGACAAGGATGATGAAGATGATGCCCCGCAATTCCATTCTGGTCGGAGACTGCATGGCAGGCTGGACTATATGCTTCATTTCAAAATATATCCTTAGGTCAACCAGACCCCGAGAGATACAGACACCTGCAGTGTTGATCAGCAAATTTGAGTAACAATTTTTGAAGACGCGTTCATTAAGTGGATGAAACTCGAATGTGTGGTTCCAGTCTTAACAGTTGAGCACAAAGCACACTCAGCTCTGGGGAGGAGCCGGTTGGCGGCGAAAAATATCACAGCTACATGGTAAATGGGAATCAAACCCATGACATCCAAGCCCGTTGTCCGTGACGCTTACCACTGTGCCTGGGTGGCTGGAACTGTGTACTTTTCTTGGTTTACTGCGAGCAGGTTCACTTTCATTTATGTGCGACATTGATCGGGGAGGGAGGGGGCAGGGAATCGGGTGGGTGAGTTGGGTCTGGAGAGAATGTTGGTTTTTCTTGGCTACTGTAAACCACGACAGGAGACGAAACATTTTCTTGCTTTTAAATCTTAATTCAGTTTGATTCAATTAGAGAGTGATGACATGCAATGAGTGTTTCAGATATTAATAAACAAAAAAAAGAATCTGGGCGGCTCTGTTAAAGGGGTGTTCGTCTTCTCCAAATAAATCTGTTTAGTTTCGGGTCTATTTCTCTCTACAAGTTGACTATTTCCGGTCCTTCCTTCATAATTACCAAGATCTGCCTCGTGTGCTTTCACACTGTATGAAGCTTTACAGTTACTGTCGTCTAGGCTGGGACTCATAATAGGATTACGATCCCAACGTATCATTATGTTCAAAACACGTATTTGCTATTTGCTCTCCCCCCCCCCCCCCCCTCCCTAATCTCTTCAAGCAATGTGGGATCATCCCTGTTCGAAACATAAATGTTCGCCAATACCTTATCTGTATGTATTGTCCTCACAGCAAGAAAAATTAAGTTCCCTTAATGATCTGTCACGGTGTCATTTATTTTGAAATCAACATTGTTATATTTAACATGATAGCCAACTGTCTAGAATTATATGAAAACTTTGCGCATTCAAAATCCTTTTCCGCCCTAATCTGTCTTTCTACAATTTAGCAAAATATTTTTCTTGCAAAAAATAGGACTACTGTTTTTGTCTTAGATATCAAATTGAAATTATTATTTCATATAATAGCCACATGTCTTGAATTGAAAAGAACACATATTTAAACCCCTTTTCCGTCCTAATCTGTCTTTCAAAATTTTGGCAAAATGTGTTTCTTGCGAAAAAATATAGAAGGAGTATTATTTTTGTGTTAAAAACTGAAAGACATTCATTCCCATCTGAAAATTGCCTTATCCTAAACATTCTAACAACATTTTAATGCTATGCATTACAAAAGATGAATATCACTGGAAAAAAAATAGAGGTCATTTCCATTCATCTTAAATATTTTCTTATCCGAAAGTTCCTTTTTTATTACTTATGATGTGAATCTATAGACATGATGCATGGCGGGTATCAGTCGGTATCCAGTCCTTCCTCCTCTACAACCATCTGCGCTTCTTCAGCTCCCTGGGAGATGCAGATAGGGCAAGGCTGGAGAAAACTGTGTCTGCTGCAGGCAAGGCAATCGGCCGAGGTCTCACGTCTCTTGCTGACATTCACGTCAAGGCTAGCTCCAAGAAGGCCCGGGCCATTCTCCAAGATCACACCCATCCGCTGAACCCTGCTCTGTCGGCCTGCACCTCCAATCGTAACACTGGTCGACTGCTGTCCATAAGATTCAGGACATCCAGATATAAGGATTCTTTCCTGTCATCAGCCATCAGAACCAGGGACGAGGCTTGCAGGCGGAACTGAAAGTCGATGCCTTCTCAGGCAGATACAGTAATTCAGTGATCATCCTGCCCCCTCCCCCTCTCCTTACTTCAGCCAGTCCATCCTTAACCTACCCTCTTCCCCCCTTCCCCCATCCCCTTCCCCTCATCCCCACTCTGCCACACCCTCCCCCTCCCTCCCCTCCCCCCCCTTCCAACCACAACTGTAACGATCTCAGGATTATAATGTTGGTGTAATGATGATGATGATTGCAGTGATAATCATGATAATAACAGAATTTGGATTTCACGCACACTTATACAGACTCATGACAGACATTCAAGCACATGCAGATATACTGGCAAGCATAAACACCCACAGCTGGTTTTCAAATCACTGAATAATCTGACTCCCTCCTACCTCTCTGACCTCCTCCATCTCTATGTTCCGTCTCGCAACTTACGCTCATCCACCGATTCGCGTCCTTCGGCTTCCCTCCGCTCGCCTGAAAACTTCAGGCCAACGATCTTTCTCTTACCAGGCACCTGCTCTGTGGAATAGTCTCCCTTCTTCTCTGTGTAACACGGACTCTTTAGAGACTTTTAAAACCTCCCTAAAGACACATCTTTTCCCTCGGACTGATTGATGATATCCACTTACCACTGTGCGCGTGTTTGCTGATGTTGAACGCGCTCGTCTATCTGCGTGTGTGAGTTTTTTGTGTGTGTGTGTGTGTTTTTTTTCGGCGGTGTGTGTGTGTGTGTGTGTGTGTGTGTGTGTGTGTGTGTGTGTGTGTGTGTGTGTGTGTGTGCGCGCGAGCTTTGAATTAGAATTATAATTTTATCATGTTTATCTGTAATATGCGCTTTGGGCTCTCGCGAGGTAAAGCGCTCTATAAATATCCTTTTACATTACATTACATTACATTACATATATGCACTCATTCATGCATTCTTGCATACACGCACACACATACACAGAGAGACACTCACGCGCTTATGCGCAGACACATGCACACCCACACGCGCACACATGCATGTATACACACACGCAGGTACGCTTGCACACGCGCATGCACACACATGCTCACACACACGCGCATACTCACACAATCAGACATGAGCGCACATGCCCAGACACAGGCACAAATAGTACTAACAAATGGTTACGTACATATTCAATGTGACTGTGCTGTCGTTGGGTATATTATGGAGATCTAGTCCTTTGATTTTATGTTCATACAATGTTTACAACCATGATATGTTGACAAATTTTAGTTTATAAATCTGTGTGTGTGTGTGTGTGTGTGTGTGTGTGTGTGTGTGTGTGTGTGTGTGTGTGTGTGTGTGTGCGCGCGCGCGCGCGCGCGCGTGCATATCTGTTTGTGGGTGAGTCTGTGTGTGTGTATGTGTCTGTACGTCTGTGTGCATGCATGTGTGTGTGTGTGTGGGGGGGGGGGGGGGGTAGAAGATGGATTGCGATGTGTAGATAAGTAAATAAGTGATGATTGTTGATGTTTAATTTTAAACTTATTAATTTGATTTTGCTGTGTTGTATTTTACATAATATTTTATGATATGTCATTGCAATGTGTCACCACAAAATGATTTTCCTTCAAGGACAAAATAAATAACGTGTGAACTTGTGAACCTGTGTACAAGGGTAGACAAAAATGAATCAAAGCCAGCATGTACAATAAATCAAATCCGCGCGACAATTATTAGCAAGCGTAGGCTGTATGGAATTGCTGTGGGTTACAACAGGGGCGGTGAAATACATATGTCCCGTCCGAGTATGTAATAAATCATACAATTAAACGCACGAAAAGTACAACAACAACAAACTGGGGTTAAAAGGCCAGCCCATGGGGTTCTTCTTTTGAACAGAACAACATTTTTGAGTAAAATGTATTCAGTTTTAAGAAAATGAACACAAAATGCAAAGAAAGAAAATTCAATCCGCTTTAAATGCAGTATTGATGACTCTCCCAGTACGAGCGCACTGTGTTGTGTGTGTGTGTGTGTGTGTGTGTGTGTGTGTGTGTGTGTGTGTGTGTGTGCGTGCGTGCGTGCGTGCATACGTGCGTGCGTGCGTGCGTGTGTGTGTGTGTGTGTGTGTGTGTGTGTGTGTGTGTGTGTGTGTAATTACACATGTACAAGGTAAAACAAAAAGCGGACAAAAACATCGCCTAATGCTTTCATACATAGAACGTACGTAAGAAAAAAGCATGCTGTCGATCCGGACTCGTGAAAAAACTGAGCCTACATCATCCACGAATACATCCAAGCAAAAGACATGGACATATGACACCATTCACAGTACTGACATCAAAGCAACACTGATAGCTAACATGTCAAAGAGCGGTTCTCTTCACAAGGTCTGTTCTCATCGTCCTTGCCTTCCCCCTCCCCCCCCCCCCTCAACCCTGCGCCACCTCCCCATCCCTTAGCCCTATACCATTTTCCGTGTGTGTGTGTGTGTGTGTGTGTGTGTGTGTGTGTGTGTGTGTGTGTGTGTATGTGTGTATGTGTGTGTTTGTGTGTGTGTGTCTGTGTATCTGTGTGTGTGTCTGTGTGTCTGTGTGTCTGTCTCTCTCTCTCTCTGTCTCTCTCTCTCTGCGCGCGCGCATGTGTGTGTGTGTGTGTGTCTCTCTCTCTCTCTCTCTCTCTCTCTCTCTCTCTGTGTGTGTGTGCGCGCGCGCGCGCGCGCGCGCGTGCGCGTGCAGGGGCAAGATGAACGGCGATAACAAACACACACACATTGGTTATCGTTTCCGAAATTGTACGTACATCGTTTTCCAAAACAAACCCCCATCGTCAGCCAAGGGAATGTAAACAACAGAAGAAAAAAAATTTACATGACGATATCAAAGCGAAAAGAAAATCCCTGAATATGCACTAACAACCATGACTATATTAAAGCAACAAAAACCGCTGCCAAATGAAAGAACATTCACTTCATACCCGGCTACCTTACCCCTCTTACCACCATCCCCACTTTCTCTGTCATCTCCTCGGCTCCCCATCGAATGGATCTGATTTATTTCAATCATAATTCTTAACACCAGACAATATCAGAACTGCCCCAAACCACTTCCATCATGTTTCATGTCAACATTTGCTGGTTACTCATCAGACTCTCTCTCTCTCTCTCTCTCTCTCTCTCTCTCTCTCTCTCTCTCTCTCTCTCTCTCTCTCTCTCTGGCTGTACATCAGTTTTTCATTTTATTGTAAAGTTACCAGTTTTGAACATGCTTCCCTTTTTTTTTAAAGAAACGTCTACAGAAGAAAAAAAAACCTTTTCCGGATTGTATTTGTGCTTGGCTATCAACACCTAAATTCCTGAATTTGCTCCACATACAAAATATCAACTCGTCTGAAGTCACACGGAACAACATAAAGTGAAATGAAAATGAAGAAAATGAAGTGAAGTAGACATGTGATACATCGAAACAGAGCAAAGGCTTCTTTAAGCTGCATCACAGCAGGACGATTCATTCATTTCGTGAATAGCACCATACTAACACAGAGACTTTTACGGCTCGGGATCAGGTCAGTGGCCGTTGGAATTAGGAGATTTCCGAACATCTGCAGCGTAGCCTTTTTTTCGTGTGTGTGTGTGTGTGTGTGTGTGTGTGTGTGTGTGTGTGTGTGTGTGTGTGTTTGTGTGTGTGTGTGGTGTGGGTGTGTGTTGGTGTGAGTGATGGTTGGTAGTACTGGGCTACATGGTTACCAGAAGCAGAATAAAACCTCTAACCGGACTCTTGAAACCTGCATAAAATATATGTAAAAGAGAAGAAAAGTCTCCAGGTCATGCGTGCATTGATATACTCAGTCTTCCTGTGAACATGTGAGACATGGACATTCACAGCGGATAACGAGTGAAGAGTTAACAAGATGCGAAGCATATAAACGTTCTCCCAGTTTTCCAAACCGTTTGTAAATCGGCCAAGTGCTTTGTGAGATAATTAAATAAAGGCAAAATAACGGTTTTAACGGTTATTCAACCGATGTACACTTTTGAAACTGGTAATTTAGTCCTCACTGGGCTAAAGCCTGTGTACATACCAAATTTCATCCAAATCGGACAATATGTCAAGAATAACGGTTTTTAACGGTCAGATTTTGAAACACTACATGGAAGTGCCATTTGTGTGTGATAACCTTTCTATATACAAAATATCATTAAAACCCACCAATATATAAAAAAAATCAACGGCAAAATAACGGTTTAACGGTTATATAACCGATATACACTTTTGAAACCAGTATTTTAGTCCTCACTGGGCTAAAGCCTGTGTACATATCAAATTTCATCCAAATCGGACAATATGTCAAGAATAACGGTTTTTAACGGTCAAATTTAGAAACACCATATAGAAGTGCCATTTGTGTGTGATAACCTTTCTATATACCAAATTTCATTAAAATCCACCTATATATAAGAAATAACGGCAGAATAACGGTTTTTAACGGTAGTTTAATCCATTTTCAGCATTACATCACTTACATATGGACAGAGGCTCCGATTTGTCACAAGATCATCCAAACCGCTTATAAATTGGCCAAGCACTTTCTGAGATATTCCATAAAAAATAAAAACCATTACAGGCCGTTACAGCCGTTAGTAACGGTTATAGCGGTAAACTAAAACATCAGGCATCATCCGTGGCCCATAATGAAGATACCTACAAATTTTCAGAAAGATCGGCCCAGTAGTTTTGTCTGGAGCGAGTGGAACACATTTTGACCACGTACATACGGACACACAGACAGACACACAGACAGCATTTCTTTGTTCCCATTCTAAAGTATTCCCTG
>CM065715.1:86477829-86482829 GCA_033310375.1 Conus canariensis
ACGATGAAAAATGTCTGATGGGGAAGGCAGGTTTTTTGAGGAGGCGCGGAGGGTGGGGGGGGGGGTTGCGGGGGGTGCAGACATTGTTGTGTGTGTGGGAGGGAGACGGGTGTGGATGATAGAGAGAGAGAGAGGGAGGGAGGTTGGGGAGGGAGGAGAAAGAGACTAAGACAGAGACGGGGATAGAGACAGAGAGAGACAGAAACAGAGGAAGAGACACGATTCAGAGAGAGAAAATCATTGGTTCTCGAACCCAGGCAAAAGACAGACTGCATTGTCAGACACGAAAACATTGATGTGTCTCCAGGCGAAACGTTGACTGCCGGTAGACTGTATAATCAGACAGCTGGTGTATCGCCTGCCCCCACACATTCTGCACTCACTCCGTCACCCAGCTGTGTGTTTCAGTGCAGATGAACAACACAACATTGGGTAATAACCATGTGTCGTGTCTGGATCGTTCAGCAAATGCATACAGCACAGGACTCGCTCACATGTGTAATTATAAACATTCGAACACGTTATAAGCATTAGGTTGTTGTTGTTCAAAATTTCACGTTTATTGTAAAACGATGTGATTGAAATGTGGAACTGACTATATTTAAACCAGGGCTCGCTCACATTTTTTCATTCGGTGAGTTCTTGTCACAAGACAACCATGGTAAACAAAAATGGCGATTTCTTTATCCCTGTTTTAATATGTCATCGTTTTGGTGGCGGCGGTCTTAAGGCAGCCTGCTAATAATTTTCAATCTGAAACCAGTAATTTAGTAGCAGCCAGTCTGTGTTAAAATGTAAGACGTTATTAATGCGTGATCTCGATGTGTATTTGTTCAAATAAGCCAAAGTGCATTTTCCAAAAATGGACAACAAAACCATCCCCGAAAAATCAAAATTTCTTTACATTGCCTACACAGTGGGGTAGCGAGTCCTTACATCAGTCTTTCTTTTTAAGGCGTTTGGAGATTAAATCCTCCGAAAGTTACAAATATCTGTTCAATTTACATAAAAACCACATCTTTGACTAATTTGAATATGAAATACGAAACTGTAATATTCTTATTTTTTTTACTCACTTCAATATAAAGTTCTTAGATTCTAGTGCAATACAATATGCTACCAATATCCATCCAGATACTTGTACTCATGTCTCTTATGAAAGGAAAGCATAGGAAATGACTTGGTGCAAGGAAGAGAAAGTTTTCAAAAGGTTTATCTGCACCACACACTACACACACACCACACACACACACACAACACACACACACACACACCACACACACACACAAGAAATCACGCAAAACTTAATAACCGATGTTTTTCCCTTTTTTTTTTAAATCTCTGACGACTTGTGAGGGAGCCTCTGCCTTTTATTGAATGTGTGAATTTACACTTGGCAAACAATATTCCGTATTCAGAGATTTGTAGGGTGATTATCCTGATTTACACTTGGCAAACAATGTTCTGCATTGAGAGATTGCAGGGGTATTATCCTGATTTACACTTGGCAAATATTGTTCCGCATTGAGAGATTGTAGGATTTTTATCCTGATTTAACTTGGCAAACAATGTTCCGTTCTGAGAGATTGTAGGATTTTTACCTGATTTTACACTTGGCAAACAATGTTCCGTTCTGAGAGATTATAGGATTTTTATCCTGATTTACACTTGGCAAAACAATGTTCCGTATTGAGAGATTGTAGGGTTATTATCCTGATTTACACTTGGCAAACAATGTTCGTATTGAGAGATTGTAGGGTTATTATTCTGGTTTACACTTGGCAAACAATGTTCTGTATTAAGAGATTGTAGGTTATTATCTGATCTAACTTGGCAAACAAAGTTCCGTATTAGAGATTGTAAGGTTATTATCCTGATTTACACTTGGTAAACAATGTTCTGTATTGAGAGATTGTAGGGTTATTGTCCTGATTTACACTTGGCAAACAATGTTTCCGTATTGAGAGATTGTAGGGTTATTGTCTGATTTACACTTGGCAAACAATGTTTCGTATTGAGAGATTGTAGAGTTGTTATCCTGATTTACACTTGGCAAACAATGTCCGTATTGGGATTGTAGGTATTCCTGATTTACATTGCATACAATGTTCTATTGAGAGATTGTAGAGTGTATCCTTGATTTACACTTGGCAACAATGTTCCGATTGAGAGATTGTAGAGTTGTTATCCTGATTTACACTTGGCAAACAATGTTCCGTATTGAGAGATTGTAGAGTTGTTATCCTGATTTACACTTGGCAAACAATGTTCCGTATTGAGAGATTGTAGAGTTGTTATCCTGATTTACACTTGGCAAACAATGTCCGATTGAGAAATGAGGTTGTTATCCTGATTTACATTGAAACAAGTTCGTATTGAGAGATTGTAGAGTTGTTATCCTGATTTACACTTGGAACAATGTCCGTATTAATTGTAGTTTTATCTGTTCACTTGCAAACAATGTTCCGTATTGAGAGATTGTAGAGTATTTATCCTGATTTACACTTGGCAAACAATGTTCCGTTATTGAGAGATTGTAGAGTTTATTATCTGATTTACACTTGGCAAAACAATGTTCCGTATTGAGAGATTGTAGGTTATTATCCTGATTTACACTTGGCAAACAATGTTCCGTATTGAGAGATTGTAGAGTTTATTATCCTGATTTACACTTGGCAAACAATGTTCCGTATTGAGAGATTGTAGAGTGTTATCCTGATTTACACTTGGCAAAACAATGTTCCGTATTGAGAGATTGTAGAGTTTATCCTGATTTACACTTGGCAAACAATGTTCCGTATTGAGAGATTGTAGGTTTTTATCCTGATTTACACTTGGCAAACAATGTTCCGTATTGAGAGATTGTAGGGTTATTATCCTGATTTACACTTGGCAAACAATGTTCCGTATTGAGAGATTATTAGAGTTTTATCCTGATTTACACTTGGCAAACAATGTTCCGTATTGAGAGATTGTAGAGTTGTTATCCTGATTTACACTTGGCAAACAATGTTCCGTATTGAGAGATTGTAGAGTTGTTATCCTGATTTACACTTGGCAAACAATGTTCCGTATTGAGAGATTGTAGAGTTGTTATCCTGATTTACACTTGGCAAACAATGTTCCGTATTGAGAGATTGTAGAGTTGTTATCCTGATTTACACTTGGCAAACAATGTTCCGTTGAAGATTGAGGTTTATCCTGATTTACACTGCAAAATGTTGTTGAGAGATTGTAGGTTTTTATCCTGATTTACACTTGGCAAACAATGTTCCGTATTGAGAGATTGTAGAGGTTTTATCCTGATTTACACTTGGCAAACAATGTTCCGTATTGAGAGATTGTAGAGTTGTTATCCTGATTTACACTTGGCAAACAATGTTCCGTATTGAGAGATTGTAGGGTTAGTTATCCTGATTTACACTTGGCAAACAATGTTTCCGTATTGGAGATTGTAGAGTTGTTTATCCTGATTTACACTTGGCAAACAATGTTCCGTATTGAGATTGTAGAGTTGTTATCCTGATTTACACTTGGCAAACAATGTTCCGTATTGAGAGATTGTAGAGTTGTTATCCTGATTTACACTTGGCAAACAATGTTCCGTATTGAGAGATTGTAGAGTTGTTATCCTGATTTACACTTGGAAACAATGTTCCGTATTGAGAGATTGTAGAGTTGTTATCCTGATTTACACTTGGCAAACAATGTTCCGTATTGAGAGATTGTAGGTTGTTATCCTGATTTACACTTGGAAACAATGTTCCGTATTGAGAGATTGTAGAGTTGTTATCCTGATTACACTTGCAAACAATGTTCCGTATGAGAGATTGTAGAGTTGTTATCCTGATTTACACTTGGCAAACAATGTTCCGTATTGAGAGATTGTAGAGTTGTTATCCTGATTTACACTTGCAAACAATGTTCCGTATTGAGAGATTGTAGAGTTGTTATCCTGATTACACTTGGCAAACAATGTTCCGTATTGAGAGATTGTAGAGTTGTTATCCTGATTTACACTTGGCAAACAATGTTCCGTATTGAGAGATTGTAGGTGTTATCCTGATTTACACTTGGCAAACAATGTTCCGTATTGAGAGATTGTAGGTTTTATCCTGATTTACACTTGGCAAACAATGTTCCGTATTGAGAGATTGTAGGTTTTATCCTGATTTACACTTGGCAAACAATGTTCCGTATTGAGAGATTGTAGAGTTGTTATCCTGATTTACACTTGGCAAACAATGTTCCGTATTGAGAGATTGTAGGTTTTATCCTGATTTACACTGCAAACAATGTTCCGTATTGAGAGTTGTAGAGTGTTATCCTGATTTACACTTGGCAACAATGTTCCGTATTGAAGATTTAGAGTTGTTATCCTGATTTACACTTGGCAAACAATGTTCCGTATTGAGAGATTGTAGAGTTGTTATCCTGATTTACACTTGGCAAACAATGTTCCGTATTGAGAGATTGTAGAGTTGTTATCCTGATTTACACTTGGCAAACAATGTTCCGTATTGAGAGATTGTAGAGTTGTTATCCTGATTTACACTTGGCAAACAATATTGAGAGATTGTAGAGTTGTTATCCTGATTTACACTTGGCAAACAATGTTCCGTATTGAGAGATTGTAGAGTTGTTATCCTGATTTACACTTGGCAAACAATGTTCCGTATTGAGAGATTGTAGAGTTGTTATCCTGATTTACACTTGGCAAACAATGTTCCGTATTGAGAGATTGTAGAGTTGTTATCCTGATTTACACTTGGCAAACAATGTTCCGTATTGAGAGATTGTAGCGTTATTATCCTGATTTACACTTGGCAAACAATGTTCCGTATTGAGAGATTGTAGAGTTGTTATCCTGATTTACACTTGGCAAACAATGTTCCGTATTGAGAGATTGTAGAGTTGTTATCCTGATTTACACTTGGCAAACAATGTTCCGTATTGAGAGATTGTAGAGTTGTTATCCTGATTTACACTTGGCAAACAAT
>CM065715.1:86500329-86507829 GCA_033310375.1 Conus canariensis
TGTTGTTGTTGTTGTTCTTCTTCTTCTTCTTCTTCTTCTTCTTCTGGTTGTTCTTGTTCTTGTTGCAACGGAAGTAGTAATTATAATGATATCAGTGATGACGATGATGATGATGATGATGATGATGATGATGATGATGATGATGATGATGATGATGATGACGACGACCATAATAACAACAACACCAACAACAGCAACAACAATTAGTACAACAACAAAAACAACAACAATAATGATAATAATGATAATGATGATGATAATAATAATAATGATAATGATAGCAATTCGCTTAGGTCATGCATTAATAGTAGTAGTGATGATGACTGGCATACATGCATATACATATATATATATATATATATGTGTGTGTGTGTGTGTGTGTGTGTGTGTGTGTGTGTGTGTGTGTGTGTGTGTGTGTGTGTGTGTGTGTGTGTGTGTGTGTGTGTATGTATATACATATTGCGTCTTACCGTATGGATAAAGATGCTTATATAGACATATTCTCAATCACACGGATACTCAGTAGAGTCCCTCCTTATATCATGTAAATGGAAAAAAAAAACAACAAGCCACAAAATCCTTTGAGTATTCTGGACTTCGAAGTGCTATTTGAAAGGATTCTGAAATTGAAAGATACAACAGAAGCAGAATGCTCACTTTTCAAAGGATGGAAGTTCCCAACCCGCGGAAAGTAGACAGAGAGGGACCAGAAACCATGACATTTACGTTTCAAGTGTTTTTCTGAAGAAATCGTGAGTAAGAAGAGGACTGGTGAGAGTGAGAGGGCGTGTCCAGGTTACCTGAATCAGAGAAATAAATAGAAGCAGTACCGGTGACTACTGGAAAAGATTGCAGGCTGTATTGTCGCTCATTCTTGCAGAAACAGAGAGACAGTTGAGTTCCAACAATAAATGAGTACGGGGTTGACGACATTGGGCCTTCCCAAAATAAAAATTCTTTCCGTGGCATTAGGTGAGGTGATGCAAAGGTACAAAAGTCATCGCCGAACAGTTATGTGGCATTAGTGCCGAACTCGCATTCAGAATGTTAAAGGGAAAAATGGATTGGCATCAGCAAAAAGATAAATCAAAATCCATACAATAACATCTCCCTGCCCCCCTCCCCCCTCCCTCGTCTCCACCTTCATTCTCTCCTCCCAAATTCATTCTTTTCCCCACACATCCCTGCCACCCGCCCCCCCTCCCCCTCCGCCCTCTGTTTTTCCCCTCTCTCTTACGCTGAGTTTCACAATGCTAAACAAATCTCCGATTTCCGCTCAAGCTGAAAAAATGGCCCAGTCTAGACGTGTTTTTCATCCGAATGCAGAGGACTGTGAAACTACAGACAGGCAGTGAAAGGTCTGGAATGCCCCGTGCATGTGATTTCATCAGTCGTGGCAGAAGAACGTTTCAGGGACGGCTCGCCCCACAACTATCGATGATCATGTTGCTGTACATTATTTCGTGTTATTTCGTTCCGGCTTGAAGGATTGAATTACCTTGATTATGAACGATACTGGGTGGTTCTCTCTCCCTCCCCCCCTCTCTCTCTCTCTCTCTCTCTCTCTCTCTCTCTCTCTCTCTCTCCTTCCTCCCTGTGTGTGTGTGTGTGTGTGTGTGTGTGTGTGTGTGTGTGTGTGTGTGTGTGTGTGTGTGTGTGTGTGTGTGTGTGTGTGGACAGACAGGCAGACAGAGATAAAGACAGAGAGACAAAGAGAGGCAGACTGACATAAACAGAGACAGGCAGGCAGACATGCATATGCATAAGAGACAGACAGACAGACACACACACACATACACACACACACACACACACACACACACACACACACACACACACACACACACACACACACACACACAGAGGCAGACAGTAAGACAGACAGACAGACGGAAACAGTCAGAGACAGACAGACAGACAGACAGACAGACAGACAGACAGACAGACAGAGGAGAGAGAGAAATTCAAAAAGGTTTAGCTTTTTGTTTTAGACTGCAGGCCATGACACAACCCTATCAAAAGAAGTGTGTGTGGGGGGGGGGGGGGGGAAGGGGGGAGTGGGCAAAGCAGTGGGGGTAACAAAGGGAGCCGGTGTGATAAGGTTCGCCTTCACCTTAATGCCAACCCCACTTTTTCTCTAAACGTGTCAGTCTATGTTCACTCCCATTCTGCAAAACTGTTTCACTTGTATTGACTTTGAGTCATAACATCCTAACGCTGGGTGACAGTATATTGAGGACCCAGGCGGTTAGCCCAGACACTGACGGCCTTTCCAGAAGGATTATCCAGCCTTGGCCTCTGAAAGAAAATCAGCTTCTTTTGGATTGTGCCCGCGCTGAGGCTCTCACTTCTTTTAACCCATTCGTCACCAGCATTTCCTAGTGCTGGCAGTTGTAACCATCTCTCCCCTTCACTGCTTGTCACATCCCTTTCTTTTTTTTTTTTTATTAACTAAAGCCTTTTTACCTACTCCTTTGTTACTACAATAATAAAATGAGTGTAGAATAAAACCTATAATGCGTCGTGTCTTCTTTTCATAATACGATGCTATCAAGTGCAGCACATTTCCATTTGTTCTTTTCAGTTGATAAGTTTGAAAGACAAGTACCTCTACGGAACCCGTTCTTTAAGCCAATTTTATGTAGTTGTTGCCCTCTGTTAATAGTCTTAGCTTTCCACAGGGTTTTGGTGCGATTTTGTTCTTTGCACCTTGTTCTTTTGATCCTTTACGATCTCGATTCACAGAAACAATTGGTGCATCTTCAATTTTTTAATGACTTTTTCAGACTGAACTGATGAATACTGGTGACCATTGCAGGCTGGCCTCCACTCGTTACTGTTTTGTCATTGCTGCCACCTTTCAATCCATCGATTAAAGTGAAGCGCTTGTTACAATTTCTGTGTAATTTGCTGTTAAACATAATAATAAGCGTATGAATCTTACAATTAATCTAACAGTATTCACGACAAGAAATGCACTGAAGAAAACATAAAAAAACTCAAGCTTGTGAGAGCTACTTTTCATCATACAAAAAGGGACATACGATTGAAATGTTTTCAGCCCTTATCGCAAGCTTCAGACATTTACGCCTAAGGATACTGTAAACGAACCACACTTAATGTTTGGAAAAGGAAAGATGCCTCTGAAGAGATGTGACCATGTTCCATACTAGATTTCAACTCAGCCATGCATTCATTTAGCAATATTCGCGCAAGTGACATAAACCCGAGCTATCAAATTTACTACACCATGGCTGGAGTTGGTGGCGAATACGCAGGATAAATCCGAACATTGCTGTGGTGTTAATACCAAACTGGCACTCAAACTGTTAAAGCAAGAAATAGTCTATAAGAATAACATCTCCCTCCTCCACCCCTGCTCAACTATTCCATCTACTCATCCACTACCACCATATATCATCATCCTCATTCCTTTCTATTCATCCCCCCCCCTCCCCCCTTCCACAAGTTTTACAATGTTAACCAGATCTCTGATTTCCGTTCAAGCTAAGAAAATGGCCCAGTCCAGACGTGTCTCTCATCAAGATGCAGAGGACTGTGAAACTACAGACAGGCAGTGAACAATCTGAAGTGTCCCATGCACGTGATTTCATCAGTCGTGGCAAATGCACGTTTCCGGGCGTTCTTGCCCCCCACAGCTATTGATGATTATGTTGCTGTTCAATGGTTCGAGTCGCTTCATTCTCGTTTGAAGGATTCAGTTACCTACGTGATTGTGAACAAGACTGAGTTGCCCCCCCCCTCCTCTCTCTCTCTCTCTTTCTCTCTCTCTCTCTCTCTCTCTCTCTCTCTCTCTCTCTCTCTCTCTCCCTCTCGCTTGTGTGTGTGTGTGTGTGTGTGTGTGTGTGTGTGTGTGTGTGTGTGTGTGTGTGTGTGCGCGTGCGCGCGTGCGTGCGTGCTTGCGTGTGTGTGTGTGTGTGTGTGTGTGTGTGTGTGTGTGTGTGTGAGAGAGAGAGAGAGAGAGAGAGAGAGAGAGAGAGATTCTAAGCTATGAACAGAAAAAACAAAGTCACATCTGAGACGTCCGACTATCAATTCATCATGACATTAAACAAGCCATAACATAGCTTCATAAAACACATGGACGATGGAAAATCAGCTTTTCAATGATTGCTGTTGATCAAATAGACAGTCCAGAGTAATGTGATGCTTTTTATCTGTCAAAGTCAGTTTATAATGATTCAGTACCAATGGGTCAAGCCCAAAGCAGAGTGGTGATGTTTTTCATCCATCAGTCAATTTACGATGGTTCACTACCAACGAGTCAGTCATCCATAGAAAAGTGGGGAGGAAGGCGGATGACGGTGAGAGTGGGAAAAGAGGAAGACTGGGGATGGGGGAATGTACGAATCTCCATCACTGTCATCTCTTTCTTCTGAACAACATTTCAGCCTTTGCTTGCTTCCTGTCCACACAGCTCCTAGTTTACATCTGCTGACTTTGAGTCATATCATCCTAACGCTGTGCGACAGTACACTTAGAATCCAGCTGGTCAGCCCAATCACCTGTGACCTCTCGGGAGTGGATTGTTTAACCTCAGTCTCTGAACAAAACCAGCTTTCCTGGAATCTGCCCACGCTGACAACCCTTCACTTCTGTTAACCCATTCGTCACCAGCATCTGGTCAGTGAGGACAGTCTTTCTCCTGCAATGCTCGACAGCTCACTATTTCTTGGACTGCTCTCTCGCTCTTTTGTATAAAATCAACTCGAAATGATCCTGGTGTGAAATCAATGTTTACTCGTTTTTGTTGTTGTTGTTTTTTTTCTGGAAAGAGAAGAAGAAGAAGAAGAAGAAGAAGAAGAGAAGAAGAAGAAGAAGAAGAAGAAGAAGAAAAGAAGAAGAAGAAAAGAAGAAGAAGAAAAGAAGAAGAAGAAGAAGAAGAAGAGAAGAAGAAGAAGAATTTAGAATGATAATGATGATGTTGATAATGATAGTAATAATAATAATGATGGCAAAAATAACAATAATAAAGATAATGATGATGACAATAGTAATAATAATGTTGATGATAATAATGATAATAGTAACAACAACAACAATAATAATACTAATAGTAATAATAATAATGATGATGATGATTATGATAATGATGATGATGATGATGATGATGATAATAATGATAATAGTAATGATATTAATAATATAATAATAGCAATAATCAAATAATTATTATAATAATTACAAGAACTAGCATTTATGAGAGTGCTTTAGCTATCTAGACTCTTACAAAGATACATTATAACACACCTTCACACTCGCTGTCCTTTTTCATAGCCCTATAGACAAGTACAAATTACAAAAACGTTTGGAAGATTCTGGACTTGGAAGTGCGGTTCGAAGAGCCCAATTTGAGGCAGTATGTGCTTGCTCGTTCTTCCATTTCATTGCCTTGAACGTTGTTTGTCTTGCCTGAAGGAGACCAAAGAGGTCGAAACGCGTAGTGTTTGTCTCGTTATTTGTTTGTTTCTTTCGTTCAGCGGGACAGCAATGTTTGTTTTAAGTTTGCTTCAATTTCCGCCTGCAGTCACCTCACTTTGAAACTATCAAAAAGTAAAGTTGTAAGTCTGGATTTGAAAGAAACAGCCTACGTGGTGTGTCTAATTTGAAACGGAAGGTAGTTAAAAAAAAAAACTGGGGACCATAAAAAGAGTGAGAATGGAATTCATGAGATTTTCGTTTGAAGCGGTTCTGCTGAGTTCGTGAATCAGAAGAGAAATGGATCGAGTGTGTACTGCGGAAACAGACCAGACATATAAACAGGAGCAGAGTCATATTCTGGCTCTTTAGTCAATCCTTACAGAGGCAGGGAGCTAGCGGAGTTTTATTGATAAAGGGGTACAGATCTGACGACTTTAAGCCTTCCAAAAATAAAAGAAAATAATTCTTGTCGTGGCATTGCTTGAGGTGGTGGTACAGAACTGCAACATTATGGCTGAACATATTTGTAGCGTTTGTGCTGCTCTGCCACTGATAGTGTATCCGCAAAACGACCAGTCATTTCATTGGCTTGTATCTCCCAGCCACTCCATCTTCTCACTTCTACACACACAAATGCACTGCAATCGTTCCCACAACCGCATATCCCTCCATCCATTCTTCCCTTTCTTCGGCCCCGAGTTTTACAGTGCTGAACAAATCTCTGATTTCTGTTGAGCTGGAAAAATGACCCAGTCTAGACGTGTTTCTCACCAGAATGCAGAGGACCGTGACAATACAGAAAAGCTGTGAAAGGTCCGAAATGTTCCATGCATGTGATTTCCTCAGTCAGGGATGGCTCGCTTACAACTATCGATGGTTATCTTGTTTTGCATCATTCATGTTCCTTCTTTATGGTTTTAGGGGTTCGATTTCCTCGATGTTTATGAACAATACAAAGTAGCATCTCTCTCTCTCTCTCTCTCTCTCTCTCTCTCTCTCTCTCTCTGGGTGTGTGTGTGTCCGTGTGTGTGCTGCACAGGTACTCTGTGTTTGTGCTTGTGTGTGTGTGTGTGTGTGTGTGTGTGTGTGTGTGTGTGTGTGTGTGTGTGTGTGTGTGTGTGTGTGTGTGTGATAGAGATTGATTGATTGATAATCTTTATTCCCAGGGGTAACAGAAAAGCAGCCAGATACTTCTTTCATCTGACCCTTGTCTCTTCAGGGACAGAGAGAGAATGGTGGGAGGGAGAGAGAGAAAGAATGGTGGGAGGGACAGAGAGAGAGAGAATGGTGGGAGGGACAGAGAGAGAGAATGGTGGGAGGGACAGAGAGAGAGAATGGTGGGAGGGACAGAGAGAGAGAATGGTGGGAGGGACAGAGAGAGAGAATGGTGGGAGGGACAGAGAGAGAGAGAGAGAGAGAGAGAGAGAGAGAGAATGGTGGGAGGGACAGAGAGAGAGAATGGTGGGAGGGACAGAGAGAGAGAATGGTGGGAGGGAGAGAGAGAGAGAGAGAGAGAGAGAATGGTGGGAGGGAGAGAGAGAGAGAGAGAATGGTGGGAGGGAGAGAGAGAGAGAGAGAATGGTGGGAGGGAGAGAGAGAGAGAGAGAGAGAGAGAGAATGGTGGAAGGGAGAGAGAGAGAGAGAATGGTGGGAGGGAGAGAGAGAGAGAGAGAATGGTGGGAGGGACAGAGAGAGAGAATGGTGGGAGGGAGAGAGAGAGAGAGAGAATGGTGGGAGGGAGAGAGAGAGAGAGAATGGTGGGAGGGACAGAGAGAGAGAATGGTGGGAGGGAGAGAGAGAGAGAGAGAGAGAGAGAGAGAGAGAGAGAGAGAGAGAGAGAGAATGGTGGGAGGGAGAGAGAGAGAGAGAGAGAGAATGGTGGGAGGGACAGAGAGAGAGAATGGTGGGAGGGACAGAGAGAGAGAATGGTGGGAGGGACAGAGAGAGAGAATGGTGGGACAGAGAGAGAGAATGGTGGGACAGAGAGAGAGAATGGTGGGAGGGAGAGAGAGAGAGAGAGAGAGAATGGTGGGAGGAGAGAGAGAGAGTGGAAGAGAG
>CM065715.1:86512829-86530329 GCA_033310375.1 Conus canariensis
GTATTCCGAGGTGAATGCTTTTCTGTACTTGCCAGTGAATGGCGGGACAAAAATGTACGAGTATTTCAGACTGTCGGCTCCGCTTCGTTGACAGATGAAAGAAACTGTTTTCGTTTGTGGGCTCGTGGATGGAAAGTTGGCGTGGGGTAACGCAGACAACAAATTCCTTCACCATTTGTTATGTTAAAAAGACTGTAATCCTGGGCACAGACCTGGCTGTGCTATTTCGTACAATCGCTGTTTTGTTTTTCTTTCCGTTCTTGTCATCGTTGTAGACGTCATCGTCGCTGTCGTTACCGTTGTAACTTTTGTTGGTGGTATTGTTGTTAACTTTCTCTATGAGAAGCTTTGTTGTGAACAATGTCTTTTTTTCCTCCATCTGCACCAACAGTTACTATGTCCAGTGCAACAGCTGAGTGGTTGAAGCACTGAAATCTTACTCTGATGGTCAGGGCTCCAATCTTGGTACAGCATGGAGGGGAACCAGAGGAATCAAATTGTTACCCCCATCGTCCAGACCAATGTATACGCTTCACAGTGAGCTAGGGATGCAGTACTCCACATTGTGAACTCAGAGGGTAGGCAGGTGCATGATACTCAGCGTGCTTCAGTTCACATCTAGGCCTACATCCTCCTGTGACAGAAATGTGCATGATGACTCATCCCTTTGTCAGTGAAGGATTTTACATTATCCAAATCTATTCAGTTTTCATTGTGTAAAGCTGCAGATGAATTAATTTTGACGGATTTGTGTAGAATTCTGATTAGAAATAAGCTGATAGTACCTTTATCTCAGTATATGCTCTTCGAGAATATCAGATTTGTATGTTAAAGATGCCGGAAACTCCTTGAGTGTCTGGTGGGATACGAACACACGAAAGAAACCAGCAACGCTAGGACGCTTAACAATTGTAACACGCCTCTTTCTGAGTGTCTACGAACCTGTTCAGCCACACGCTCCTCGTTATCCCCCCCCCCCTCCCCGCCCTCACTCTTCATTCTTCTAACACGGTCAAAGTTAATCTGCCGAGCTAATACTTAAAATGTGTAAACGTCTACAGTATACACCCCTCCCCAATGAACTACACTGGCTTCCAGTGGATTCCCGAGTAAGATGCGAAATGTGCGGTGTTTGTTTCCTTGTTATTTCTGAAACAGCATTCAAATATCTCTCTGAACGTTTGAACATTTCCATGTATTCAAAATCTCTCCACCCTGCCACTGACAACAAGATTTTTCTGGCCGCAAAGTTCAATGGCGAGAAAGAGAGTAAAGAAGCATTCACTTGTTCTGCTGTATGAACATGGAACTCCTCCGATGCCTTTCTCTGTCTTTGCCTCTGTCCATCACACTTAGGATAAAAAGTCTTAAAAACTTTCTTTTCTAGCAGTTTGTCACGTAATGCACCCCTTCCAATACAATACTTCTGTCTATCTCGAACCCATCTTTGTCTCCACAGAGAGAGAGAGAGAGACAGAGACAGAGAGAGACAGAGAGAGAGCTTCTGTTTGGATGGTTTGGGGCGAGGGGGAACGGGGATGGATGAAGGGGGAAGTAAAGACGGCCAGGAGGCTGGAGGATGTGAAGGGAAGGTGGTTGTGGGCAGGCGTGAGGATGTGGGAAGAACAGGACGTGCACATGCAGGTCGGTGTGTTGTGTCCGATGCAGATATTTTGTTGGTGTGTTTTCTAAGCACTTTGGGGAGTTGGGAAGCGCTATTGATATATCGATGATGATGATGATGATGATGATGATGATGATGATGATCATCATCATCATCATCATCATCATCATCATCATGCTGCTGCTGCTGCTAATGATGATGATGATGATGATTATAGTGATGATGATGATGATGATCATCATCATCATCTTCATCATCCTCATTATTATCATCATCATCATCATCACCATGCTGCTGCTGCTGCTGCTGCTGCTGCTGCTGCTGCTGCTGCTGATGATGATGATGATGATGATGATGATGATGATGATGATTTCACATTCTGGGGAGGTAGAGGAAGTGCGCGGCAGATGGGATAGGGGCACTTACGTGACTTTCGTTAACTTTTTTTTTCAGGCTGTTTTTGTTTTATAGTTTTACTTCCTCGCTCAGTCGAGCCCTGCCAGTCAAACACACGCTACAGTCCATTTTACAAGTTGTGATTTCTTCTCGCCTGACTCTGTCAAATTTTTGTCCTTAGACCAGATCGATGTTGTCAACTTCATATCTTAAAATATCATTTCTTTGCCGTCTGTTTTTCTCACTGAAAACTCCATGATGTCTTCACGTCGCTTTTTTTCCCAACTGTCCAGAACTGACAAATCCATACTGCATAGATTCAGCAAGGAAGAGGGCGAGGGAAAACAGAAAGCAATGCAAATTTTCATCAGGTATTGTCCAAGCTGCCACATTCACTTTTTTCTGATTTTGACATGTATAGGTTAGATTGTGTGGCCCTTTTTATGCTTTACTACATGGAAACATTATTGTGACCTCGATGAGAGTGTCTTCTGACAGTGTGGTGATGAAGATGGTCGGAAGGAAATAAAGGCGACGGACAGGGTGATTTTGAAGGGTAAAGTACAACACAAAGTGTGTGTAGGGGGTGAAGGTTTTCTTTTTTACCTTGATGAAATTAATAGGACTCCTACAATATGACTCGTTCATTCAGCCCATATGTGGCCCTTGTGGACGGCCGGACTATAAACACTATGACTGGGCTTGCTTACTGACACTTTGAAGAGCCTTTTTTTCGAGATTTGGAACGACGATTTGTACATCTTCAAATGTTTGAAAATCATTTTTTCTTGTCTTGACTAAGTTGACAGCCATCGGTGGACGTGACAGATTCGCCTTCTACATACTGCCTTCTACATCCCGCGTCACCTTTCAAATCGTCAGTGTAAGCTAATTGCTGGTCACAACTTCAAGTAGTTTATGCTGACCAAAATCATCAGCGCATGAATCTAACAATGAATCTAACAGTGTTGACAACAGAAAATGCACTGACCAACACAGGAAACTCAAGCTCGGAAGCTACTTTTTTTCATGAAAAGAGCAACATGCTATTGGCTTTGTTCAATCTTTATTGCAAGCTTGAGACCTTTAAGCAGAAAGGGTATCAATTCGGAACCCATCTAATGGGTGTAAAAATAAAAAGATCCCTCGAATGGATGTGTCACACATCAAATGTTAGTTCATCTGCTGATTCATTTTCACAAGATTCGCGCAAATGTAATACGTGCACAGACTGAGTCGCGAAAACTGACATGTATCTGATCTATCGAGTTTCTTATATCAGCTCCAGAGTCGAGACAAAAAAGCACCATCAACGCCCAAATTTATTATCATGCTAGTGTGACACTGGCATTCAACATGTCAAAGGAAATACTGGACAAACGTCTGCAAGGAGATCAGTCTACATCCATTGGATGAAATCTCCCCTTCTCTCATTCCTGCCTGTTCCCAAACGCTCTCTATACACATCATCACACCCATTCTCTCTCTCTCTCTCTCTCCCCCCCCCCCCCCCTTTTTTTTTTTTGCCACGATGTTAACAATGCTAAGCAACTCTCTGATTTCAATTCAAGCTGAAATAAAATGGCCCAGTCTAGACGAGTCTCTCATCAGAATGCAGAGGACTGTGAAACTACAGACAGGCAGTGAAAGGTCTGGAATGTCCCGTGCATGTCATTTCATCAGTCGTGGCTGGTGCACGTTTCTTGTTTTCTTGCCCCACAACTATAGATGAGTACGTTGCTGTTCATCTGTTCAAATGGCTTCATTCTTCCTCGAAGATTCAGTAACCTCCATGCATGTGAAAATACAGCGCTCTCTCTCTCTCTCTCTCTCTCTCTCTCTCTCTCTGTCTCTGTCTCTGTCTCTCTCTCTCTCTCTCTCTCTCTCTCTCTCTCTCTCTCTCTCTCTCTCTCTCTCTCTCTCTCTCTCTCTCTCCCCTTCGCAATTCCTTGATTTCATGCCGTTTGCACTGAAGGGCTCTTCTAGACTACATCTCATGCAATTTCCTCCTCCAAATGCTGAAAAACGTTACAGTGTACAAGGATGAGGAGAACGGCGAAAAGAAAAGTGATTGATTAACGTGATGAAGAACAGTAACAGTAGTAACAACAACAAGAGGAATCATAAGAAGACGGTGTTCATAATACGTGTGATAATAACCGGGAAAGTGAATGCAACATTTTATGAAATCTCTCTCTCTCTCTCTCTCTCTCTCTCTCTCTCTCTCTCTCTCTCTCTCTCTCTCTCTCTCTCTCTCTCTTTGTTCGTGCGTGTGTGCGTGTGCATGTTTGTGTGTGTGTGTGTGTGTGTGTGTGTGTGTGTGTGTGTGTGTGTGTGTGTGTGTGTGTGTGTGTGTGTGTGTGTGTGTGTGTGAGTGCGTTCTGCATTGTGAGTGGGAGAAGAGAAATACAGAGAGCAAACAGAAATACAGACAGACAGATAGAGAATACGGATGATACATTCAATTAAAGACATGCGCTCTTATGAAAGTAGCAAGAACAATAATTACAGGCACTGCGAATATGAGAGAGAGAGAGAGAGAGAGAGAGAGAGAGAGAGAGAGAGAGAGAGAGAGAGAGAGAGAGTGAGAGAGAGAGAGAAACAGACAGAGGTGACATGGCGGGAGAGGTGTAGGGAGGAGAAAAACATCAGCAACAACAGCGTTACAACAGCCACAAAAACAGACAGACAAACACACTCACAAAAGGAAAAGATCTGCGGGTTACACGCCTTCATTTCACAGATCGGACAAAAAGAACGACTCTCTGAGCGATGAAGTCAATGTACGGCTTTCATGCTCCCAGCTCCCAGTCCTCCCAGAGGTCAGCATCGTTCCCTGGCTTCCCCTGGTCAATCGATTGACCTCAGCCCCTGTCAGGGCGGGGAAACAGTGTGTCAACTACATCATGGTGGAGGGGCACGGGGGTCTAGCGGTCATCAGAGCGGCGTTGTGAGAGGAGAAAGCAATGGCAGAGAAGACAATTAAATTCCTTCGGGAGGAAGATGGCGGGAGGGTACCTGACTGGCCCGGTGGTTTAGCACCTAGTAATCAGAGGTTGCGGGTTCGAATCCTATTAGAGCCCATCATACGGAACCGTCATCATCGCTGCCTATCTCAACGTATTGTTGTGATGATGTGTATCAGTGTCGATAGATGTCTTCTTTACATTTTCCTGGTATGAGCATCCCTGTCTATCATATTACTGTATGTGGACGTTAAACCTTAATATATGCCACTAATTCATTGACTTAGTGAGCGGATGTGATGGATACCACACTGGAGGATTACTGACAAGATGGATGCCAGTATGCTGTTCTATGAGTGATGTGCCCCCACCAAGGGCGATGATGGTCATCAAGTCTGCTAGCACGGCGTGGTGGTGCAGGAGATTGTGGGATGGAAATGACATAACAATTTGACGCTGGCAATAAAGCGAGGGACTCTCAAGGAAAGCAAATACGCTGCTTCTGGCCTGTCGCTCTTTTTTCAACACACATTTTTTTTCTCAGCATCCAGCGTGCCATCTTTCTGCAGTGGTAGCCTCTCTACTAATGGTCCTGTGCCAGGCACTGTGACCCAATGCTACCAACTTCTGGGAACAGGCATCCAGCAATTCTGCCAATAACTTCGCGCTGCTTGACAAATGTTCATGCACTCGGGGAATCCAATGGCGCTGCCAGACAAATCTTTCTGTGCCCTTCAGTCAATGTTACGAGCATTGCGAGGTGAATACTTTTCTGTACTTGCCAGTGAATGGCGGGACAAAAATGTACAAGTATTTCAGACTGTCGGCTCCGCTTCGTTGATAGATGAAACTGTTTTCGTTTGTGGGCTCAAGGATGGAAAGTTGGCGTGGGGCAACACAGACAACAAATCCCTTCACCGTTTGTTATGTTAAAAAGACTGCAATCCTGGGCACAGAACTGGCTGTACTACTTCGCACAATTGCTGTTTTGTTTTTCTTTCCGTTCTTGTCATCGTTGTAGTCGTCGTCATCGTCGTTGTCGTTACCGTTGTAACTTTTGTTGGTGGTATTGTTGTTAACTTTCTCTATGAGAAGCTCATTGTTGTGAACAATGTCTTTTTTTCCTCCATCTGCACCAACAGTTACTATGTCCGATGCAACAGCTGAGTGGTTGAAGCACTGAAATCTTACTCTGATGCTCAGGGCTCCAATCTTGGTACAGCATGGAGGGGAACCGGCGGAATCAAATTGTTACCCCCATCGTCCAGACCAATGTATACGCTTCACAGTGAGCTAGGGATGCAGTACTCCACACTGTGAACTCAGAGGGTAGGCAGGTGCATGATAAATAGTGTGCTTCAGTTCACATCTAGGCCTACATCCTCCTGTGACAGAAATGTGCATGATGACTCATCCCTTTGTCAGTGAAGAATTTTACATTATCCAAATCTATTCAGTTTTCATTGTGTAAAGCTGCAGATGAATTAATTTTGACGGATTTATGTAGAATTCTGATTAGAAATAAGCTGATAGTACCTTTATCTCAGTATATGCTCTTCGAGAATATCAGATGTGTATGTTAAAGATGCCGGAAACTCCTTGAGTGTCTGGTGGGATACGAACACACGAAAGAAACCAGCAACGCTAGGACGCTTAACAATTGTAACACGCCTCTTTCTGAGTGTCTACGAACCTGTTCAGCCACACGCTCCTCGTTATCCCCCCCCTCCCCGCCCTCACTCTTCATTCTTCTTCTAACACGGTCAAAGTTAATCTGCCGAGCTAATACTTAAAATGCGTAAACTTCTACAGTATGCACCCCTCCCTAATGAACTTCACTGGCTTCCAGTGGATCCCCGTGGAAGATGCGAAATGTGCGGTGTTTGTTTCCTTGTTATTTCTGAAACTGCATTCAAATATCTCTCTGAACGTTTGAACATTTCCATGTATTCAAAATCTCTCCACCCTACCACTGACAACAAGATTTTTCTGGCCGCAAAGTTCAATGGCGAGAAAGAGAGTAAAGAAGCATTCACTTGTTCTGCTGTATGAACATGGAACTCCTCCGATGCCTTTCTTTTTTTTTTTTTTTTTTTTTTCCAACAGTCTCTTACACACCATGCATAGTCTGTATGTTCTCTTACAAATGGACACAGTGTTGCAGATTTTAGTATTTTGGCGTTTGATACAAAGTGTCTGGGTTTGTTGATGTTCTAATGTGTGGTGAACTGGCACACTCACTCTGATCATGTTTTGTACATACAAAGGAAACAGCATATATTAAACAAAAAATATAATCATTTTCGGTTTTTCATTTTGTTTTACACACACACACCCACAGAGAGAGAGAGAGAGAGAGAGAGAGAGAGAGAGAGAGAGAGAGAGAGAGAGAGAAAGCGAGAGACAGAGGGAGAGAGAGAAAGAGAGAGGGACAGAGGAAGGAAGAGAGACAGACAGCCAGACTGATCGGCCGTCAGGCAGACAGATGGACAGAGACGGCGTCTTTTAAATGAATTTAGGTGTTAGTTACATTAGAATGGTTGCTTCTGAATATGTATTTTCTTCTCATATTTAATTGTTGATCAAAAATGATTTGAAGCGAAGACAGTGCTTTTGTTTTCCGCGCTATACTTATACACATTTTGCCCAACAAAATGATATGATTAACTAACACAGACTCTTTTTGGTTCAGTTCCTTTTTACAAACACCAAATAAGACATCCAAAACCAATAATTTTACTGGTTTTCCAATTTCAAGCCATAAAAGTACTTCAATTTTTTTCCAAAATAGACTCACATTTGGGCATTCAAAAAAGAAATGCTCAATGAAGTCAATCTTATCACTACAGTAATCGCATTTGTTAGAGTCTGTTACTTTCATTTTTTCAAGAATGATATTTGTAGGATAGATATTATGGTTTATTTTCCATTGTAGTTCGTGTAACCGAACTTCTTTTGAAACTTTTCTCGGCAAGATCCATAAACTGTCGTTGAGAACAAAATTGAATTTTCTTTGCCAGACTTCATAAGCGTGAGGTTTTAGATTGATTTCATCTCCCGCTTTTAATAATAAGGTCTTTATTTTCTTTGGTTTTACATTAAACTCACTTGCAATGCAGGACTCCACATGGATGTTTTCACGACTCATTTCGCCACGTTGAATCCAGTTCATCCATTGTCTTGGAATTGCGTTGCAAAGAGCGTTGTATTCAAAAATTACATTTGCTTTATTTTTATCTATTACAGTTGAAACTTCTTCTAAACTCAAGAGTCGGTTTTCATGTGCATGCACTATGTTTTGAACACATTCAAATCCATTTTCGAACCAATTTTGAAAATACAAAACCTTGCTCTTATATTGTACTAAAGTGTTATGAAATAGCATTTGACTATGAACGTTCTTGCTGTCTACATCCTCTAATTTAATTTCTTTCTTATTATCTAGATATGTAATAATGACTTCTTTCCAAAAGTCGTTTTCTATTTCACTCACGTTTTGTAGCTGCTTTGATCTGCAGTTTATCCTGAAAATATTTTGTTCTGTAGCAAGTTTACCCAAATGCCATTTGGGTATAAAGGTCCAGTTCTCGTTAGTAGCACAAAGCAGCTTTCCAGCCCATTGTAAATACAAACATTTTTGAAATTCTAACATATTAATCATTTTAAGTCCTCCTTCACTATAGTCACTTTCCATTGTTTTTCTTTTCACCTTTTCGAAAGCTTTACGGTTGCTAAATTTTCTTTGCCAAATAAACCTATACAACAATGTGTTCACCTGCCTAAGAATTACTTCCGGGATACCTATACATTGCATAACGAATGTCAACTGGCTGACAATATAGGATTTAACTATAACAATTTTGCCATGTATACTGAGATCCCTTCTACTCCACTGTTTTATCAAATTATGGATTCTTTTAACTCGACTTTTCCAATTATCTTCAATATTTCTAGCCATTGTTTCTGTTTGGAAATAAATTCCCAGGATTTTTATTTTATCAACGATGGGAAACGGTAAATTCCGTTCTTCTCCTCCTTTACCTAGTCGTATTGCTTTGGTTTTGTGTAAATTCAGTTTAAGTCCTGAAAAGTTTTCAAACGAATTGAGTATGTTTAAAGACATTATCATATCCTCTCTATTTTCAAGAAATAGTGTCGTGTCGTCAGCTAATTGCTTTATTTTCAATACAGCGTTAACATTATTTTTTGGTGTCATAATACCTGAGATAGGACTGTTTCTTATCTTTATTGCCAAAATCTCTACCGCTAAAATAAAGGCAAGGGGAGAGAATGGGCAGCCTTGCCTAATTCCACAGTTAACATCAAAAGCCTCAGAGATCCATCCACCATGGTTAATGCTACTCTGGCAATTGCTGGTTAAAACCGATATCCATGTCTGAAAGCAATTGCCAAAACCAAACACTTTAAAAGCATGCAAGATGAATTTTTTACATATGGAATCGAAAGCTTTGGAATAATCTAAAGCCACAAGGTATCCTGATTTACCCGTTATATTTAAATAATTTATCGCATCATCTATCGTTCTTACAACAGTTGCTATGTTTCTACCCTTTATGTACCCTACCTGATCCTCGTTAACCAATTTCGGTATCACCCTTCCTAATCTCACCGCTAAGGTTTTTGCCAGTATTTTGTAATCAGTGTTTGTTAACGTAATAGGTCGCCAGTTGTTTAACTTACCTCTATCTAAATCATTACCTTTGTGAAGTAATGTTATGACTCCTTGTTTTTGTGTAAAAGACAGCTCTTCTCTATTAAATGAATCATTAAACGAATCAGTTACTAGACGACCTACTTTGCTCCAGAAGAATTTATAAAATTCGGTGGTTATTCCATCGCTTCCCGGAGCGGAACCATTTTTCATCATCTTGAGAGCATCAGTCGTTTCTTTGAGTGTTACTGCACCTTCACATAATGCAGCATCTTCTTCTTCTAATCTCACCATGGTCTCTTCCTCTAAGAAACTATCAGTAGCTGCCTTTACATCTGCAACATTTGTTTTCTGATTATATAACGTTTTATAATATGACACTTGTTCCCGTAGTAATTCTTTCTGGCCAGTGATAATTTCTCCTGAGTCCGTAACAAGCCGAGTGATTAAATTTTTTCTGCCTCTGGATTTTTCTATGCCTAAAAAGTATTTTGAATTCTTTTCACCTTCTTCAATCCATTTAATTCTAGCTCTTACTTGTGCGCCTTTTGTTTTTTCAATCTGTATTAATTCTAGTTTTTGTTTTACATTCAAGAGATCTGTCTGAAGCTGTTCATTTTGGGGGTCATCTATTATTCTTCTCTCTGTTTGCTGAAGGCGACTCTGTAGTTGCAGAAGTTCGTTTTTTTTCTTACAAGACAAATTTTTACCAAATTCAACGCACAGGTTCCGTATTTCTAATTTACATAACTCCCATTTCTCTACACTGTTAACATGATCATTCTCTAACCAAAAGGAATCTAACATATTGTTTATCTTCTGTATAAACTCTTCATTCCTCAAATAACTATTGTTGAAGCGCCAGTAACCAGGACCACGGATAAAATTTCCTTCATTAATATCCAGTACAATTGCCTTGTGATCCGAATTGGGAGAAAGCACATGTTGGCATGATACACATGAACTCAGAATGCTTTCGGAAGCAAGACAGTAGTCTAAACGGCGCGCAATAAATGGCTTATATCGACACCAGGTGTAGTCTTTGTCAAATGAGTGGTGATTTCTCCATACATCTGTTAAACTTAAACTGTCGATGATCTCATTTAATACCTTAACTTCTCTGATATCATGTGGTCTACCAGATATAATATCAAGTTCATTGTTCAAAACACAATTTAAATCTCCTAGGATAATGAGATCTTCTTCATTAAATTCACCAAAAATGTCATTCATGCTTTGAAAAAAGGAAATCTTATCATTTGGTTCATTAGGCGCGTACACATTTGCTATTACAATATTGCGTTCAAGGTATGCAACAGAAACAACAAGCATTCTTTTTTGTGACCTTATTAATTTTACTTCACCATGAAAGTTTCTTGAAATTAAAATCACTTCCCCCCGACTTCGCGTTGTACCTTCATTATAAAAGATATTACCACCCCATTCTTTGTTCCATGTTTCAATTTCATTTTTTGTTACATGAGATTCTTGTAAACAAATAATATCCATCTTTTCTTTTTTAAAGAAATTAAACACCGATCTTCTTTTCATTTTGTTTCGTAACCCTCTTACATTCAAAGAGGTAATACGTATACTATCCATCGTAACATTTTTTGTTTTCTTTCAATTTCCTTTTGTACCCTTTTTGTTTTCATGGACATCCATAAAAACAAAATTGACATGTATATCATAATATCAACCATAATCATCAATGACACATTTCAAGCAGTATTCAAACTCACAGTCCGTTGGACAATAGCCAATCCATCGTCAAAAAGGTCGATGGGTCACACAGCGACTACTGCCACCGTTCAACCGTCGCCCTCTCAGAGTCGGAACGCACAGGGCTGACTGAACCCGACTCCTCCCGTCTGGGCACCTTTCCCGCCCCTTCCCTCGGGCTGTGTCGCTCTCTGGAACGGCCACGCTTGGGGGTGTCTGACCGTACACGACGACCCTGTTCGAGAGAAGACAGGAGGGTAGACTGGCGGGTCGATGATCGGCTCCTGTCAACACGCTTACTAGGCTTTGTAGCATCGTTTGTGGCTTTTTGTTTGCTGTCTGTCTTTACTTTGCTTTTCGTCTGTGTCGGTTGGTCATTGTTTTGTTTGTCAGTGCAACTGTCAGAGAGTTGGCATGACTGGTCACCCCTTTTATGGCCAGTCTGATTACATTCTCTGCAAACTACATCATTCTTGCACCCTGACACATGATGACCAGACTGAAAACAGCGAGAACAAACAACAGTCTTTTGCAGAGACTTTTGTTCTCTGTGATATATCTTTGCTGAAAAAAATATTTATCTTCATGATTTTTTCAAGTGGAGACTGCGGGACGGTAATAAAAAGAAATCTTCGCCCCGTTAAGAATCTTGTTAGCTTATTGTCTTTGTCTCTGGCTCGCTCCATTTTTATCTGCGAACGCAGTTCACAGCCAGCCTGCGCAAGGGCATGTTCAATCTCAGAGTCCGCAACTGAGATAGGGAGGTCGTCTATCCACACTTTTGTGGTTGGTTTTTCCTCACCTGTATCTCGAAGAATGTAAGGGTTGGTGTTGGATACCTGGAGTGAGGTGTCGCGTAAAACCAGACCTTTCACTAGAAGTTCCGTACGGGCCCCCTTGGTGCCTTTCTCTGTCTTTGCCTCTGTCCATCACACTTAGGATAAAAAGTCTTAAAAACTTTCTTTTCTAGCAGTTTGTCACGTAATGCACCCCTTCCAATACAATACTTCTGTCTCTCTCGAACCCATCTTTGTCTCCACAGAGAGAGAGAGAGAGAGAGAGAGAGAGAGAGAGAGAGAGAGAGAGAGAGAGAGAGAGACAGAGACAGAGAGAGACAGAGAGACAGCTTCTGTTTGGATGGTTGGGGGCAAGGGGGAGCGGGGATGGATGAAGGGGGAAGTAAAGACGGCCAGGAAGCTGGAGGATGTGAAGGGAAGGTGGTTGTGGGCAGGCGTGAGGATGTGGGAAGAACAGGACGTGCACATGCAGATCGGTGTGTTGTGTCCGATGCAGATATTTTGTTGGTGTGTTTTCTAAGCACTTTGGGGAGTTGGGAAGCGCTATTGATATATCGATGATGATGATGATGATGATGATGATGATGATGATGATGATGATGATGAAGATCATCATCATCATCATTATGCTGCTGCTGCTGCTAATGATGATGATGATGATGATGATTATAGTGATGATGATGATGATCATCATCATCTTCATCATCATCATCATCATCTTCATCATCCTCATTATTATCATCATCATCATCACCATGCTGCTGCTGCTGCTGCTGCTGCTGCTGCTGCTGCTGCTGATGATGATGATGATGATGATGATGATTTCACATTTCTGGGGAGGTAGAGGAAGTGCGCGGCAGATGGGATAGGGGCACTTACGTGACTTTCGTTAACTTTTTTTTTCAGGCTGTTTTTGTTTTATAGTTTTACTTCCTCGCTCAGCCGAGCCCTGCCAGTCAAACACACGCTACAGTCCATTTTACAAGTTGTGATTTCTTCTCGCCTGACTCTGTCAAATTTTTGTCCTTAGACCAGATCGATGTTGTCAACTTCATATCTTAAAATATCATTTCTTTGCCTTCTGTTTTTCTCGCTGAAAACTCCATGATGTCTTCATGTCGCTTTTTTTTTCTTTCTACTGTCCAGAGCTGACAAATCCATACTCCAGAGATTCAGCAAGGAAGAGGGCGAGGGAAAACAGAAAACAATGCAAATTTTCATCAGGTATTGTCCAAGCTGCCACATTCACTTTTTTCTGATTTTGACATGTATAGGTTAGATTGTGTGGCCCTTTTTATGCTTTACTACATGGAAACATTATTGTGACCTCGATGAGAGTGTCTTCTGACAGTGTGGTGATGAAGATGGTCGGAAGGAAATAAAGGCGGCGGACAGGGTGATTTTGAAGAGTAAAGTACAACACAAAGTGTGTGTAGGGGGTGAAGGTTTTCTTTTTTACCTTGATGACATTAATAGGAATCCTACAATATGACTCGTTCATTCAGCCCATATGTGGCCCTTGTGGACGGCCGGACTATAAACACTATGACTGGGCTTGCTTACGGACACTTTGAAGAGTCTTTTTTTCGAGATTTGGAACGACGATTTGTACATCTTCAAATGTTTGAAAATCATTTTTTCTTGTCTTGACTAAGTTGACAGCCATCGGTGGACGTGACAGATTCGCCTTCTACATACTGCCTTCTACATCCCGCGTCACCTTTCAAATCGTCAGTGTAAGCTAATTGCTGGTCACAACTTCAAGTAGTTTATGCTGACCAAAATCATCAGCGCATGAATCTAACAATGAATCTAACAGTGTTGACAACAGAAAATGCACTGACCAACACAGGAAACTCAAGCTCGGAAGCTACTTTTTTTCATGAAAAGAGAAACATGCTATTGGCTTTGTTCAATCTTTATTGCAAGCTTGAGACCGTTAAGCAGAAAGGGTATCAATTCGGAACCCATCTAATGGGTGTAAAAATAAAAAGATCCCTCGAATGGATGTGTCACACATCAAATGTTAGTTCATCTGCTGATTCATTTTCACAAGATTCGCGCAAATGTAATACGTGCACAGACTGAGTCGCGAAAACTGACATGTATCTGATCTATCGAGTTTCTTATATCAGCTCCAGAGTCGAGACAAAAAAGCACCATCAACGCCCAAATTTATTATCATGCTAGTGTGACACTGGCATTCAATATGTCAAAGGAAATACTGCACAAACGTCTGCAAGGAGATCAGTCTACATCCATTGGATGAAATCTCCCCTTCTCTCATTCCTGCCTGTCCCCAAACGCTCCCTCTCTACACCACCATACCCATCCTTTCCCCCCTTTTTTGCCACGATGTTAACAATGCTAAGCAACTCTCTGATTTCCGTTCAAGCTGAAATAAAATGGCCCAGTCTAGACGAGTCTCTCATCAGAATGCAGAGGACTGTGAAACTACAGACAGGCAGTGAAAGGTCTGGAATGTCCCGTGCATGTCATTTCATCAGTCGTGGCTGGTGCACGTTTCTTGTTTTCTTGCCCCACAACTGTAGATGAGTACGTTGCTGTTCATCTGTTCAAATGGCTTCATTCTTCCTCGAAGATTCAGTAACCTCCATGCATGTGAAAATACAGCGCTCTCTCTCTCTCTCTCTCTCTCTCTCTCTCTCTCTCTCTCTCTCTCTCTCTCTCTCTCTCTCTCTCTCTCCTCTCTCTCTCTCTCTCTCCCCACCCTTTCGCAATAACTTCATTCCATGCCGTTTGCACTGAAAGGCTCTTCTGGACTACATCTCATGCAATTTCCTCCTCCAAATGCTGAAAATAGGAAGTTACGGTGTTAAAGGATGAGGAGAACGGTGAAAAGAAAAGTGATTGATGAAAGTGATGAAGAACAGCAACAGTAGTAGAAACAACAAGAGGAATCATAAGTATGTTCATCATAAGTATGATAATAACCGGGACAGTGAATTTGAATGCAACATTTCATGAAATCTCTCTCTCTCTCTCTCTCTCTCTCTCTCTCTCTCTCTCTCTCTCTCTCTCTCTCTCTGTGCGTGTGCATGTGTGTGTGTGTGTGTGTGTGTGTGTGTGTGTGTGTGTGTGTGTGTGTGTGTGTGCATGCGTTCTGCATGGTGAGAGAGAAGACAAAAACAGAGAGCAAACAGAAATACAGACAGAGAATACGGATGATACATTCAATTAAAGACATGCGCTCTTATGAAAGTAGCAAGAACAATAATCACAGGCACTGCGAATATGAGAGACAGACAGAGAGAGAGAGAGAGAGAGAGAGAGAGAGAGAGAGAGAGAGAGAGAGAGAGAGTGAAGGGGGAGATGGCGGGAGAGGTGTAGGGAGGAGAAAAACATGAGCAACAACAGCGTTACAACAGCCACAAAAACAAACAAACACACTCACAAAAGGGAAAGATATGCGGGTTACACATCTTCATTTCACAGATCGGACAAAAAGAACGACTCTCTGAGCAATGAAGTCAATGTACGGGTTCCATGCTCCCAGCTCCCAGTCCTCCCAGAGGTCAGCATCGTTCCCTGGCTTCCCCTGGTCAATCGATTGACCTCAGCCCCGGTCAGGGCGGGGGAAATAGTGTGTCAAAACTACATCATGGTGGAGGGGCACTGGGGTCTAGTGGTCATCAGAGCGGCGTTGTGAGAGCAGGTGGGTGCCTGGTTTGCCCGGTGGTTGAGCATTGAGTTGGCGGTCAGACGTTGCCGATTCGAACCCAGTCGGAGCCTAGTACACGAACCGCCATTTTCTTAGGCCATCTCAACGTGTTGTTGTTATGGTGTCTGTCAGTATGATTAGGTCTCTTCTTCTCAGTCTTCTTGGAAGGGTACCTCCGTCGATCATTTCACTGTTGGTTGACAACAAACCGGAATATCAGCCACCAAGTAATTGACAGAGGGGAGCAGCGATAATGGATACCACATTGGAGGATTATTGAGAAGATGGATGTCGGTGCGGTTCAGCGAATGATGTGCGTCCACCAAGGCCATCATGATGATAGCCATCAAATCTGCTTAGCAAGGCGTGGTGGTGCAGGAGATTGTGGGACTGGAGGTGACTGAACAATCCGTCGCTGGCAACAAAGCGGAGGACTAGTTCTGGCCAGTCGCGCTTTTCTCAGCAGACACATTTTTTTTTCAGCATCCAGTGTGCCATCCTTTAGCCGTGGTAGCTCCTGTGCTGATGGTCCCGTGCGAAGCATTGCGGCCCAGCGCTGCCAGCTTCTGGGAACAGGCATCCAGCAGTTCAGCCAATAACTTCGCGCTGCTTGACAAATGTCCATGCACTCGGGGAATCTACTGGCGGTGCCAGATGAACGTTTCTGCGTGCCTCGGTAAATGTTACCAGCATTGCGAGGTGAATGGCTTTTTCTTAACATGCCAGTGAATGACGTGACAAAAATATGAGTATTTCAGACTGTCGGCTTAGCTTCGCTGATAAATGAAACAGATTTCGTAAGAGTGTTCGTGGATGCAAAGTGGGCGTGGGGTAACATAAACAACAAATTTCTTCACCATTTGTTATGTTAAAGAGATCGCAACCCTGGGCACAGAACTGAGTTTGCTACCTCCCACAGGAGTTTTTTTTGTTCGTTTGTTTGTTTGTTTTGGGGGAGGCAGGGGGGGGGGTATTATTGCCATTTTTGTTTTTGTTTTGTTCTTTCGTCGTCGTCATCGTCGTCGTTCTTGTTGTTGTAATTTCTATTGTTATTGCTTTCGATTTTGCTGTTGTTGTTGTTAATGATTTTTTCTGTGATAAGTACAGTGAGATTTTTTCTGTCTGCAACAACTGTGACTCTGTCAGGGGCAATAGTTATGTGGTCGAACCACTAGAAACTCACCCTAGCGATTAGGATTCGAATCCTGGTAGTGCATGGAGGGTAACTAGAGGAAACAGAGTTCCCCATTGTCCGGGCCACATGTGCCCCTTAAAAAATTGCCATTGGTATAGTAAAGCACACAGCGAACTCAGGAACTCTCACAAAAGGGGATGTTAACAGAGATGTACTGTCAGGAATTGTGCCCAGGTTCTTAGAGATTTGGTATGTTGATTTGGTAAGGGAGTGTGTCGACGGAAAACATGAATTGCTTGTGCCAAAAAAAAGGATTTTTCTCTTGTGCCTGAGCTTCACCTGATTAAAAAAAACCCATGCCACATGCATGCATCCTGAGCGGTGAACAGAGAGCTCAAGGAGAATTGTTACCGGAAGATGTATAGTTGAAACGGAGAGAGAGAGAGAGAGAGAGAGAGAGAGAGAGAGAGAGACAGACAGACAGACAGACAGACAGAGACAGACAG
>CM065715.1:86535329-86537829 GCA_033310375.1 Conus canariensis
TGTGTGTGTGTGTGTGTGTGTGTGTGTGTCTGTCTGTCTGTCTGTCTGTCTGTCTGTCTGTGTGCTTCTGTGTGCGTGTGTGTGTGTGTGTGTGGGGGGGGGGAGCGGAGGGGGTGTTTCAGCTTGTCCCTCACTCCCCACTCCCACTCCTGCTTCCAAACCACACTTTGGCCCAGTTTCCAATACGCCATCTTTAACAAACATTTTCCCTGAGTTGGGACAGGAATGGTTGGGTAGGGTGGGGAGTTTATTGATCCATTAGGACACCCGCTCCCCCTCCCTCGCCCTATTTGCGCGATCAACATCTGGACTTGTTCATACACAAACGAGAGTTAACAATTGTGGGTAAACGTATACTACTGTTGTACAGACATAAAGAATTCAACGCACAACACACACTCAGATCTGGAAGTAAGTCACAGCTGTTAACGCTGCTTTCTTTCTTTTTTTTTTTTTTTTTGCTGTCCCAACCTCTGCGCCACCTCAGAGGCAGTGCACCCACGCCGCTCATTCCGACACCCCGTCCACAGCCACAACCCGGTCGGCCCCACCGCAGCCCCGGCACCGGCAATCCACAGGGAGCAGTCAATGTCAAGTCGTCAAGAGGCAACCCACCGGAGGAGACACTGCACTGCTGCCGAGTCACTTCGGTGGTGTTCAGTGGCGCCTGTTCTGATCTAGCATACTTAGGACACCACCTACTAAGCCCCTTACTGACGACCATAATTGCTTAGTCGCAGAGCCGGCGTGAGTGAGCTCTCCCTCCAGAGGGCGCCACCACGTCCGTCCAACGACAGCCCCCATGGACTCGCCGATACCGGTGACCCCGACGGAACCAAACCAAGGCCACAGACGTGGAGAGGGCATCGAAATTGAGGTCACCATGAGAGCAGGGCATGAAGGGCCACAGAATTTGAGACTTTTTTTATACTGATCGATGAGAATGAGGATGATTAAGATGATGCTACGGATTTCCATTTCGGTCTGAGACTACATGACAGGGCTGTACTCTACGCTTCCTTTCATAATATATCCCGGCGTCAACCAGGCCCGAGAGATACAGGCACCTGCAGTGTTGGTCAGAAAATTTGAGCAACACTCTCAGAAACGCATCCATGAAGTGGATGAAACTCGACTGTGTGGTCCCAGTCTTCCCAACTGAGTCCGCAGCAAACTCAACTCTGGGTGGGAGCCGGTCGGGGCAGAAAAAACCCCACATGACTCTGATGGGATTCGAACCCACGACCTCCCAGCCGGGAGTCCGCGACGCTAACCACTTCGCCCCCCAACCATCTCACCCCCCAACCTCACCTCTTCCACACACACACCTGGCAAACTGCTTGTTCAACGAACACCATGTATTCACCACACATAGTTTAGCAGCGGGACGGGGTTGCAGTGCACGATCCGCACTTTGGAGACTTTGTGTGTGTCTTTATATGTGTGTGTGTCTGTCTGTCTGTCTGTCTGTGTGCTTCTGTGTGCGTGTGTGTGTGTGTGTGGGGGGGGGGGCGGAGGGGGTGTTTCAGCTTGTCCCTCACTCCCCGCTCCCACTCCTGCTTCCAAACCACTCTTTGGCCCAGTTTCCAATACGCCATCTTTAACAAACATTTTCCCTGAGTTGGGACAGGAATGGTTGGGTAGGGTGGGGAGTTTATTGATCCATTAGGACACCCGCTCCCCCTCCCTCGCCCTATTTGCGCGATCAACATCTGGACTCGTTCATACACAAACGAGAGTTAACATCTGTGGGTAAACGTATACTACTGTTGTACAGACATAAAGAATTCAACGCACAACACACACTCAGATCTGGAAGTAAGTCACAGCTGTTAACGCTGCTTTCTTTTGTTGAATAGTTTCAAATGTGAATAGTCATGGAAAGGACACGATCTGAACATTTGACGTGAATCAGCATCTGACCGACTCCGCAAGTCTTGTTAAGGTAATGGAGGTAAACTACAAAGAACCAGAACCCTATTCTCATGTCATTGCTACACGGCATTTTGACTGTTCGCCCAGCAAATTAAGTTTCAAAGACTCTGATTCCTTTCTTTTACGCTTCAGCGAATCTAAAACGTTGCTTGGCAAAGACATGATGTGTATGTGTATAGAAACAATATGACTCGCCCGGGTGATATTCTTCATAGGTATGCTCATTCTGATTAACAGACACTTTTTACAATACCTCTGAGATTCTTTTGTTCATTGACCTACAGCAAGACTTTTTTCATGTTGCTCATGTCTGCTGTGATAGCATGCAAACAGATAAACTGAAGTTCAATACTGGTACAAATCTTCCTGAAGACAATTTCAAAGTGAGGCGGAAATTGAAATAAATTCTAAGAGTAATTCTCAGCGAGTCCACCAAATACAAGAACAAGCGACTTACAAGACAAAACACGACATGTTTCGACCTCTTAGGTCTTCTTCAGGCGAGATAAAAACGTTCAGGACAATGAAAACGAATAATATGAGAAGATAAGTGACTGCTCGTTCG
>CM065715.1:86542829-86547829 GCA_033310375.1 Conus canariensis
TGTGTGTCCCTTTTTTTTTCTTTTTTTTCCCCCACATTCCCATATATGGCCACCATCATCATTACATTATTATCACCACTCATAAGATATAAGATGTCCTATGTATAACATTTTTTTTTTTTTTACATTTGTGTATATGTTTGCATATGTGTGTGTGTGGATGTGCCTGTGTACATATGTACCTGCCCATGTACAGTGTGTGCGTGCATGTATTACGCATGCTCGTGTGTGTGTGAGACGGTGATAATTTCATCTATACAACCTTTACCATCAACCGAGTCATTGATCATTGCCCCCCCCCCCCCCCCCCAAAGTTGCTGTTTTTTTGTTTGTTTTTTGTTTTTTTTTGTTTTTTTTAAACTCAACTGGCATTATCATGCCAATGCCATCATGCTATTTCACTTATGGCAATGAACAACATCCTATAGCACTGTTTATCCCACTCAAGACAATGACCAATTATCCATTATTCTTCATCCCTTTTTTTTTTTTGACATGTGTGTATATGTTTGCATATGTGTGTGTGTGTGTGGATGTGCCTGTGTACATATGTACCTGCCATGTACAGTGTGTGCGTGCATGTATAACGCATGCCCGTGTGTGTGTGAGACGGTGATAATTTCATCTATACAACCTTTACCATCAACCGAGTCATTTATCATTGCCCCCCCCCCCCCCCCCCCAAAGTTGCTGTTATTGTTGGTGTTGTTGGTGTTGTTGTTGTTGTTGTTGTTGTTTTTGGTTTTTTTTTAACTCAACTGGCATTATCATGCCAATGCCATCATGCTATTTCACTTATGGCAATGAACAACATCCTATAGCACTGTTTATCCCACCCAAGACAATGACCAATTATCCATTATTCTTCATCCCTTTTTTTTTTTTCCAACCGGCATTACTACATCAATGCCATGACATTATTTCACTTATAACAACTGCCACCCCCTACAGTACTGTAGATCTCATCACAGCTATCAACATCCATCAGTCTTTATAATCATTTCCTTTACTCCCCCACTGGCATTATCACACTTACTAATGTACTCTCCTACTCCTTTTACAAAAATGACCATCATCCTACACCACTATGACCATACCTACACCTTTACCATCATCATCTTCCACCCATCTTTAAACACCTGCCCCATTCCCCCACCGGCACTTTACACCATGCCACAACATCATCCCACTTATACCAACAATTATCATCATCCTACAGTATCTCCAATGAAACATGACCATCACCCACCAGTCATCTACCCCAACCCCCCTCTACCCACTTTCTCAACCTGCAATATTATACCAATGCCACCTTATTATTCCACTTACCTCAGTGACTATCATCCTACAGTACCATTGATCTCACCCATGCCAGTGAGCATCACCCACAGGTCATTGGTATTTTCCTATGCCCCCCCCCCCCCCCCCTTGCACCATTGCACCATCACCACTGCATTTTTCCACTTGTATAACAATGGTCACCACCCTGTGGTACTACTGATTTAAAATTATTACCGTTATCAGTCACTGAAAATACTCCCATCCAGTGAATACCTTCACACTGCACTATATGGAAATGAAGAAGCTGACCAACTGACAAAGGAAGGACAGCAGCCCCAACTGTAAAAGGTAGTCTCCTTGGAATAAATCTAAAATATTTCCAAGGAGACAAATAGGAAGATGACTTGAGCAGCACCCAGACTTCAACAAGAGGGATGCATACTACCGGACGCCCAGATCAGACCAAGTGAACATTGTTGGACTGAGGATAAGGCTCCCCTGACCTCAACATCACAGGTCCACTATACGCCACACCTGTGAGTCTTTCAAACCATCAATGCAGTGCAGCCCCAGAGACAGCGGAGCATTCCCAGCTAGGCCCAAAGTGGAAACCTGGCCTGCCAACTCACCAATGAGTGCAAAACCATACTGACCACTGGAGGGTCTTCACCATACAGCAGCCTCCGTCAGTACCTCCAGGATTCTGACCTAAGTAAACGAAGAAGAAGACCATCATTGTGATACTGAGAACCGGGCACTCCAGACTATGACATAACATCTCTGCAATACTCCACCCTGGCGGGTCTTCAATTTATCCATGCAGCCCCAATGACGGTGGAACAGTCCCAACAACACCAAAAGAAGAATCCTGGCCTGCCAACACACTGATGAATGCAAAACCTTATTGACCACTGGAGGGCCTTCACCATACAGAAGCCCTTGCCAGTACCTCCACCATTCCTGCCTAAGGGAACGGAGAAGAATCTCTTCCTACACTACCGTTGATCTCATATGATCATCACCCATCAGTGACTGATTAATGATAATAATTTTTACCCTTTTGTGTGTGTGTGTGTGTGTGTGTGTGTGTGTGTGTGTGTGTGTGTGTGTGTGTGTGTGTGTGTGTGTGTGTGTGTGTGTGTGTGTGTGTGTGTGTGTGTGTGTGTGTGTGTGTGTGTGTGTGTGTGTGTGTGTGTGTGTGTGTGTGTGTGTGTGTGTGTGTGTGTGTGTGTGTGTGTGTGTGTGTGTGTGTGTGTGTGTGTGTGTGTGTGTGTGTGTGTGTGTGTGTGTGTGTGTGTGTGTGTGTGTGTGTGTGTGTGTGTGTGTGTGTGTGTGTGTGTGTGTGTGTGTGTGTGTGTGTGTGTGTGTGTGTGTGTGTGTGTGTGTGTGTGTGTGTGTGTGTGTGTGTGTGTGTGTGTGTGTGTGTGTGTGTGTGTGTGTGTGTGTGTGTGTGTGTGTGTGTGTGTGTGTGTGTGTGTGTGTGTGTGTGTGTGTGTGTGTGTGTGTGTGTGTGTGTGTGTGTGTGTGTGTGTGGTGTGTGTTGTGTGTGTGTGTGTGTGTGTGTGTGTGTGTGTGTGTGTGTGTGTGTGTGTGTGTGTGTGTGTGTGTGTGTGTGTGTGTGTGTGTGTGTGTGTGTGTGTGTGTGGTGTGTGTGTGTGTGTGTGTGTGTGTGTGTGTGTGTGTGTGGTGTGTGTGTGTGTGTGTGTGTGTGTGTGTGTGTGTGTGTGTGTGTGTTGTGTGTGTGTGTGTGTGTGTGTGTGTGTGTGTGTGTGTGTGTGTGTGTGTGTGTGTGTGTGTGTGTGTGTGTGTGTGTGTGTGTGTGTGTGTGTGTGTGTGTGTGTGTGTGTGTGTGTGTGTGTGTGTGTGTGTGTGTGTGTGTGTGTGTGTGTGTGTGTGTGTGTGTGTGTGTGTGTGTGTGTGTGTGTGTGTGTGTGTGTGTGTGTGTGTGTGTGTGTGTGTGTGTGTGGTGTGTGTGTGGTGTGTGTGTGTGTGTGTGTGTGTGTGTGTGTGTGTGAAAACTTTCCACAGTTAGTCTCATTATGATCACATGATCTTAACTCACCCAGAACATTGTTTACATGTGGTCCCCCCCCTTTTGTGTGTGTGTGTGTGTGTGTGTGTGTGTGTGTGTGTGTGTGTGTGTGTGTGTGTGTGTGTGTGTGTGTGTGTGTGTGTGTGTGTGTGTGTGCAACACATGATACCCTGTTTTTCATTGATCACTGCTATCTTCTCTCAACAAACATCAGCATATTGATGCCAACACATTATTTCACCTGTTACAATGAACATCATCCCACAGCATTGTTTACTTTTTTTAAACAACACTATTAATATGAACCTCCCAACCTCCCACCCCCACCCCCACCCCACCCCCCACCCCATAGTGGATGAAGAGATATGAGCTCTCCTTCTCTTGCCCCCCCCTCCCTCCCCACCCCCACACACATATTACCCTCCTCCTTCCTTTTTTTTCCGTCCCCCCCTCCCCCCTCCCAATCATACCTTATCACCCATTTATCTTCCATCCCCTTCCCTCCCTTATTAACATTACCCACACACCTTTCACAACTACCCACGCATAACTACCACCACCTCTTTCATCACCCAGCGAAATCATTTATTTTATTCACCTAAACTTTTTTTTTAACAGTTTCTTCTGTTCATGTACTTATTTACCCCTTCTATATACAATTTTTTTTTTCTCCAGTTTGCCTTCCCCCCCCCCCTTACCATTATTATCAATCCACCATTACCACAACCGTCACAAAGATATCACCCCACCCCACTAAACTAGACACACAACCCTATCGTATCACACAACCCCCCCTCCCCCCACGACCCCCCCCCCCCCTCCTTTTCCTCTCCCATAATCCCCCTTGTCATTTCCGCCTAGCGGCTATTCTCCCCACCACATGGACAACAACAGATGAGTCATTTTCGTTCTTTGTTTGTACTGTCTTAAATGTTAAATGTGATTTATTTTTTCGCTTGAAGAAGACCCAACAGGTTGAAATGCATCGTGTCTTGTCATGTGCTTTGTTTGTCAATGTCATTGGCGGTAACTAACACCCTCTCTTTCTAAATTCTACCTCAATTAATTATCAACTATTTCTATTCAGTGTGCTGTATCCCAAAACATCGAGTCACTGAGCCTCTGGAAACGTTGCACTCCATTGCGTCCTTTCTGGATTATTGAAACTTTATGAACATTCCTTTGAAATGTTGACTAAACTGTTCCTTTTGCAGAATATGATGGCCTGGGCAAGACCCTTGGACTACTTTGGTGTTGGTTTTCACATCTTGGTATTGTGAGTGTGGTATTCAAACAGTGTCGACGATTGTTGTCCTAGGATTCAGGCCTATCAGTTCTAACTAATCGAAAATTAACTATTGACAGCATTTCTCTTTCACCAATGTGCTTTTTTGTTTCCGCAAGATATGACTTATGTCTCAGTGATTTGGAAGACGTAAGTTCGAACCTGATACTTAAACAAACAGAGGAAATGAAGGGAGTGTTATTTTTAATATTGTAACACACTCAGATGCCTTACACACATGTTGCATGATATATACCCATGTAACTTTGTTTACTTTTCTGTAGCTAATTCAATTTTTAGGCAGCTAGTTTGTGACAATGACCCAAACTTATTTTGGGTAATAGCAATGACTGTAACATTTTTTTTTTTTTGCTAATGAATGGAAACGAAGTCTGGGATCAT
>CM065715.1:86555329-86562829 GCA_033310375.1 Conus canariensis
CTATTTCGACTGAATTGTGATGAAGGGGGGTGGGGGGTGCACGTTTGAAAGTGGGGGGGGGGGGGCGGGAGGGGAGGGGGGAGAAAGTGGAGAGGAGGGATGTCTTAGCGTACTTTCAATTTTACTCAGAGGTGAAAAGGTCATGTGCACTGCAAGTTAGTCGAAGTGATCTAGTTCCAGCCATAGAGTGCAGATAGGATACGCTATATGGTACCGGACAGATCAGTGAAGGTTGACGTTTTCTGGACTGATCTGACGACATGGACGTGTTTTTGTTTGTTCCAAGTGCTCGTCATCAGCTCATTTTGACGTAACAAATGAGGGACATTTTATTTGATGCATTTGTTTCAGATTTCCCCCACATTTGTTGGTTCAAAAGTCCTTGCTATATCTGGCCAGACTGATATTCGGCCTATATTTTTTTTCTATCCTAAGTATGACATTTATTTATATCTATTTCTCTCATGGGTAGAAGTTAGATGAAGTAAACTGACCTGCATAAGAAATTGGTTGTTCCAATGTTCCTGCAGATTATCATTTAGCATATCTGTTGTCAGTGCTTCAAGCAATAATTGTTGCTGATCACATTTGTTAAGACGAATCTCAGTATCATATAGAAAATATTGCTGAAAAGTGAATCGAGGAGTTAAGGCCTATACCATTTGGTGACATCTTAAAGAAGGGGATGGCTGGAGAAGTCTCTACAATATCTATCATTCTTTTACATTTGGCTGTGCTTGCACATTCAATTGTTGAGAAAATGTGGACATTAGAGTTTTAGCTAGCAAGCACGCACGCGCACGCGCACACACACACACACACACACACACACACACACACACACACACACACACACACAACGACACACACACACACACACACACACACACACACACACACACACACACACACACCACACACACAACGACACACACACACACACACACACACACACACACACACACACACACACACACACACACACACACACACAACCACACACACACACACACACACACACACACACACACACACACACACACACACACACTACATACACACACCATAAGCTCACACTCTAGAACAATGCGAATTTGTCCAAAATGGCAAGGGAATCGAGTTCTTTCGTGTTCAGCATATTGGTGAGTTAACATGATTTATGTCAAGCATAATAATGACATGTTTTTCTATATATTTATCCACACTTTGAATAGCACAACTGAAAACTCAGATTTTTTTGCTGCAGTTTTAAGTTTTATTTTTTATGTGTGCTTTTTATTTCTGACTCTGTGTGTATGTGTGAGTGTGTGTGTGTGTGTGTGTGTGTGTGTGTGTGTGTGTGTGTGTGCGTGCGTGCGTGCGTGCGTGCGTGCGTGCGTGCGTGTGTGTGTGTGCGTGTGTGCGTGTGTGTGCGTGTGTGTGTGTGTGCGTGTGTGTGCGTGTGTGTGCGTGTGTGTGTGTGTGTGTGTGTGCTTTTTATTCGTGACTCTGTGCGTGTGTGTGTGTGTGTGTGTGTGTGTGTGTGTGTGTGTGTGTGTGTGTGCGTGTGTGTGAAAGAGAGAGAGAGAGAGAGAGAGAGTATGTGTGTGTGCCTGTGCATAGATAATTTAGTAATCAAAAACATTATTATGGCTTAATCTACAAAGGTTTTGCTACTTGTTATCATCTGTAAATAAGGAACATTCGTGCTTATGGAAAACAGTGACCTATTTTCACTTAGAACAAAATTCATGGTCACGTAATGCGAAACAGTACGGATATATTTACTCAGTCACTTCAACATACTGTGCACACACCCTCGAAGAATCAAACAACCTAAAGAAAGCAGTCACCAATTCCCACTCAGCTTTGTCCAGTTCCAGCATTTTTCACGCGCCTGAAACCCACTGACAACATTTCCCCGCAGGAACTGCTAGAACGGAAAAACTTTCCCCTGTAATCCGAGGATGGAGCGCTGGCCCATCCGTCAATGTCCTGCGTCAGAGACAGACGCGGAGCATTAAAAGCCGAATCCAGGGCACACTGTCGCCGAGAGAAGACGGGGATTTTCTTTTCCCCCCTTTGGGTCCAGAGCGGGAGAAAGACTCTACGGGCTGCTGTTATCTTCGTCTTCTTGGCATGTAGGCCCACAGGCTACACCATTATTGGCGGTGAGGGTGGAGGGGGGTGGGTAGGTATTGCAGAATCTCACTTTCACTCACCCCCCCCCCCCCCCACAGCTCTTCCCATTAAATCCATCTCCACCCATCCACCGTCTCTTTACTTCCACCACTCGTGCCCCGCCTCCCCCCCAAAACAAATGAAAAAGTTAAAAAGATTAAACACGCACGCACGCATGCACGCAAACACACACACACACGCACGCACGCACGCACTCATGCACGCACGCACGCACGCACACACACACACACACACACACACACACACACACACACACACACACACACACACACACACACACACACTCCTTTGTTTGGATAGTTGGCCAATTCGAATAGGTGAGAACGATTGTTTTTGTTTAATTGACAGAGGGTGTGTGTGCGCACATGCCACAAAATGTATCCGGATTCTACTTTCCAGCGTTCCCTTGACGTAAAACCTTTGACTCTGACATTTTGTCATATGTTGATTTGGACCACAGAGGATAAAACATTTTTAGCACTGAACCGTACACGTTTTGAGTCATTGGGTGCTGCAAAAAAATATAAACAATTGTTGCGCGGTTTTCCTCGTAATTTGTTCTGAAAGTGTACAATTTTCAGGCAACTTACAGTCTCAGAACGGATTGTGAACTAAGTTTTGGAATTTGTGGTTTTGATCTTTTTATTCATACTGCAGCTTCCAACTTGATTTACAACATCGCGAATCCCAGGGACCCATACGTCAATTAATTCTAAACCAGTTCTACATAATGACCATGTCCTCAAAAATTGAGTTACTGACCTGGTGCCCTTAATAATTTAAAACTCCATTGCGTCCTTTCTGAGTTATTGCAATTTTATCATTATTCCTTCGAAATTTTGACCAAATTATACCATTTCTATTACAAGATAGCCAGAGGAAAGCTCAAAAAGTACTTTGGTGTTCGCTTTCACAGGCTCAATATACTGAGTGTAGTATACCAACAATATCGAAGATTGTTGTTTGGGGATTCAGGACCCATAAATTCTGCAGATCAATGAGTAACTATCGACAGCATTTTTTCTATGCCAGTATGCTTGTTTCTCCACAGGATATAACTTACATTATTCGGAAGGCGTGTTGTGAAAGTGGATGTTTTAGCAAACACAGGGAGTGAAAGTAAATATATCTGTTGATCTTGTATTACTCATAGATGCATTGAATACATGTTGCAAAATATAAACCCATGTAATTTGTAACGTTGATGTCCAAATTCTTATTTTTAAGCAACTATTTCACTTGCCTGGTGGCCAGTTTTTGAGAATGACCTATACTTTTTTTTCAGGGCAGTGCAATGACTATGAACGTTGTTGCTAATAAACAGAAACGGAATCTGGGCTCAGATGCATTTGCCAATAAGGAAACGATATATTAGGCTGGTACACCCATCCCTTTTTCTTTTCATTCCTTGTGACAGCTACAGTGCAGAAAATGTGAGTGCAAAGAGACAGCCGCAGGCGTAACTTACTTCCAGTGACAAACCATTTCTCTCAATCTCCTCCACTACCCCAGCCTGTTCTGCTACCCCCCTCCATCCCAAACCAACCTATCCCACTCTGTCCATACCCCTGCAGACCCTTTGCCACCGTCCATCCCTCACTTCATCTGTTCCTCTACCTCGCTTCCACCCTAAAGATTTTCTTCTTTTCTTACCTTATTATTTCTTCTTTTCCAAACCGAAGCGAACCACACACACACACACACACACACACACACACACACACACACACACACACACACACACACACACACACACACACACACACAAGCACGCACGCACGCACACACGCACGCACGCACCCCCCCCCCCCCACACACACACACCTGTCCTTCTCATCCTCCTCCATCACACTATCTCCACCCATTCCTCACCCCCCCTCTCTTTCTCTTTCTCTCTCTCTCTCTCTCTCTCTCTCTCTCTCTCTCTCTCTCTCTCTCTCTCTCTCTCTCCTCTCTCTGACCCGACACATCCAGAGGCCCACTCTCTCCTCATGTTACTACTCTACTTCCGGAACAGTCTGGTAAGATAAAGAATCAGCATGAAGCATGAAGCTAACAGGAAAAAGGCGAAGAAAAACAGGCTTAAGGACATCGACATACAAATATGTTTCGTCAGCCGAATGTGTCTGTATTATGTCTGACAAAAAACGCATCATTTTTGAGTGACAAATCTTGCCTGAGGCAGTTCGTTCAAGCGTTTTCCAAAAACCTCCTGTCGTCCCCAAAGACGTTCCATGATTATTTATTAAAGACACGCTTGCCCACACTTTCCTGTCGAAGTTTTCTTCATTCGGTCTTTCTCCCGTGTCTCTCTGTCTTCATACTAGGTAGATAAAGACACGGTCAAGGCATCGTTAGCTACGATTTCTTTAGTATCTTTCATTCTTCTCCTTTCGTTTCCTTTCCTTCTTTCTTCGCTTTCTTTTCTTTATATTTTGGGAAAAGGAAGTTCCGGTTTTCTCCAGTCTGTGTGAAATACGATGTGGTAGCTGGACGGGTGAATGGAGATGGCTTGTTCCGTGTCGAGAGAACTAATTAATCTTGGCCAGACGGTCATTACTGTATTTCACATGGGATGAAACAGACGCATTAAAAGAGAGACGGAAAGAGAGACTGACAAACAGACAGGCAGACAGACAGACAGACAGACAAACAGACAGACAAACTGAGACAGAGACAGAGAATGAGAGAGGTAATGAGGACAGCCTGAAAGAGAGAGATGGTCCGGGGAGGCAGGTACTGGGCGACATACATACAGACAGACAGGGAAAAAGATTGTCTGGGTACGAGAGAGAGAGAGAAGGGGGGGGGGGGGGGGGGGAGAGAAGAGAGTCTGTGTCTATGTCTGTCTGTCTGTCTGTCTGTCTGTCTGTCTCTGTCTCTGTCTGTCTCTGTCTGTCTCTGTCTCTGTCTCTGTCTCTCTCTCTCTCTCTCTCTCTCTCTCTCTCTCTCTCTCTCTCTCTCTCTCGTGCCCAGCCACCCAGGCAATCTTTTTCCCTGTCTGTCTGTATGTCTGTCGCCCAGTACCTGCCTCCCCAGACCATCTCTCTCTTTCAGGCTGTCCTCATTACCTCTCTCATTCTCTGTCTCTGTCTCCGTTTGTCTGTCTGCTTGTCTGTCTGTCTGCACGCACACGCGCGCACGCACACACATACACACACACGCACGCACACCCATTCACACACACACACACACGCGCGCGCGCGCGCGCGCGCACACACACACACACGCACGCACACACACACACACACACACACACACACACACACACACACACACACACACACACACACACACACCACACACACACACACACACACAGAGTGACAGTCGGACAGCCAAAGTCCACTCGCTGTGTACACGGCAAAGGTAGGATTTGCATCGGTCCTCTGGGACCCCTTTCTGTTGTCTCTCGTTACATTAGTTTCCCCATCACTCCAGATCCGTGCTCGTGATTCATACCCTGTTCACACGAAATCCCCCCCCCCCCCACCCCCCACCCCCTCCCCTCTCCTCTTCTCTCTTACCATCATTTCCAGTTCCCGTTGGTCACTCTGTCTTCATTACCTCGTAATTCATGCTTATCACTCTCACATCGTGCAGTTCCTCCCACCATTCCTCCCTTTATCGTACCCGCCACTCTTTCCCACCCGTACCCTAAGATCTGTCCCGTGTTCGTATCATATTCACCAATATCACCACCCTCCACCCACCCTCTCTCTCTCTCTCTCTCTCTCTCTCTCTCTCTCTCAATCTCTCTCTCTCTCTTTCTCTCTCTCTCTTTCTCTCTCTCTCAATCTCTCTCTCTCTCTCTCTCTCTCTTTCTCTCTCTCTCTCTCTCTCTCTCTCTCTCTCTCTCTCTCTCTCTCTCTCTCTCTTCCCACCCCTGCATGGACCTAGAGGAAGTTAGTTACATTCAGTTTTAAGGTCCACATCTATCAAAGGTGGATTGGTGATCAGGGCTAACCATCCTAGAGGAGTGGAGTTATGGGGCTTGTTAAATAGGACATTGATGACACCAGAACGACAACACAATGAAAAGTCAGCGCAAACAGCAACTTTCTTTCTTTTCTTTTTTTCTATTCATTTTTATCCTTGGGTGTTCGCAAAATTCGAACCCGCAACGTCTGATTTCAGAGTGCCGTGCGCTACCACTGATCCAAACCAGGCACCCTAGTAAACTACGATCCTCATCATCTCTAAAAATATTCTCCATCCCATGCAACGCCTCCATCCAGGTTGTAAATCTGTTCAGACCCATCAAGCAGTCCCTGAAATAATCCTTGTGTGTGTGTGTGTGTGTGTGTGTGTGTGTGTGTGTGTGTGTGTGTGTGTGTGTGTGTGTGTGTGTGTGTGTGTGTGTGTGTGTGTTTCTCTAATGCCTAGTTACATTTCTAACTAGCATTTGTACCCAGCTTCGCCGGGTCCATTACGTTCTTATTGCACCCACGCCCTCTCCTTCCACCTCCACACCATTCCCCTTCTGCCTGTTCCTGTCCTGTTCTCTCCATCCACGACATTGCCCAAGACGTTAGTGATGATTAGAGGGAGGGGCAGGGAGGGAAGGGAAGGAGCAGGCAGCCCACGGGTCTGTGACAATTGAAGGGGGGGAGAAGTGGAGGTGGGAGGGGTAGTTGAATGGGCGGGGGGGGGGGGCGGGGAGGGAAGGCAGGGGTTGGTGAGGGAGGGAGATGATGGGCAGAACTGCTCCAAAACATACAGCAGTTGAAAAACTGACGACAGGAGCGAGGAAGCAGATGAAAGTCATTACGGAGAGAGGAGGGGAGAGCGTAGAGGAGATGGACGGATGAGCATGCCTTAGTGGATGGGGGGAGGGAGGCATGGATGAGGGAATGATGGTCGGATCGTTGTGCTCGTTAATGACTTGCATTATGTTCATCTTCTGCCTGTGGTTTTGTTTACCGACATCATTCCGGCATACGGAACCCCAGCTGATCGTCTGCCCCAAAGACAAAGAGTCATTGAGGACCCAGTAGGAGTTAAGGAAAGATAACCCACAGAACAAGTAAGACAAAGAAATAGATGAGCAATTTACACAACAGCGAAAAAGGCTTATTGTTTTCTTCAAGTTTTGAGTTCACATCACACCCACCAAGGTACTACCGTAGATGAGGATGATAATAAAAGAAGAATGGGGGTGAAGATCAATCTAACACTGCAACATCAGCATGAATTATAATATTATTAAGAAAGACAGTAACACAGTCAGTTTTTATGCTGAGTGACCAGCTAGATTCGAACCCGCAACACCTCACTGCAGACTGCGTGCTCAGGAGTCCATGAACAGCGTTGTGAACA
>CM065715.1:86577829-86580329 GCA_033310375.1 Conus canariensis
CTGTCCTCACACACAAACACTCTATATAGAAATACAGATTGAGAAAAAAGATAGGGAAAAACATGTGGAGGCTTGAGTTGAGAGAGAGAGAGCGAGAGAGAGAGAGAGGGAGAGAGAGAGAGAGAGAGACCAGTTACCATGACAAGTGCTGCAAAAAAAAGTTTATTAACAGGATTACTATTACTTTCATTATTGTTATTGATAACAGCAACTAAAGCAAGAAACAAACTGGAGAAACTTAGATAAACACATACACATACATACACACACACACATGCACACACACACACACACACACACACACACACACACACATGCGCGCGCACACACACACACACACACACACACACACACACACACACACACACACACACACATCTTTCTATCTATATATCTATTTATCTATGTGTCTATCTATTTATCTATGTATGTATGTATATATCTATCTAATCTCTCTTTCTGTCTGTCTCTCTGTCTGTCTGTCCCTCCCTCTCTCTCTCTCTGTATGTGTGTGTGTGTGTACAGATGTGTGTGTGTGTATGTGTAAATATATGAATAAGCACCAATAAACCTATATATATAGGGGGGGGGGGGGGGGGGGGGGGGGGGGGGGGGTTGTTTGAGCTGCTGAAGATAGATTGGATTTCATGGTAGTGACAGGAAAGGAGACTGCTTCATAAAACTACAGATTGTTGTGATGAGGACACTGGTATTAAACAGGTGGTTGCTCTATAGATGAAATTTGGAATACTAAGTGAGGTACAAAGGTTTCAGTAGTATCTCAGCTTTATATTACTGAATGATTGCTCTTAATGATGACTCATTTTGTCCCTCTCTCTCTCTCTCTCTCTCTCTCTGTCAATCTATCTATCTACCTATCTATAGATCTATATCTGTATATACTATATGCATGTATGTATGTATATATACAGCACGTTCAGTTTGTCTGTATGCCTCTTCGTCCATCTTGCTATTTATACCAATTCGCAGTTTTCACCAGGCTTTCTACAGATCTTGCATGGTGATCACCAGCATACTTGGCAAATCAAGAAGGAAACGCTTTTGTGCTAGAGAGGTGCAGTGGTCACATTTTAATGCAACTACATGGAGTTGCTAAAGTGATCTCAGGTTTGGAAGTGGATCGAATATACCGCGCTGTTGAGAATCCATATAGACACTGAGCTTACTGTCAGCCAGAAGAGCACAGTTGGTAGAGCGTTAGACTGAAGATCTGTATGTCCACGTTTAGTCCTGTGTTCTGGACACAACAATATTCCCCCCCCCCCCCCCCCTCTCACCTCCTCTTCTTTTTAAACATTTTTTTATTCTTCAGGTAATTTGAATGGGGGGTGGGGGGAATATAAGGCAGAGAGGGGAGGGGGAGACTGTGGAAGGGGATGGGGAAAGAGGAAGGGTAGGGTGGTGGAGAGGGGCGGCGGAGGAAGGAGAGGAGGGAGCGAGGGGGTCAAATTGATCCTACCCCCAGGTAAAGTTCCAGGAGTTAGTGTGGTCATGCCCTGGATTAACTTCTCCCTCACTGCCCTGGATCTACTTCCCGAAGAGGAGAGGAAGGGTTGGGATGTAACACATTGAAACTGCCCATTCTCCAAGTTTAAATCCTAGGACTTTGATCCTGCCCCAGATAAACTCCTAGGAGTTGGTGTGGTCATACCCCATAGTGACCCCCCCCCCCCCCCCCCCCCTCCCCACAGCCCTAGATCCACTTCTCAGGAGGCGTTTTGGGAAAGGCCCAGACTGACTGTCTTTCAGCCCTTGGAGTTGTTTGGGATGGGACCAGATTGACTCGCTTTTAACCCTTGGAGTCATTTCGGGACAGGCCCAGATTGACTGTATTCCAACCCTGAGAGTCATTTTGGGACAGGCTCAGATTGACTCTTCCAACCCTGGGAGTCATTTTGGGACAGGCCCAGGTTGACTATATTCCAATCCTGGGAATCATTTTGGGACATGCCCAGATTGACTGTATTCCAACCCAGGGAGTCATTTTGGGACAGGCCCAGGTTGACTATATTCCAGTCGGGGGAGTCATTTTGGGACATGCCCAGATTGACTCTTCTGACCCTGGAATTCATTTTGGGACAGGCCCAGGTTGACTGTATTCCAAACCTGGGAGTCATTTTGGGACAGGCCTAGATTGACTGTATTCCAACCCTGGGAGTCATTTTGGGAATGGCCCAGATTGACTCTTCCAACCCTGGAAGTCGTTTTGGGACAGGCCAAGATTGACTGTATTCCAACCCAGGAAGTCATTTTGGGACAGGCCCAGATTGACTCTCTTCCAACCCTGGGAGTCATTTTGGGACAGGCCAAGATTGACTCTACCAACTGTGGGAGTCATTTTGGGACAGGCCCAGATTGACTCTCTTCCAACCCTGAAAATCATTTTGAGACAGGTCCAGATTGACTCTCTTCCAACCCTGGAATCCATTTTGGACAAGCCCAGATTGACTCTCTTCCAACTGTGGGAGTCATTTTGGAA
>CM065715.1:86585279-86592779 GCA_033310375.1 Conus canariensis
GCATCAAACCTCTCAGCATTAATCGTCTTTTTGTTAAGTATCGGGACGTGTATGATTTGCAAACATGGAGATTCCATGCAAATTATTCAGAGATGTTCACCTCCTGTGATTTTTAATTTCGTTATAGGGAATTTTTTTTTCATTTGATTTTACGAGGACATGGTTGGTGATAAACTGCTTTGTTTTAGATCAGTATTTTGTGTTTGGCGGTTTGTTTCGGCATTAATTTTGAGTCTTGATATGTTTCTTTTTTTATATTTTACTCTTGATATTTCACAAAGTGTGCATCGTTTTGTGTTTAACTTGTTTGCAACCCTGATGTGCCGCCCCCCCCCCCCCCCCCCCCCCTTGTGGGCTAAGCAATAAACACGCGCACACGCACGCACACATGCTCTCTATATCTCGGTCTCTCCCCCCCCCCCCTCTCTCTCTCTCTCTCTCTCCTCTCTCACTCCCTTTCTCTCTCTCTCTCTCTCACACACACACACACACACACACACACACACTCACACTCACACTCACACTCATGCTGGCGTACATGTGCACCCGTTCAGTTGTGAAATAAGCGATGTGAATTACACATGCAGACACCGGCGCACCTGCAAGTTAATTCGATTCTCTGAGAGCCACGTTGGGATGTCCAGAACGGACATCAGGTGGGCAGCAATGTTTAACAGCTGTGACTTAAGTGTCTGTTGCCCAAGTGACCGAATCTGCCCTTCTGGACCGAAAAAGATACTTTCTTTCCGGCAAGGGGGGTAATTCTGGGCCAGCTGAATGTGAAATTACCAATGCCATTTTTACGTCCAGAGTATGACATGGATAAGAAGCCACTTTTTATCCCGCTATAGAAACGCCTAGACCATTCTATACCCAGGTATAGTCTTAACCAGGGGTTGTATTTTTGGCATGTTTCACCGGGACCGAGTGTGACGCAGTTGCGGCGTGACAGCGCGGTGTACGTGCACATCGGCAATCCCTCGTCGTGCTGCACAATAAACATGGGAGCGTCAATGCATTTAACACCAGACTGCCGGCTACGCCTGAGGTAATGGTCTGTTGAATTGGCGGACGATTTGCCTCTGTGGTTAAAGCAAGCTTGACTCGGCAAATGTTTGCATCATCAGTGTCAGCTATGAAATACGGCGATAGCAGGTCAGACCAGTGACGCCCCCCCCCCTCCTTCCCCCTTCCCACCCCCGTCCCTCCCCCTCCTTCTATTGTCTCACTCTCTCCTCCTCCTTTTACCCAGCACAAACCCTCATCCCCACCCACCTCATCCACCACACCATCCCTTTACGTCCATTCCCCCGATGCCCACACTCTTGCTTCTCGTTCCACCTTCAGTTCCTTTGCACACCCTTATAAAAATGTAAAAGGGGGGGGGGGGGGGGGGGGTGGGGGGGGTGAGGGGGGGGGGGGGGAAGAGACGAAAGCATTAAGCGAAATTGTTGATACAGTCAATCGAATGAAGTGCAGACACGTCCATGAATATGGGGGTAGGCATCTCTCTCTCTCTCTCTCTCTCTCTCTCTCTCTGTCTGTGAAAGAGAGAGAGAGAGACAGGAGGGAGAGGGGAGAAGGAATGTTGGTGGTGACGGTGGTGGTGATGTTAATGTGTGGTGAAGGGTGAACAGAGGATTAACCCAAGGGGGATTCCCACCAGGCCTGTGCGGGAGACAAACAGCTTTGTCCAATCTCGACGGGTCGACAACGGTTCAATTGGGTTGTGAGAATTAAGGAGGAACGGCGGGATGGGTGTCCATTGATTCACCGTCAATCCGTCCCCAGCTTAGTTCTGTCTCTGTCTGTCTGTGTCTGTGTTCCGGTCACAGAGATGGCCCTCTATGGCCCTCCTCTGTCTCAGACTGTCTGTTTCTTTCTTATGACTTGTGCTAAAGAAAATGTGGTGAAAGAGTTTGCCTTGTTCTTACACGAAGATTTTAAAATCTGGAGCACAGAATGTTCTTGATTATGCTCTGTTTTCATTTTGTTCAATATGTTTATCTTGTCATGTTTGTCCATGCTTAATCCACCCCTTTCATAAGGGGCCATGGCCTATAAATGAATAAATCATCCGCATCCCTCTCTCTCTGCCTCTCTCTCTCTCTCTCTCTCTCTCTCTCTGTATGTGGGAGAGAGAGAGAGAGAGAGAAGAGAGATAGAGACAGAGAGGGAGACAAAGACTTGAGGGAGGGGGAGGAATGTTGGTGGTGACGGTGGTGGTGATGTAATGTGTGGTGAGAGTCCTCAGAAGAGAAGCCCCCTTCAAGCAAGTGTTTCGGTTCAAGAGGCGATGGATTCTGCAAAAGAAAGTCTCAAGATCAGAGAAATAACAGGACACACACAGACCAACAGACAGGGACTGGGGGTGACCAAAACTGAATGGTGGTCAAAGGCCAAAGGAAAAGCCAAAAGAGACATGATGATTCAGGAGATGAGAAAAGAAGAAGACCAAAAAAGACTCCAAAAAGCAGTCCAGCAGAGCCAGCAAGGGCAATGGACAACGTGGGAGAATGCACTCCAAAGAAGTCTCACTTGGAATGACATTTGGCACATGGCCCCTCTCAGGATCAGCTTCATTCTCAGATCTGCATATGACCTTCTGCCCTCAAATGCAAACCTGGTGAAGTGGGGGAAAACAGACGATCCTGCATGCCCCCTCTGCCATGAAAAACAAACAGTGGAGCATGTCCTAAGCTCATGTAAAGTAGCCCTGGCTCAAGGAAGGTACACATGGAGGCACAACCAAGTGCTCAAAGAAATTGTACAAGTAGTCTGGGCTAGTACCAACACCACAAAAGGGAAAATCAGGACTCCAAAAGCACCCGCAACATTCTTCACGGCAGGAGGCAGCAAATCATGGCCAAGAACAACAGTGCCACTCGAAACATGCAGGCAGAGTCTGCTGGACGGGGCAGATGACTGGGAGTGCACTGCAGACCTCCCAGAATGGAAGAGTCACCCAGAGATCATCAGCAAGAGTGGCATGAGACCAGACATAGTAGTCCACTCTAAGTCAACCAAGCAGCTGATCATGATCGAGCTCACGGTGCCATATGAGAACAGAATGGAGGCAGCTCAAATCTACAAGACTGAAAAGTATGCTGATCTGGCAAACAGCCTGAGGAGAGAAGGCTATCAGGTCAAAGTCCTCACTGCAGAAATTGGAGCTAGGGGGTTTGTAGGAACGTCTGCATACAGCCTCATGAAACAGCTCTCAGTTGCAGGGAAGGAAAAAACCAGAGCCCTGAAAGCAATGGCAGAAGCGGCAGAGAGGTGTTCAAGCTGGATCTGGTCAAGGAGGAACAAAAGTGAACTTCATAAGGCTTAATTTCCCTACAAATATCAGGTGTCCCTGTGGCTCAGTGGTTAAAGCGCGAGTCATTAAGTGGAAAATGAGCATGTCCAGAGGGTAATGGGTTCGAATCCCAGCCATGGCTCGTCCCAAGATGGGAAAAAAAGGGGCAGCAGAGGGACATCCGGAGTCATGAACCGGGTGTGGCCCAACCCCCTAGAGTGTCAGGAGATAAGGGCCGAAACACTTGCTTGAAGGGGGCTTCTCTTCTGAGGACTCTCTGCTGCCACGCTCTCCACGAGTTTCTTTCTACTGTGGCGAAGGGTGAACAGAGGATTAACCCAAGGGGGATTCCCACCAGGCCTGTGCGGGAGACAACCAGCTTTGTCCAGTCTCGACGGGTCGACAACGGTTCAATTGGGTTGTGGGAATTAAGGAGGAACGGCGGGATGGGTGTCCATTGATTCACCGTCGATCCGTCCCCAGCTTAGTTCTGTCTCTGTCTGTCTGTGTCTGTGTTCCGGTCACAGAGATGGCCCTCTATGGTCCTCCGCTGTCTCAGACTGTGTCTCTTTCCCCTCTTTGTCTCTTGCATGTGTCTTTTTCTCTTTTGCATGTGTGTGTTATGTATCGTCCGTGCGGATAGCACTTGTCTGAGGGAAGGAAGGGAAGGGGAGGGGATGGGAGGAAGGGGATGGGGAGGAGAGTCTCGAGGGCATGCACGTAGGCTTGTCTCCCTTTTTTACTCACGGACCTCTCGCTTCATTTTCTCGTCTTGGGACAATGTAGTAATGTTGCTGTCAAAAGCTACCGAGAGAATGTAGATCAAGAAATTGAATTCACACCGTTCTGTTGGGGATGAGGGTGGGGGTTGGAGGAGTGATGAGGGCCTATGAGGGTGAAGTAGAGGGAGGGGGGGGGGTGTTATTGGAGGAGTGCAGCGAATGGCGACCGTGACTCATCAACTGTCAACACTGTATTGATGAAAACTGATTGGTTGACCGCAGGCACTGGATGCGAACGATGAGGTTCTGGTGGAAAGCATCATTTATTTGTGCATTTATTTATCCATTTATTCGTTTACTTTGACCAAGCCGGGTGTCTCCGACTGGAGGCTTCACGGTTGGGCCTGTGTGTCCCAGTTTAGGGGCTTCGTTTGTTCAGGACGGCATTGAATGCTTGTAGTGTTCAAAGCCCTGCCAATCACCGGGGGCCACATCTGGGTTGAAATGAAGTTCAGATCTGAAACACGTACGGGTTAAAGTTAAGTAGAATCACAAATCAGTTCCATTCAAGAAAAGTCTTCTGTTTCAATTCTTTTCATAAAATATATTTTCACACACATGATCATGCGCGCTTGCACACATTTACATCTATACGCGTGAGTGAGCGCGCGCGCGCACGCACGCACGCATGCACACACGCGTGCGCACGTATACACACACACACACGCGCGTGCGCGCGCGCGCGCACACACACACTCACGCACATATATATGCACGCACACACGCAAACACGCACTTACGCACGCACGCACACACACATACACACACACACACACACACGCGCGCGCGCGCGTGCAAGTGCGCATGAGTGCGCCTTACACACAAATGCATGTACACGTCCTGATACATATATATGCAGGCTCGCAAGACACTCTCATACCGATAGCCATACCACATATATGCATAAATCATGATACTCCTCAATGTCACATTGAGTATCTAATATGGTATTGTAAGTTTACATTTCCCTAGGTGTTAATCTTTCTATCTTTCTTTCTTCTTCTTTTCTTTTTGACGTGCAGAAAATGTGCCCACGTCTGAACAGTGATATTTCCATTGCCTCTGCCTACCTATGAATCGGCACGTTTATTTCCGTATCCATTCTCCCTGTTGCAGTCCGGTTTGTCCTAAGTCTCTAACGATTTGCAGAATCTCAGGAAACCATATTCCGAACACTCAAGAGCGAAGCAGCACTTGAAATCCAGGACTTGTTGAAGTATGCAGTGCCGGAGAAAAATTTCATTGACAAGCCACCAATACTGGATGAGCTAAAGAAAGTGATCACGGAAGCCAGAGGCAAATCTTCGATTGGACCTGTGGACCTAATGGAATACAATATCTGCTGCACAAGAAAGGTCTCGGTGTCCTTGAGAAGCTCCTTAATATGACAAGATCAGCATGGAGGAGGAACTTGGAAGATCAGCAGCCAGTGGACGATAGGTTCCCAAAGAGCGAAACTCCGAGTGACATCAACCAGTTTAAACCTGTGTCACTTCTGAACGTCGAGAGAAAAATCTTCTGTGCCACAGCAGCCAGACTGACTAAATACCTGGCGGAAAATGAGTACTTGGGTTTGTCAGTGCAGAAAAGAGGCGTCCCAGGCGTCTCTGGCTGTGTAGAACATGCCACTATGATTTGGGAAGCAGTTATCAAAGAGCGAAACGGGACCTCGACGTGGTGTGGCTCGTCTGGAAAATGCAAATAGATCAGTTCCACACAAAATGATGTAGCTGGCCCTCGAATTGTATCTGTCCCAAAGAACATCACAGAAATGCCGAGAAAGTACGTCCCATGCTTCTCAGTGTGGTTCTCTGCAAAATTTTGCATAGTATGTGAACTGTGCGGGAACATGGGATTACGCGTAATATGTTTATAATCAGATTAGACCACACAGACACAGACACACACACACCACACACACACACACACACACACACACACACACACGCACACACACACGCACACACACACGCACCTACGCACGCACGCACGCACACACACACGCATACAAACACACACACACACACACTTTATATTAGGCACATTTGAATGCGCACATGTACACATAGAAACATATACTTAAGTACGTGCAGGTGCAAAGCACCGACGCACGCAACCGCATGCACACACTCACACACACACACACACACACACACACACACACACACACACACACACACACACACACACACAGGGAGAGCCTTTTCATTCTGATGTTGAAGGGGGAAAAGGACTGTCATCACCGCCGTTGAACAAGTGGTATGTAGCGTTGAATTTGACGATAGATTCACATCAGCACCACCACCACTCCTCTCTCCTTCAACTCCCAGCTCCTTCCTTCCTCTATACCCACCCGCTCCCCGCCATTCTTCTCCCTTTTTGGAACATTGAAATGTTTCACCGAAACAAGTTCGTGATCTGCTGAAACGAGCTTCATCGTTTTTTTTTGTTTTTTTTGTTTTTTTTTTTTGGGTTCACATTCTTTAAAGACAGGCCCGTTGTCAAATGTTCAGAGCGCTCATCTGCGTAGCTGACGATCATAAGTTTCAAACACTCGTACGGTCGGATTTCTTCGCTTTGAAAGCCCTCTCAGTCCACCCAGCAGTAAATGGATGCCCGATTCAGTTCAGGTAAGATTACAGCCGGTGGAAGGAGAGGGGTAAGCCTCACCTTCATCACGCTGTGCCATAGATACGGTGAATCTCTGGCAGTTCATGCCTCTATGATCATAGCCTATAGGAACCTTTTTTTTTTTTTTTTTTTTTTGCTTTTTCTTTTTTTTTTTTTTTCAAATAACAAAGTCCCCTCCAGAAGTGGGGAAGAGATTGCGATGAGCATTAGTAGCAGATCCAAATCCGTTTTGTTTTGTTTTTCAAGCTGAAAAGCCGTTATCAGTTTATGTAGATTATATTTTGACTATCTGAATTGGAATAACATTCTGTGGAACACGAAAAGGAACGATACATAGAAAGGTAGAAGAGAATGGGGGGTATGCCGTTTTGTTTTGTTTTTCAAAGCTAATTCTCGTCACCAGTCGATTTAGATTATAATTTGATTGTCTAATTTGGAACAACATTCAGTGGAGTACGAAAAGGAACAATAGATATACAGGCAGAAGAGAATGGAGAATATACTTTGTACAAAGTGTTGGTTGTGATTTTGAGTTGGTTCCAAAATGAAAATTACTAATAGATACAAATGGACAACCACAATTCTTCAAGAAATAGGACTGTGGCAACTGCAACTGAAGTTTTTGTCACCACACAAAATTTGGCACTGATAAGAATTTGTTTGTTTGTTTGTTTTTGCTTTGTATAGATCTACTTATCCAACAATTCTGACAAGACTTCAGTTGGATGGCTTTGAGTTGAAGAATGTTGTGTGAATGTTGCATTATGCAACTCACAAACATTCTTA
>CM065715.1:86600279-86605279 GCA_033310375.1 Conus canariensis
AGCAACCCTGAGGAATGTATTGTCGTTATTTCATTCTGCGTACTTTGTGGTAGGCGCGTGTGATTTGTTGAGGATTGTTTTTTGATTCTGGGAGAAATAAAAAGAGGGATTTAGCATACAAAAGGTTCAGAAAGAAGCTGGAAACAGATTGCATTCGAGGGGAACGTGGTAAATTGAAAAAGAACATTGTCTTTTGCACAATGTGTGTGTGTGTGTGTGTGTGTGTGTGTGTGTGTGTGTGTGTGTGTGTGTGTGTGTGTGTAAGTAACATATCGATCAAAAAATGATCAGACACGTATTTCTGTGGTGAGAGATACGGATACGGATACGGATATTTTATTCACAAATAGGCCATTGCCCCTCGTGAAGGGGTGCATCTGAAAATCATTCGATATTTTACACGTTCAAAAACTGATTCAATGCTCTACATTAAGAAACAAGAACAGATCTTAACTTAAATGCTTCGTATAGGTAAATGGACAGATTTCTAGTTGTTTGTTCATTATTGGAAGCTAGAAGTAAGCTTAATCTGAAAAGACTTGGAAATCTGTAGTATTTCAAATGTATATAACGTTCTCTTATTTCGTTTAGTGAAGGACAGCACAGAACAAAATGCACTTCATCTTCTTTCTCTTCTTTACACAATGGACAAATCAAATCAACAGGGGTATGTTGTTTGTATCGACATCTGTGTACAGCAATATCTGAAATACCCAGTCTGAATCTTGTTGTAATAATCTTGATATGTCTGTCTAGATTTAACGTTAAATGCATTTTATCTATTGCTATTGTGCAAAAAGTCTTATATACACTAAATCTGTCACTATTCTTGACATGAAAATCCCATTCTTGCCATCTGCAAAGTACAAGTCTTTCTTTAAAGTCAGCAATAAACTGTTCCACTCCCTCAACACCTTGGTTTAACCACACATAACCAAAACCAAACATGCATAACTTACAGCGAATGTCAGACGCCCAGTTTGTCTTATCACGAGGTCTAACTCAAATAATGTTCTATATGCTTTTCGCGGTAATCTTGACTCATCCATTCTTGTCAACTTTAACCAGTAGTGCATGCACCTAACGGCAGAATTTATGTAAACAGGGTATCTATTTGTCTCACCATACACAAGGTCATTCGGTGTTTGTAACTGAACTCCTAAAAACTTTTTCAGAGCAAAGAGATGTACTTTTTCACAAAAGTGTGCAGCATTACTTAGCCCCCACAATTCAGCACCATACTGGACAATGGGTTGTATCTGCGCGTCAAATAGTTTTAAATATACAGCAAGAGAATTGCATTTTAACTTACGTAATTTTTGCAATATGCATAACAACGCATGCTTTGCTCTGCAGGCAAGGTTCTTACAAGAAACAGTAAATCTCAACCGTGTTGAAAAATAGATGCCTAAATATTTATAAACATTAACAACAGGCATAAGGATTCCATTATAAGTCCAATGTTCACTAGCTGCTAAGTACCCACCTTTTCTAAATACAACTATATTACTTTTATTCATATTCACATTCAGATGGAGTGCTGTTGCTGCCCTATGTAGACTATTTAGTTGCGTCTGTAGCCCAACTATTGTTTCCGACAGAAGAGCTATGTCATCTGCCAAAAGTAATATAAATAGTTCAAAATAATCATGCATAAATGTTGCACCATGCCTCCCATTTCTAATCACATCTATTGCTAATTCATTTATAAATAAAGAGAACAGCACTGGACTTGTAACATCCCCTTGTTTTACCCCCCGGGTACAGTTTATGTAATCTGTCAATTTTGCACCCGAGCGAATTCTAGCTCTGACTGTAGTATACATGCTATGAATACACCGAAGGAGTTTTCCTTTGATACCATTTTTTACCAGAATAGGTCACAGTAGATTTCTTTCTATAGAGTCAAAAGCTTTCTCAAAGTCAATAAAGGCGACATAGAGTTTACGGTTAAAGCAAAACTGTTTTTGGATTAAAGCTAATAATGTGTACATGTGATCAATGGTGGAGTATCCCCTTTTAAACCCCGCTTGATATTCCCCTGTGATATTATGCAGCTCAATCCATTCTTGAATTCTATTATTTACTATAGAACTATAAACTTTACTGCTTGTATTACATAATGATATCCCTCTATAATTACCGGGATCGTCTACATTACCTTTTTTAAATAAAGGTAAGATAATAGTTTCTGTCCAGTTATCTGGGGATACTCCCTTATCAAACAGAGTGTTAAACAGTTTAACAAAGAAGTCAGTTACTCGATCACCAGCATTTTTCAGCAACTCGCCGATAATTTCATCCGGACCAGCGGATTTACCGTTCTTTAACTTTCTTATAGCCAATAACACTTCTTCTCTAGATATTGGGCGGTTCATGGAACCACCATCTTCATATTCATCAAAACTATCATCAATGTTGTCGTTAGATACTAACGTAAATTCGTTTTCTGAATTTGTTTCAAGCAACTGTTTAAAATGTTTATACCAATCATCAGTTGTTATATTGTTACGTGGCTGCTTTCGTTTTGAAGAAATTTTATGGACATTTTCCCAAAACTCCCTTTGATCACTTATGGAATCAACTAACGCCCCTAACAATTGCTCATTGTGCTGATTTTCTTTAAATTTTAACAAACAGTCTAGGGGTCATACTTGACCAATCCCTCTCCTTTGATAAACAGGTTTCAAATATTTGCAAGATTGCCTATTTAGAACTAAGAAGAATCAGCTCTGTACGTCACCTTCTCTCTACAGATGCTACAAAAACTCTCATTTGTGCATTTGTCTTATCTAGAATAGATTACTGCAACTCACTTTTGGCCGGCCTTCCAAAATACCTGATAGAAAGATTACAGCGAATCCAAAATCATGCAGCCCGAGTCGTCTGTAGAGCAAGAAAACATGCTCACATTTCGCCTCTCCTCCATTCTCTTCACTGGCTATCTGTCTCAAACCGTATCTCGTACAAAATCTCAACTCTCACTTTCTCTGCTCTCTTTGAAAATGGACCTTCTTATCTCTCAGATCTCCTTAAAATCTACACCCCCTCTCGACAACTACGCTCCTGTGCTGACGACCGCCTTCTGCGAATGACTCGCTTCAGGACTACTACTGGTGAAAGATCTTTCTCTTTTCAAGCTCCAGCGACGTGGAACAGACTGCCAGACTGTCTCAGACATTCAGATTCTATCTCTTCTTTCAAGTCTAAACTTAAAACCCATCTATTTTCTCATAATTAGTCAATGCTGTGGGGAGAGGGGGGGGGGGGGGGGGTACAACCTAACTCATAGCCGTCTGGGCCTTTTCAAATGTAGCGTATGTGTATGTTCTCTATTATATGTATTTGTTGCATGATTGAACGTTATAGGATTAAGTTTTTGTAGTGATATTTGAAGAATAAGTGAATGTCACATTGGTAGGATTAGGATTTGTTAGTTATTGTAGTAATAGTATTTGTAGTTGGGTGTAAGGTGTATTATTGTATATGAGAAGGATGAATGTAGTATGACTTTGTAAAGCGCTTAGAGAAATTCGTTTGATTAAGCGCTATATAAGAAATCATTATTATTATCATTATTAAATTCTTATACTCTCTCCTAGCTATGCAGTAAGCATCACGATCAGAACTATCCTTCGTTTGCCGAAATGTGTGTAGCAATCCTTTTGCTTTCGATTTACTTAGTTTACATTCTTTGTCATACCAGTCATTTTGTTCATCAGTATTGTAAGAGCAAGTTTTAACACATGTAAGAAACATATTCAAGGCTTCATTGCAGTCACGATCAATCATATCAATAGCACTGTCAAGAGATGACAATGCTTCATCTGAATGTATTGCAGTGATATAAGTATGTTCAAAAGAAGGCTTCCACACAAACTTTTTAATAACTTCACGTTCCTTTCCAGCGGTCAAAAACACAGGGTTTAAATTCGGCAATTCAAAATGAAGCTCGACGGGTAAATGGTCAGATTCCAATCGTTCTGATACATATAAACTGCAAGACGATAGAACAAGTGAAAATAATTCTCGAGACATCAAAAAATAGTCATTCACACTACACCCTGACTCTGATATATAAGTGTAGTGCCCGTCGAGGTCCCCATGACATATTCCATTTAATATGCACAATCCAAGTGAAGTACACATATCCAACAAACATTTTCCATAGCCATTGATTATACTGTCGGAAGATTTTCTTTCCGAAAAATTGGAACAACTGGTTAAATCAACACCATAGTTATCATGCTCATAAAAAAATATCTTGAGAGACATTTGCAGTTCTACTGTTCAAATCTCCAGATAGAATCACATGTATATTGTTCAAATCAAGCATACACTCAGTAAGGCATTCTTCCAGAGAACATATACCATTGTCTATATCAAAATAAGCATAATACGGTGAACCCTCAGGAGGCACATATGCACAAACATATAACACATCTTCTGCAAGATCAAACAATATCCCGTCAATCAAAAAGAAAAGAGCATTTGAGCAATCTACCTGGAGTTCTCTGACATAGTGCACAAAATCATTCTTAATCAGACATATTACCCCCCCTGAACGTCTGCCTTGTCTAGTAAACTTAACAGCAGGTTTGCTAAACACAGTATAACCAGTAAACACATTAAATTCAAGATTTTCCACAAAAGTCTCTACAAGACAGATAAAGTCAAATTTGGACAAATAAGAAAGAAAATCTTTATTGTGAATCTTAGAAAGAATTCCATTAATATTCCAGTGCAGGAACGTGAAATATTTTGAATGTGTATTATTCGTTTTATCTCCGTTATCATGCAGAATATGTTTACTTTTGTTACAATTCTCGTTACGTCTTTCATGATCCGACACTGACAGCTCTCTCTCATTGGCATAAACAGGAATAAAAACACTGTCATCGCTGCTACAGTTTTTCTTTTGTGACCACCCCCTATTCTTATCCGCTGTGACACCACTTGCTCCTTCACTGGCATAAACAGGGATAAAAACACTGACATCT
>CM065715.1:86610279-86697779 GCA_033310375.1 Conus canariensis
TCTCATGATGACCTCAGTTTAGATGTCCTCTCCACGTCTGTGGCCTTGGTTTGATTCCGTCGGGGTCACCGGTATCGGCGAGTCCATGGGGGCTGTCGTTGGAAGGACGTGGTGGCGCCCTCCGGAAGCAGAGCTCACTCACGCTGGTTCCGCGACTAAGCAGTTATTATAATCAGTAGGAGGCTTAGTAGGTGGTGTCCTGCGTGTGTTGGATCAGAACAGGCGCCACTGAACACCACCGAAGTGACTCGGCAGCAGTGTGGTGTCTCCTCTGGTGGGTTGCCTCTTGACGACTTGACATTGACTGCTCTTTGTGAATTGCCGGTGCTAGGGCTGCGGCGGGCCGACCCGGGCTGTGGCTGTGGACGGGAATGTGGGGTGGGGGTGGGAATAAGTAGCGTGGGTGCACTGCCACAGAGGTGGCACGGAAGATGGGATAGAAAAAAGAAAAAAAAAAAAAAACCAACCAAACAAAAAAAAATCCGTTTCTCAGAGAACTGACTTTTACGAAGATCACGAATTATCAACATTTGGGTGTCGTGAATTTGTCAAACCTAATGTGAAAAGGACTACACTAAAACATCTGCATCTGTGATTGGAACGTTTCCACGAAAGAAAATCATTGCACCAGGGAAGGCATTCATTTTGGTTTAGTTTTAGCGTGGTCTTGTCGAGATGATGAAGTGGCTGGCTTCAAACGGCTTCTTTCCCGCTGCTTGGCAATTGTCGGGAAACCTTACAATTTTCTTTGCTTCGCTCGCTTCAAATCATTTGTTTGCTGTTTGAGTCTTCCCGTTGCCCACGGCCTTGGCAGTCAGAGAGAGAGGAGAGAGAGGGGGGGGGGGGGGGGGGAGACAGACAGACAGACGACCAGAGAGAGAGAGAGAACAGAGACAGACAGATAGAGAGTGAGAGTGACAGAGAGAGAGAGATTTGCAAAGAGAGTTTTGACTGCGTGATCTTATTCTTCGTGATGTAGTTTATCTCGTTCGAATCGCCGGGAAGTTTTGTGCACGCAATCTATGATGACCGATTCGTAGATTGTGAAGACTGAAACATTATTTTTGCTTTGTGTGTGTGTGTGTGTGTGTTGTGTGCGCGCGCGCGCGCGCGCGCGCGGCGGCGTGTGTGTGTGTGTGTGTGTGTGACCGATTCGTAGATTGTGAAGACTGAAGCAGTATTTTTGCTTGTGTGTGTGTGTGTGTGTGTGTGTGTGTGTGCGTGTGTGTGTGTGTGTTTTGAGGAGGAGGAGGGGGGGGGGGGGGTCAGAGGAATTTAGAGTGGAAGGGGGTGAGGGTAGATGTTGAAGGTGGCGGGAAGATGGATAGAGGAAGTGAAAGGAGCTCGGGTAAAGAAGAGATCGACAGTCATCGTGGTTGCGGACTATGACACCGATGTCGATCACATCTGAGCACGGTGAAGTACACAGGAAAAGCATGGATGTGTGTGTAATCAGCAGGAAGTGACCCATGGCCCCTATTCCCGCGTGGGGGAGACTTTGAAAGCGGCGGCGGCAAGTACAGACCACAAGCCACAGTTAGGATGTTGCACTAAATCACCGAGTCAAACATGTAAGCGTTTTGAGAAGTAGCATAAATTTCAGCCAAAAATTGATATCAAATTGATAAGAGATCAAATGACACCACCGCCCCCGCCCCCCTCCCCCCCCCCCCCCCCCCCCCCCCCCCCCCCCCACTCCACCTCTCTCACCAATCATCCCATTTTGTTTTTAGGGATTTCTGCCGATGAAATCATGTACAATCTAGGCATGCATGAACTACCCCGTACCTGACGTCACATTGCAGGCCTTCGCGCTCACCCGTGACCGTGTCTTTGCGCCAGGTGGTTTCCCCGAAAGAGCCCCATTGCTTTCATTTTAATCTGTCTGCTTAAGACCACCTGGCGTGTACCTTAATGGCCATGTGGAAGAAACGCAGGAAAATCGTCTTTCAGATGCAGTAAAAGTTTTCAAAACATTCTAATTGCCTCGTTCTATAAATTAGTCGACTTAAGCAAGGTCTTGGCGCATTAATTTTTGTAGGGCCCGAGTCGCTGTGGACGTAAACGGAATTGATCGCAGATAGTTCGCTTTACCCACGGCAGATTTTCGCGCCAAAGCGATTTTGATCCCCCTCCATCCTTGCCTGTCCTTCCAGTAGGGTAGCCTATAGCCACAGCCACCTGGGGTCAACCGGCTGGCAAGGCATATCCATTGTCTGTGTTACCCGTAGATATGCCAGGTGCATTTTCCGAATAAATTGTGTATTCCTGCCTTCTGGAACTTGTGTGCCGGTAATATCCTCTATTCTGTAACTCTCTGTGACTTGCTTTTGAATGTTTTCCTGTGTAGGTCTGTTATTACTTCTCTAAGCTTATTATTTTTCTTTTTTTCTTTTCTTTTTTTTTTTCTTTTTTTTTGTTGGTTACAGTTCTAGAAGCTTATCAATTTTTGTGTGTGGTTGTTACGGTTTATAACACTCGGGAGGCTGGTCATATTGTGAGATCATAGTGATAATATCTGTCCATTCTGCGTTGTCTTGTGTCGCTGTAGCGCTGTTATGTGCACTCAGTATGGCTTTGTGTTACCTTCTTTAGGGATATCATGAGTTAACCTGTCATGTTATCGCCTGTTGTGTTCGCAGTATACATCATGGTCTTCGCTCCAACGCTTCCCCCACCGACAACCCCCTTCACTGTTGGGTGACAGCACACGCTGTTAAATTCGGTATCCTGCTCTGACGTCACGATCCGCATGAAATGCACTGTCGGCCAACTTGCGAATTGATTCAGCCAACGAAGTTCAGTGATTTCGCGCGTAGGTTTAATGAAATGTTAGTCAAAGTGCGATAATGCTGGTCAAAACACTGAGACAATGCACATGAGCAGTAACACTTCAGCAAACATCTCCCGTGTTGGATGAGTGTGTGTTTCGATTCCATTTCAAACATGGACCAAGAAGGGGAAGAAGCCCCCCCCCCCACCCCACCCCCCAAAAAAAAAAAAAAAGAAGAGAGAGAGAGAGAGAGAAGAAAAAGAAGAAAGAAAAAGAAAAAAAAGGTGAAGTGGCAAAACGCTGTTCGGATTGATCAGATTGGATGAAATATGCCGCAGTTATCAACAGCCCTGCGATAGCAGTAGTAGTAGTTCATGTGGCGTTAGGTTTGAAATAGAACTTAAAATTCCACAGACAGAAATATGACGTGGATGGTGACGTCAGATCAGGTGTCTGACTCAAAACTGCTTGAGATTACAGCTGTGTGGTCGGCTGGGCTATAGGCTATTACATTGATGCTGACATAGTTTATACATATCGTCGGCTGGGCTATAATACAACTGATGCTGACATAGTTTATACATATGTTGCGGGCAGTGTACAATGACGCTGACATAGTTTATACATATTTGTCGCAAGGCATAACACAAAGTGTATGAATAGTTTGTAGCCCTAACGGCCACAGGTTTTAGTTTATGATAGTGTCGGCTATGCAGTTTATAGCCCTAACGGCCACTAGTTTTAGTTTATAATAGTGTCGGCTATGCAGTTTATAGCCCTAACGGCCACTGGTTTTAGTTTATAATAGTGTCGGCTATGCAGTTTATAGCCCTAACGGCCACTGGTGGAGGCCACATCAAGGTGGAACAGAAACACAGAACGGTGAACGCACGAATCGGCCAAGGGTAACGTTTAAAATCAAACTCATGTCCGTGCAATTCAAAGACGGATTGGTCTTGAACAAAGTTTAAAAATCATTTGAGAAGTGATCTGATGTAGAGACCCCCCCCCCCCCTTCCTTCCCCCCCCCCCCCCCCCCCCCCCCCCCCCCCCCAATTAGGAACAGAAATGCCGGTTATATTGTCTTTTTTGTGTGTGCATTCTTTTCATACTTCAGTTCTTTTTCCGATTTTTTTCATCAGCCCTTTTAACCTTGTCACTCCCTGACAGTCTCCCCCCCCCCCCCCTCCCCCGTGCCTCCTTTCCCTGTCAAAAGTATGTATGGTTTTTATGGCCGTGTTTCTCCCAGATGTCGAAAATTTGGTTTTACTGCCTCTGAGATGAAATCGTGTTGTGACACCCCCCACCTCCCCTCATTTTTTTTTTAATTTTTTTTTTAGGTTCTTTCTTCATTTGTCCATAATTGCTATTCGAGATGTTGCAGTCATGTGACAGAAGGTAAAAAAAAAACCCAAAAAAAACGGGAGTGGGGGGTACACAATTCTTCGACAAACATAGAGAACGTCGGCGACGCATGCAAAATGCCAGACACAATGAGTGTCTCACATGTCGTGACAAGGCATAGAAAATGTCGACAGAGGGAAGAAAAGGGTAGTAGAGATGCTGGGAGGAAAAAAGAAAGTCCGCAAACTGCAATTGATGGTACAAAAAAATGGCAGGGGTGGAAACGATTTTTTTATGACTGTTTCGGCCACAGCATCGTGTCAGCTGAGCGTCAGGCTGGATGGATTTCCCTGCCTCCACAGAATTAACGCGATCGTTGGCCTCACGTTTTTAACGCTTCGCGCTTGTAGGTAGAAGAAATCAACGGAGAAAGGGCTAGAGTGTGGACGGTGGGGATGGATTTGAGAGACCGGAGAGGGAAAGAGAGCGAAGGAGAGAGAAAAAGAGTGAACACACACACACACACACACACACACACACACACACACACACACACACACACAACACACCACACACACACACACACACATTCTCTCTCTCTCTCTCTCTCTCTCTCTCTCTCTCTCTCACACACACACACACACACACACACACACACACACAGAGAAAGAAAGAGAGAGAAAGGAATCAATCAATTCATGCGAACATCCACTCGGAAATCTGTCAAGACGTTATCAGAGTGGTTTAAGAACTCCCGAGTTGTAACGTGGGTCAGAAGGCTTTCCAAAGCGGCGGGTTGGTTGGTTGGTTGGTTGACGGTGGGTTGTAAAGGAGACGGACGCTGCCTTGTGTGTTGTTGCTCCATCACAGGATGAGAGGCAGACAAATGAAGCACCTCCAATAAGGCTGAAAGCAGGGGCTGCCCCCCGGCAAGCGGTATTTCAGCCAAGAGAAGGCGGAGAGGGCACGGCAGCGCGGACAGTGGCCCACTCGTATAGATTGCTGCTGCTGCTGCAGCTGCTCTTTAGTCTTGGCTGCTTGCAGGAGCCTCAGGATATGGGGTGGATATATAGGGAGGGACGGATGAGGGATGAGGAGGAAGGGGGAGGGGGTGGGGAGGCCCTACATAAAAGGGTAGAGTCGTCGTCGTCGCTTGAATTGGTGGTCTGGGTGAGTTTGATGAGGAGTTAGCTGTCCTTTGCGGTTCAGGCGAATCGGTATGGAGAGAGCCCAGTGGGCTTCCGTACGATGAAGCTCCAGCAAGCAGTGAACAATGAACGGTGATTTATACTCGTTTACTCTTTTGAGTCGTAGAGAAATACAAAAATATGTAACAATCATGAGATTGCAGGTACACTGAGGAAGAACAATAGAAGCAAAATTACATACACGAACCAGAGGGTATCAAATCCACATAACAGCGCACAATACAGGGCTGAGTAGATTTTCAATGCTAAGGTAAAAAAAAAAATGACTAGAATGAAAGTATCGACCATAATGTTGTAAATGTGTGCCAAGGAAGCTATACGTCTGTCATTATTTCCAATCAAAGGAAACGATAGGTAGTTTGCAATGAGATTCATTATATATACAAGGAGAGAGAGAGAGAGAGAGAGAGAGAGAGAGAGAGAGAGAGAGAGAGAGAGATCATCGTATACAATTACACATATGTTGCATGCAATATGTAACTAACTACATTGTATGATGCGGATGAAAAAGCAATAATGTAACTACGTGTTGCAGAAGCATTGTAATTTTGTAAGTGCTACTGTATGAAAGAGAAATGGAAAGCAAGGACAGTTTATAATGAAGAGAGAGAGGAGAGAGAGAGAGAGAGAGAGAGAGAGAGAGAATGTAGCCGGGGTATGATTATATGTATTCATACAAATTCAGTGTACAAAAGATCAGCATAACAAATGGAAGGTATGAGGAAATATTGCCATATAAAAATCATTAATTTTTTTACATAAATGGAAGTACGTGCTGAGATCAAGATCACTGTAGATACCGTGATATATGTTCATACACACGTGGTCATGTTTTTACAAGACAGATCACATCGTGGTGATCAAGGGGTAAAGCAGATTTTAAAAAAAAAATTTAAAAAAAAAGGAAAACAATAAGAGCCTTTATTTGAAAAACTTAGCAAAATAAAGTAATCTGCTCCTGCTGCTCATCAACGATACGTTTGTATAAAAATTTGATCGTGATCTGTAGTACGGAAGTAAAAACTGATCAGGGATACTTTGTAAATCTGGACATTCCATGACAAAGCGATGTCCATCGTCTATGTGATTCATGCTACAATGTAGACATAATCTATCCTCATGGGGAAGGTTGATATGTCTCCCTTTTTGTACTCCCAGTTCTTATAGAACAGGGAGTACTTTACAATGGGAACGAAGAAATGCTGTCTGTGTGTCTGTCCGTGGTCAAAATGTGTTCCACTCGCTCCAGACAAAACTTCTGGTCCGATCTTTCTGAAAATTTTTTAGGTATGTTCATTATGGGTCACGGATGATGCCCGATGTTTTATTTTACCAGAATAGCTGTTACTAACGGCTATAACGGCCCAAAACAGTTTTTCTTCTTTAGAGAATATCTCAGTGACGAAAATACATCATGATGCATGTTTGATTGTGACGTTTTTATTTGACAGATACCTGTTAAAGTACTGTATTTAACGGATTTTGAAATAGCTTTAGATGTAATAACTGACGGGTAGATCATGGGTATTTTCATAGTAAACATGCTCTTGACATGCACACGCGCATTCAAGATAAACTGTGGGTACGTTTATATGCTTTGCATCTTGTTCTTTTGGTAATACGCGAGTGCTAGTTCTGAACTTGAACATTGGCTGACTGTTACACGGTGGTAAAGAAAAATCTTAAGGATTGTTCAAAGGAAATCTGACTTATTGTTCAGAATATAGGTGCTGGTTGGGGGGGGGGGGGGGGGGGGGGGCGATCGCGGCAGCTTTCTGTACGTATCTGTGAGGAACTGTCTTTAAGTCTCTGAGTCAGGCTGTTTTTCAGATAAAGTGTGGTGACGGCCTGGGGAAATTGCCACACGAATGATTATCCATTTTCATCTAAAATCTGTTTCACGTTAATTAACCATTCATTTCTATGCATATGGAAGTTTGGACATTCCGTCTATGTACGGAGCATACAGGACGAGTATTTCGCAGTCTATCGATCATTTCTTCCAAAATTTAACCATACATGTGTATATGTGTATACACAAAGGGAAGTGTCCCGTTTCACCATATACAAAACGATTGGGCGTATATTTTTTATCAGTTTCAAAATATAATTATGTACAATATTTCAAATACAGAGAATCATTTATATTGACACATGTGTTACTGTTACCCCGTTTTCTGTAAACATAGGGGGAAAACATCTGTCTCGGTATCACTGTCTGTCTGTCTGTCTGTCTGCCTGTCAGTCTGTCTGTCTGTCTGTCTGTCTGTCTGTCTGTCTGTCTGTGTGTGTGTGTGTGTGTGTGTGTGTGTGTGTGTGTGTGTGTGTGTAGCACACGCGTTCATGCGTTTACACACACACACACACACACACACACACACACACACACACACACACACACACACAGACTTAACTCTCTTCTTCTCGTCGTTCTCTGTCTGTCTGTCTGTCCATGTGTCTGTCTGTCTATTTGTCTATCAGTCTGTCTGGTTCCCCTCCCCCTCGTCTCTCTCTCTCTCTCTCTCTCTCTCTTCTCTCAGCTGCTCCTTTATGCTGCATGTTATGAACTTCAAGTAGTAACTGTTTGTATTCATATCTCCATGACTACGAACACGGAGCACCATATTTGTGTCATGTATATTGCTTTGACGTCGTTTAAGTCGTTTTTGACTGTTGTTTCCGTGACGAATGTAATGTCACGCGTTATCTCCACCTTCTCCCACCCATTTTGAATCGAGTATCAAAGGTCTAATCATAACGTAATTCCGACCGCGGCTCCGACGCTCTCTCTCTCTCTCTCTCTCTCTCTCTCTCTCTCTCTCTCTCTCTCTCTCTCTCTCTCTCGCGCGCGCGCGCGCGCGCGCGCGCGCTCTTTGTCTCTGTTTGTCTGTCTGTCTGTCTGTCTGTCTGTCTGTCTCTCTCTCTCTCTCTCTCTCTCTCTCTCTCTCTCTCTCTCTCTCTCTCTCTCGTGTCACGCGTGCACATGCAAACACGTAAGGGGTAAAAAGAGAGAGGACGGATGGGGGGAGGAAGGGGAAGGGGGGGGGGGGGGCAAGAAAAGGTCAAACAAACAAACATAAACTAACAGCCACACACCCTGAACAGGAGCAAGCGTGCACGTAGGATGGCCTGCGGGGTCAAGATCGGAGCGGGAGAGAGAGAGAGAGAGGTGGGGGGGGGGGGGGGGGGGGAGGCGGAGGGAGGGGTGGGGGAGGCGGAGGGAGGGGGGGTATTTGAGTGATTGAGAGAGAAAGGGAGGGGTGGGGGGGAGGGAAAGGTGGGGAGGGGGGGCGGGGGGGGGGGGGGGGGGGGGACCGAGGGCGCCTCCGAGGAATTGGTAGTCTGGCTGACTGTGACGAGGTTGCGTGCTCCGTTTACCAGGATGGTCGTATTAGCCCCGCGGACCTCCAGACGACGACCTTACAATTAGTGTCTTCAGCTGGCCACTTCTCTTTCCAGTCGCTGTCGTCCTCAAGGGGTTTTTCTTTCTTTGTTTTTTTGTTTTTTTTTTCTTTTCCCTCCCTCTCCTGTTCATGGCTTCATCCTTCTTCTCCTTCTCCCTTGTTGTGTCTTCGAACGCGTGTCTGTGCTGTCTGTGTCTCTGTCTGTCTCTGTCTGTCTGTCTGTCTGTCTGTCTGTCTCCCTCTCTCACTGTGTGTGTGTGTGTGTGTGTGTGTGTGTGTGTGTGTGTGTCTTGCTCCCGCACCCTCTCTCTTTCTCATCCCGAGTAAGGTTTTAATGATCCATCGATTTTCGCAAAGTCACTGAATCATTCTTTCTTGACCCGCTCTCAAGTCTTTAATCTACATGGTTGTATTGGTTCAACGCTTTTTTTTTTTTTTCCCCAGACTAGCACATGCATTTCGTTCGAAATCATAATCACGCAGTGGAACATGAGAGAATACAAAGAAGGCAGATGAAACTGTCGTTGACACAGAAGATACCAGTCTTAATTAGAGAGAGAGAGAGAGAGAGAGAGAGATGAGAGAGAGGGAGAGAGACACACACACACACACACACACACACACACACACACACACACACACACACACAGAAACGTCTAAGAAGGGACAGAATCCCAGAACTGAGGTTGGAGTATGGCACGGACCGAACTGTTTCTCTCCCTTTCCAGTATAGTGGCCCCTTGTCAAATTGCACATGGCGCTCGTGGAAAGACCCTGCGGCAATGAGTCTGCTGTTTCAGACAAAGATGTGTTGTACATTTCCACTTTGATAGTTAAACCAATTTCCACTTCGATCATTAAACCTAGTTCCACTTTGATCACCAAACCTAATTCCACTATAGTTCAACCAATCGTTAAGCGAAATTCCACTTTTGATAGTTAAACCGAAGTCCACTTTGAAAGTTAAACGACATTCCACTGTTATTAATTCTCTTTCGATATTTAATTGAAAATGTATTCAGGGAGCAGAAAAGGATGACACAAAGCGGGGGTGGGTGGGGGTGCAGTGTTATGGCGGCACACACTGCCCAGGGAGAGCTGCACAGATTTACACGGAGAGATTGTTGTGGAGATGAAGTGACACAAAACAAGTTAAGATCTAAGCAAGCGTTGAGAACGACTCGAGGCCCGGCTTTGGAAACATGGGAGTGCAAGAGGAGGAACATGTATAAAAAGAGCCCCTTCTGTGGAACGGGGAGAGCACTGAGGATGAAAAGCAGTTGGTGGAGGGTCTGAGATAGATGCAGTACGAGTTTGAACTCTGCGCACAGATTTCAGTGTCAGTTTCATCAAGAAGGTGTCGCTGCGTTCGGACTAGTCCACATACGCTGCACAGCATCCGCTAAGTTACGAGACCACGCTGCGCATGATTTAAAGCTGATGGATAAATAAGAAGATTGTTAGAAGGAAAGAACTGACACCTGAAAAGAATCGGCGGCAGGCCTAAAGGCCTACCTGTATTTGGAGCCGGCTCAGCTGTTCTATACTATATTATGAGTTAATGACAAAGATGAGAGAAGGAAAGAAGAGGGTCTCGTGGCTACGACTTGGCAGACGTCTGACCTGCACTTGTCCCAGCGCGCTGTACACATAATCTGGTTCAACCAAAGGACGTTTCTATTGAGGCTAGGGTTTAAATTTTAAAAAAAAAAAAAAAACAAAAAAAAAACCGAAAAACTAGAGGGATACAATATTAGGAAAAATTACTTTCGTGACCTTTAACCCTTGAAGGCAATAGTCTCAAATCATCGTTATGTATAATATTTAAGAAGCAGTGCAGACATTGACAAACGAACGTAATGACGAATAGCCACACTAGCAGGCAGCTGAGCAGGACAAGAACCCCACCGCACTCCATCTTAAAGGCGAGACAAAAAAAAAAAAAAAAGCAACGAAAAAAAAGTCCTTGAAACTTATGAAGGTTCCTCTTAATGATAGTGTGTGTGTGTGTGTGTTGTGTGTGTGTGTAAAAAGTACTTGGTTTTGTTTCTGTCCATGACAGCATCTTGCATCACAAAGCCGGTCAAAACGTGGGCTACCTCGTGAACCTAAAAGTTGGAGTGGATTTGCCGGTCTCAGCTGCCGCCATTTGCTGTCTCGACTGGTAGATTATGTGTCTGGTCTTTGTCGCTGGTGATGTCCAGGAATGCAAATCATCGACCTCAACACTGAGACCGGCTTCTTTTGTTTGGAGTTCGTTTCTGCCATAGACATCGAATGGTTTCGTAATACTGCAGACTGTTTCAGTTCAAACCGTTGGCGTTCATCGGCAGTTTTCCACGGTCAGATTCTGCGTGAGGTAATAAATATAAAGACCCCCCCCCCTCCACCCATCCCCTTCTCCCCTGCCCTCGCACCCGCCCACCCCAAAGCCATGGCTGCTCGGAAGACCTAGAGGCTTGTTCTGGAGACATACCAGACGACCCCTCTCAAACTAATGTTATTATCATCGTTTTAACATCATACCAAGACTACGGTTTCGTTTTCTATGACTCACTCCTGTATGTCAGGTGTGTCATGTGAGAAATGAGTTATGTTGTCTGATAGCTCGGCATAGCAGACAGAAAGGCAGTGCGTCAGTGGAAAACATTCGTTCTTTTTTAAACGTGATTTCCTCCATTTCATTGTAACGAGGAGTGTATGAATAAATTCATAACACCACCGGCAGTGAGCTTAAGATGAAAGTAAGACAGTTGTAGATTCCTGGAATTTTAACTTTGATGATGTATTGAAAATGAACAAAATGTCTTTGTGTGACCTCACCATGCACAATAGGTATACTGAATTCTGGTAATGTTTAAATGTTTTCCTGTTCTAAGGTGACACTTTCCCCTGCCAAATTAAAGAAAAAAAAAGTTTTAGAAAATGTATAAGAAGAAAAAAAAATGAAAGAAAAAAGTCCCAGACTGGTTCGTGTTTATTTAGACAACCACTTGCCATAAACTGTAGACTGACGCAAAGTAACTGTGACCGTCTGACATTCCTGGGGACACCATCCAAAATACAAGACAGGCGAATCAAGCGTATGGTCGCGCACGCAACAAACGTATGGACCCGCTGCTGCGAGGGCGCGCGCGCGCGCGCGCGGCGTGCGTGTATGTGTATGCGTGCGCGCGCGCGCGCGCGCGCGTGTGTGTGTGTGAGGGAGAGAGAGAGAGAGAGAGAGGGGATTATTTTGCAACGGTAAACAGATTGACTTTAAGTCAGCTATTTTTCATGTGTCGGGACTGCTCAACAGCATAACCACAAATTACCACAACACAGTCAATAACCTGACTTAATGCAGACCTCAACCGTTGAAAATGTCCTGAAAGGCTTCAAGCCAATCGGTTGTTAATCTGGCCATCATTCACATACATTCATATACACACGCAGATACGCACGTACGCTCGTGAATATTTGCAGGCAGACAAAAAGAAGAAGAAGAAGAAGAAGAAAGAAAGAAAGAAAGGGAAAAAAACGAAAGGGGGAAGGGGGTGGTGGTGGTTAAGATGTGTCGGTGCATGCGAAGTGTGTGTGTATGCATTTGTGTGCATGCACGCATGATTTTGTCACTTTCTCTGACCACTGTGAAAGTCGGTTAGACAGACGGTTAAGGCAGTATTTCAACAAAGAGGAGGCCGGGAGAGAAAGGTGTCGATCAGGCCAGGAACACCGGTAGTCCCGAGTGATATATGTATACTACACATAATGAGCTTGTCTGGAAGTCTTGTTCAATGGCATTGCAATGAGTGGACGGACAGACAAGCGTCATTTTCAACACTAGTTTCAGTTTCAGTTTCATCAAGGAGGCGTTACGGCGTGCGGACTAGTCCATATACGCTACGCCACATCCGCTCGCTTTTGAGACCACACTGCGCATGATTTGAAGCTGATGGATAAAATGAATTAATAACTAAAATGAGAGAATTTAAGAAGAGGGTCTCGTGGCTAAGACTTAGCAGATGTCTGACCTATGCATTAGCCCAATGCGCTGGTCAGCACTAACAGCGGGCAGTAACAATGCATGGGGGAGGCCCTTCGCCAAGTTCACATCAAGGCACACACAGAACAGTGTCAAGAGATCTGTTCTGAACCGTCGAAAGGCGTTACTTATTTTTTCCCAGACGGAAAAATAAGGGGGTGATAATTGTATCAGAAATGAGGAAACAACCATTTGAATAAGAGTTGACAGTGAAATAGCGGGTGCTGACAAAACTGCTGAAAACCAGGAAGCCTGTGCCGAAAGTGTTAAAGAGCATGTTTGTTCTCAGACGAAAATCTTTTCGGTCGTCTTAGGACAGTTTTTGATTTTTTTTTCCCCTCCGATTAGAGTCGGGTCTACTTACCCCAGATCAAAGCTACCCTCCACCCTTACCCCGCATCCCCGCCCTCCCGCCCTCCCTCTCGCAGTGAATACTGGATGAGTTGTGAAATAAACGTCCTATTATGAGCCAGAGGATGTTGAGGACAGTGCTCGGGGCACCAAGCTGGATGGCTCAGGGATAAGACAAGCGTAAATACGGAGAGTCGCGTGGGATGGGAGCGAGGGAGGTGGGGTTCGGGAAGGAGAGCATGGTGAGGAAGGAGGGTGAGGCAGCGAGGAGGGGAGGGGGTGGTGACACTGAGATGAGAGAGAAAAAGGGACCAGGGAAGGGGGGGGGGGGGGGTTGAGGGTGGTTGGGCTGTTATTAGGTTTCAGGGTGGGCGAGAGGATGGAGGGTTTGAGGATGGAGGGTTTGAGGAGCGCCAGACCCACCGAAATTGGTAGTTGGGATGACTTTGATGAGATGGCCCACTTCAGAGCCCGCCCTGCCAGTACACAGGGACAGAGGTCGCTCCCGTCTCTCTGCTATAGCACGGAGCCACCGGGAGGTAATCGGGATGGGACTGGATCCATCTTTCAGTCTCTGTTGTGTCACTTACTTCTCCCTGCTTATTTTCGTTCGAATGTCTCTACTCCGAAGAGTATGTACAATAATGCGCTCTCTCTCTCTCTCTCTCTCTCTCTCTCTCTCTCTCTCTCTCTCCTCTCTCTCTTGCTTGTTTGCTTGCTCACTCGATATGTGCCTCTGTGTGTGTGTGTGTGTGTGTGTGTGTGTGTGTGTGTGTGTGATCTGTCTCACTGTCTGTCTGTCTGGCAGGCTGTCCATCTGTCTGTCTCTGTCTGTCTGTCTGTCTGTGTGTGTCTGTCTGTCTGTCTGTCTGTCTGTTCTCTCTCTCTCTCTCTCCTCTCTCTCTCTCTCGTGTGTCTTGTGTGTGTGTGTCTATGTGTATGTCTTGTGTGTGCCTCTGTGTGTGTGTGTGTGTGTGTGTGTGTGTGTGTGTGTGTGTGTGTGTGTGTGTGTGAAACATTTACAGTCTCTCCAGGAAAGTCTACAGTCAGACTGGTGTAATTCAACCTTGATGGTCATACACCCGGCCAAAACCAAATCTATGATTATGCCCCCCCATCCCTCCTCCCCTGCCAAAAGCCCCAATTATCCTCTTGGCCTAAAACTTCAGTTCAGTAGTATTTCTATCAAACAGGTTGATGAGCATGCTGTTTTAGGGGTAAGAATAGATAAAGAATTGAAATGGCAAATTCATCTCAATAATGTATGCAACATAATCTCAAAGAAGCTTTACCTGTTACGTCAGTTAAGCACAATGTCAACAGTTCTGTGCTTAAACTTTTTTTTTTCAGTGCATACATAATGTCACATATCAATTACACTTCAGCAGTATGGGACAGGAGTAATGATATTCACACAAAAAATGTTGAATTCTCTCCTTAGACGTGCTGCAAAGCTACTCCTTCCAGCCATGCCTCTAACAACAGATGAAAAAGTAAAAGCACTGAGCATAGATCCTCTGAGTAAGCAATTGGAATTCAAGAAGGCATCATCTGTGTTTACTATCACAACAGACACCATGCTATATTATATCGATGCCCTTTTTACGAGATTGAACTGCTCTTCTGGCTTGAAGAAATTCCTTCTCCCCTAGTAACGCATTGATCAATACAAAACAAGCCCAGCATAGTCTGAACCATATGTCTGGAACTCACTTCCACCAAGTCTACAAAATACGAATATGTTCAATCTTTTCAAGTAACATTTACTTTTAATTTTATGTCTCAAAGATTTAATTATTCAATTAAAATCATTAACGTCCATTGTAAAGTCTGTAAACCATACATTGAATACACAGTCTAAGCATGTAACCTACTCCATTAAATTGCTCATCCCCACTCCCACTCTGTCTACCATTTCTCTTCCCTCCCCCTCTACCATTTATCATGCGTAGTTCAGTGAAACTCCCACTTGCAAAGATTCTGCAAATAAGCAGTCCATACAAAACTATTCCTGCAACATTTCTGTCTGACAATTTTACCATTCTGTCCAAACAAACACTCCAACCCTCAAAAAGACCCCATTTGGAAGAATTTGGGGAGGTTAGTAGCGTGAAATGCCACTGTGTGTTTCAGAAACCATGCAAAGGCCAGGCAAGAAAGTCACTGCTGATTCAGAAGAATCAAATGACATCAGCAAACAAGCAGAAAACGGAGACGAACTCCACCCCCAGGAAGCCAAAGTGTGTGAGGAAGAGGACACAGAGGATGAAGGGGAAGAAGAGGAGGACAAGTTCTACAAACTCTTTGGTTTCAGCTTGAGCGACCTCAAGTCATGGGACAGCTTTGTTCGTCTGTTGTCACGCCCCACTGACCCTGCCGGTCTGGCTTATCTCCGCGTCAGTTTTGGTCAGTTAAGTGTGAAGTTTTGATTTGATTCTCTCACTTCTTCTTAGACCTGCTTCCATGGTATTGATAATCCAATCAGGGAAAGGTCATGTGGGATTCCAGAGTGTTGTTCAGACTCTTGTATGGACACAGGTCTTCTTGATCTTCAGAAGGCAGTAACTGTTCAGATCCCCCCCCCCCCCACCCCACCCCCCAGTTCTTTAGTGAGTCCTAATCAGTGTGCGTTCGGAGGAACGATGGGTTGTTCACCCAAATGTCTTTGCCTCCACTACTTAGTTGATTCTGTTAGTCTATTGGTCAATTCATGGAGAATTCTGTGTCTGTATAGCCAAGGAAAGTCGAATACTGTTGGAGTGTATCAGAACTTTTCCGGCATAGATTGTAGGGTAAGTCTACAATGGAGTTATCTTTATGTAATTTGATTATCCTTTTGTCCTTTTGGATCTTCAAGCTAGGGAGCGCAGATTTAGTCCCTGTATTTGTTAGTTTTGCCCCCCCCCCCCCCCCCCCCCCCCCAAAAAAAAGACCTAGCGCAAGTATAAACTTTCTTGTCTCTTTTCCAAACCTGGTTTTTCCATATCTTTAACCTTGCCCTTTATCTCTCTCTTTTTTAAATTCTATTTTTCTTTTATTTACCCATTACTCTACTCTCTCCCATCCCTCCCTTCCCCTTCACCCCCCCCCCCCCCCATTCCCCTCAGTAATTTTCTCCACCCTTCCTCATCTCTCTCACCTTTCAGTGTTGACATTTGGAAAGTCATGGAGAGAGAATTTTTCATGGGTCTGATCACAATTGCCATGGCAATCAGGACCCCTTATGCCCACTTCAAATCCCAGTGTTGCTTTGCTTCACAATGTTGTTGGGTTGAAAATGCATCAAATGTGACTGTCGGCCACAAAATTTGCTTGCTGTTGACTTGCCCAGTATGCTCTTAAGCTGACATGCCAGATTTTTGGAAGGTCAGATGAAAACTTTGGATCTGTTTAGGGAGTAAGAAGACAGACTGACAGACAGACAGACATGCTTGTATACTGAGTCTCCATAAAATACCTCGTCTAGGTGACAATCTTGACTGGATCTTCTGAAAAGACATGCTCAGCAGTTGACCCATGACTCTTGTCAGGTATTGGTTCTGTCCACAGAAGTGAATCCAGTGGACCCTGTTCATTATCGCTGAAGGTGTACTTTGTGTTTTCGGTTCTCTTCTTTATAAACTGTGCCAGACAGGAGGAACATATCTCATATGGTCCCACAGTGTGCCAGACAGTACATAAGCCCTGTACAATTCAGTGGTTTTTCATGGTATCATTCAGCGATTGCATGGTAGAAATTACTTTGCTGGTGTTTTCTCTGCAGGTTTTTTGATGATGTGGGACGTTTTTGAGGAGAGGGGCCTGGCCCATGCAGATATGCGATGGGGTGATGATGAGGCATGCCGCTTTCCTCTCTTCGACTTCATGCAACCCTTGCCCCTGCACATGATGGTCCTGCTGTACCTGATCATGCTGATTGGTAATGTAGTCCGGCTGTGGTGGTAATAATGAATAAGAATGATCATTCATTGTTTTGCACATCTTTATTGATGAGAGGAAGATTTTTCATTGATGATGTAGAATGGTACGGATGAATGGTTATCGATGAAGTATGCTGATCTGGTGCTTGTGACGAGGAGGAAGACAGGTTTATTTGTAATGTAAAATAATAAACAAAGGTATGTTAAAGGAGAATGATAGTCATGAAGAAGTGAGATCACTATCAATGTAGTACAGCTCTGATAGTCATGATGATGATGATGATGATAATGATGATGATGATGGGTCAAGAGCTTATGAAATGTTATACAACTGGGATAGTCATGATAGTGGTGATGATAAAATTATGATCATTGGCAGTATAGTATAGCTATGATAGTCATGGTGAAGATGATGAAGGTATGCTCATGAGAAATGATGTGTAGATAGGATGGTCTTGATGAAGATGATTAAATCAAGATCATTTGTGATGCAGTGTAGCTGTAATAGTCATGATAATGATGAAATTAGGATCATTGGTAGATAGTATGGCTGTTATAGTAATAGTCATGGTAATCATGAAGTTATGATCATGGCTAAATAGTATAGCTATTGTAGTCATGTTAATGATGAAGTTAGGATCATTGGTAGATAGTATAGCTGTTATAGTAATAGTCTTGATAGTGATGAAGTTAGGATCATTGGTAAGTAGTATAGCTATTATAGTCGTTGTAATGATGAAGTTAGGATCGTTGGTAAATAGTACAGCAGTTATAGTCCTGATAATGATGAAGTTAGGATTATTGGTAGATAGCATAGCAGCTATAGTAATAGTCATAATAGTGATGAAGTTAGGATCATTGGTAGATGGTATAGCTGTTATTGTAATAGTCATAATAATGAAGAAGGTAGAATCGTTGGTAAATAGTATAAGTGTCATAGTCTTGATCATGATGAAGTTAGGATCATTGGTAGATAGTATTGCTGTTATAGTAATAGTCATGATAGTGATGAAGTTAGGATCATTGGTGAGTAGTCTAGCTATTATAGTCTCAATTGTGATGAAGTTAGGATTATTGGTAAATAGTATAGCTGTTATGGTCCTGATAATGATGAAGTTAGGATTATTGGTAGATAGCATAGCAGCTATAGTAATAGTCATAATAGTGATGAAGTTAGGATCATTGTAGATGGTATAGCTGTTATAGTAATAGTCATAATAATGAAGAAGTTAGGATCATTGGTAAATAGTATAAGTGTCATAGTTTTGATTATGATGAAGTTAGGATCATTGGTAGATAGTATTGCTGTTATAGTAATAGTCATGATAGTGATGAAGTTAGGATCATTGGTGAGTAGTCTAGCTATTATAGTCTCAATTGTGATGAAGTTAGGATCATTGGTAAATAGTATAGCTGTTATAGTCTTAATAATGATGAAGTTAGGATCATTGGTAAATGGTATAGCTGATATAGTAATAGTCATGATAGTGATGAAGTTAGGATCATTGGTAGATAGTATTGCTGTTATAGTAATAGTCATGATAGTGATGAAGTTAGGATCATTGGTAAATAGTATAGCTGTTATAGTAATAGTCATGATAGTGATGAAGTTAGGATCATTGGTAGATAGTATAGCTGTTATAGTAATAGTTATGAAAGTGATGAAGTTAGGATCATTGGTAGATAGTATAGCTGTTATAGTAATAGTCATGAAAGTGATGAAGTTAGGATCATTGGTAGATAGTATAGCTGTTATAGTAATAGTTATGAAAGTGATGAAGTTAGGATCATTGGTAGATAGTATAGCTGTTATAGTAATAGTCATGATAGTGATGAAGTTAGGATCATTGGTAAGTAGTTAAAATGTTATAGTCTCAATAGTGATGAAGTTAGTTAAGATAAGATAAGATAATGTTACTTATAGCCCAGCCGACCGCAAAGGCCACATCAGGGCTGTCACCACGTTAAAATCAACTCACAAGTCATTCATTCACACAATTCTTTAAAATACATCGAAAAACCATCCAAAAGTTTGTTAAAAATCTTTCCACTGTAAAAACTCAGATCTGATGAAAAATGTTAATCTCTTTCAAGAACTCAAAGATGGCATCAGGTGGGACATCTCTGAACAAGGTTTTCATGGAATCTGCCGTAAAATGTTTGTGTCTCACATCGTGCAAGTCCCAACACTCTAAAAGAATATGTTTCATTGTGAGTGGCACATGACATGGAATGCACCACGGAGCTTCTTCACTCTTTAAAAGGTACGAATGGGTAAAATACGAATGGCCGGTGTGCAGCCGGCACAGAACTGTTTCTTCTTTACTACCACCAGACGCAGATGGGAGGAACTCCTTAAGGTTTGGACGGATCTGAAAGAGTTTGTTATCCGTCTGTGTATTCCAATCCTCCTGCCAGAGGTCTCTCACATAATCGTTAATTTTGGGTTTCAGATCTGAGCAGGGGATATATATGTTGGACAGTTTCTCTCTTGTGGCATTCTTGGCTAAACGATCAACCATTTCGTTCCCTCCAATGCCAACATGACCAGGAATCCAAGCCAAAATAATGTTGTAACCATTAAGACTATAACAGCTATACTATTTACCAATGATAGTTAGGATCATTGGTAAATAGTATAGCTGTTATAGTCTTAATAATGATGAAGTTAGGATCATTGGTAAAGAGTATAGCTGTTATAGTTAGTTTAGTTAGTTTAATCCTCTTCGCTCCAACGGGAGCATAGGGCCTTCACTGCAGATTTCCAACGTGTGCGGTCTTGGGCTGCCCGCTTTGCCTCACCCCAGGACAGCTTGATGGTACTCAGCTCACTGTCCAGCGTCCTACGCCAAGTTGTCACTGGGCGGCCTCGCTTTCTCTTTCCTTGAGGGTTCCAGTCCAATGCCTGCCGTGTGGTGTTGTCCGGGCCTGGGCGTAGGATGTGTCCAATCCACTTCCACTTTCGGATTCTGATGGTGTCTCCGATTGGTCTCAGATTTGTCTGGCGCCATAGCTCCTCATTAGCAATTCTGTCAGGCCACCTGATGCGGAGGATCCGTCGCAGACATGTGTTGATGAAGACCTGCAACTTGTGCTCCAGCCCTTTGGTGAGTCTCCAGGTCTCCGAGCCATACAGCAGCACAGGTCTCACGTTGGTGTTAAACAGTCTCAGTTTGGTGTGAAGATGGACGTTTGCACTCCTCCAGATGGGCTTGAGGGTGGTGAAAGCAAATCTTGCCTTGGTTATTCTGGCCCTGATGTCATCATCAGTACCTCCTGTCTTGTTGACGATGCTTCCTAGGTAGGTAAATTTCTCAACATCTTCTATCTGTTGTTGCCCTAGGCGAATTGCTTCAGCCTGGCTTGTGTTGGCTCTCATGGTCTTTGTCTTCTCCGCATTGATCTCCAAGCCAGTGTTACTGGCTGTGCTGCGGAGGCTCTCAGTCTTCTTCTGCATGTGGTGGAGGGTGTGAGTCAGCAAGCTGATGTCGTCCGTGAAATCCAGGTCCTCAAGTTTCTGCATGAGTGTCCACTGGATCCTGTGTGGTGGGCTCATCGCTGTCCTCATCACCCAGTCGATCACAAGAGAGAAGATCAGCGGTGACAACAAACACCCCTGACGGACCCCGGTGTTCACTGTGAAGGGTTCCGACACACTCGTGTTGTGGATGACGTGACGCGCTGTGTCCTTGTACAGGCTCTGTATGATTTTTACCATCTTGAGTGGAATTCCATAGTGTCTCAGGATTTTCCATGTTACTTCTCTGTCCACTGTGTCGAACGCTTTTTGAAATCGATGAAATCGATGTAGATTGGTGACTGCCACTCAAGAGACTGCTCGATGATGATTCGGAGCGTGGCTATCTGGTCGACACATGATCTCCCTGCTCGAAATCCTGCTTGTTCGTCTCTCAGCTTTTCGTCTACAGCTGCCCGGATCCTCTCTAGGAGTTATAGTAATAGTCATGAAAGTGATGAAGTTAGGATCATTGGTAGATAGTATAGCTGTTATAGTAATAGTCATGATAATGATGAAGTTAGGGTCATTGGTAAATAGTATAACTGTCATAGTCTTGATAATGATGAAGTTAGGATCGTTGGTAGAGCTGTGGCAAAGCTGTGACAGACACAATGAGGATGAAGTGAAGATTATTGGTAGTATATTATAGCTGTGATAGTCAAAATGATTGTGCTGATGAAGAGGTTTGGAGCATTGGTAGTGTGAAGTAGCTGTAAAAGTCATGATGAAAATGATAATGCTGGGAACATTGATAATGTAGCATAGGATGATAGTCACAATGAGAAAGTTAGGATCATTGGTAAAGGAGTACAGCTGTGGTAGTCATCATTGGTAATAGATTGTAGCTGCGATAGTCATGATGATGGTAATGTTAGGATCATTGATAATGTTGTTAAACTGTGAGGAGCATGGTGATGAGAAAGGTGGGATCATTTTTATGCTCTTAATCCACATTGGTGGCGGTCACGATGAGAAAGTTAGGATCAGTGATGATGAAGAACTGTAGTTGTATTGGTGGCTATGATTATGTCAGGTGAGACTGGCCAGTTAGTGTTGCAATGGTGGTGATCATGGTGAGCAAGACAGGATCATTGGTAATATAGTTCAGTGTTGTTGTTGATCATGATGAGAAAGACAGGATCATTGGTAATAGAGTTCAGTGTTGTTGATCATCATGAGAAAGACAGGATCATTGGTAATAGAGTTCAGTGTTGTTGATCATGATGAGAAAGACAGGATCATTGGTATATAGTTCAGTGTTGTTGTTGATCATGGTGAGCAAGACAGGATCATTGGTAATAGAGTTCAGTGTTGTTGTTGATCATGGTGAGAAAGACAGGATCATTGGTAATAAGTTCAGTGTTGTTGATCATGGTGAGCAAGACAGGATCATTGGTAATATAGTTCAGTGTTGTTGTTGATCATGGTGAGCAAGACAGGATCATTGGTAATATAGTTCAGTGTTGTTGATCATCATGAGAAAGACAGGATCATTGGTAATGTAGTTCAGTGTTGTTGATCATCATGAGACAGGATCATTGGTAATATAGTTCAGTGTTGTTGTTGATCATGGTGAGGAAGACAGGATCATTGGTAATATAGTTCAGTGTTGTTGATCATCATGAGAACAGGATCGTTGGTAGTATAGTTCAGTGTTGTTGATCATGGTGAGCAAGACAGGATCATTGGTAATATAGTTCAGTGTTGTTGATCATCATGAGCAAGACAGGATCGTTGGTAGTATAGTTCAGTGTTGTTGTTGATCATGATGAGGAAGACAGGATCGTTGGTAATATAGTTCAGTGTTGTTGATCATCATGAGAACAGGATCGTTGGTAGTATAGTTTAGTGTTGTTGTTGATCATGATGAGGAAGACAGGATCATTGGTAATATAGTTCAGTGTTGTTGATCATCATGAGAACAGGATCGTTGGTAGTATAGTTCAGTGTTGTTGATCATGATGAGAAAGACAGGATCATTGGTAATGTAGTTTAGTGTTGTTGTTGATCATGATGAGGAAGACAGGATCATCGGTAATATAGTTCAGTGTTGTTGATCATCATGAGAACAGGATCGTTGGTAGTATAGTTCAGTGTTGTTGATCATGATGAGAAAGACAGGATCATTGGCAATATAGTTCAGTGTAGTTGATCATGATGAGAAAGACAGGATCATTGGTAATGTAGTTTAGTGTTGTTGTTGATCATGATGAGGAAGACAGGATCATCGGTAATATAGTTCAGTGTTGTTGATCATCATGAGAACAGGATCGTTGGTAGTATAGTTCAGTGTTGTTGATCATGATGAGAAAGACAGGATCATTGGCAATATAGTTCAGTGTAGTTGATCATGATGAGAAAGACAGGATCATTGGTAATGTAGTTTAGTGTTGTTGTTGATCATGATGAGGAAGACAGGATCATCGGTAATATAGTTCAGTGTTGTTGATCATGATGAGAACAGGATCATTGGTAGTATAGTATAGTTCAGTGTTGTTGATCATGATGAGAAAGACAGGATCATTGGTAATATAGTTCAGTGTAGTTGATCATGATGAGAAAGACAGGATCATTGGTAATGTAGTTTAGTGTTGTTGTTGATCATGATGAGGAAGACAGGATCATTGGCAATGCTCGTCAGTGTTGTTATTGATCATGATGAGGAAGACAGGATCATTGGTAATGCTCTTCAGTGTTGTTGTTGATCATGATGAGGAAGACAGAATCATTGGTAATATAGTATAGCTGTTGGGATCATGATGAGGTAGACAGCATCATTGGTAATGTAGTATAGTGCTGTTGGAATCATGGTGAGGAAGACGGAGTCATTGTTGATGTTGGTTCATGTTGTTGTTGACCATGATAAGGAAGACAGGATCATTGGTGATGTAGTGTAGTGCTGTTGGAATCATGGTGAGGTAGACGGGATCATTGGTAATGTTGGTTCATGTTGTTGGTGATTATGATGAGCAAGACAGGATCATTGGTAATGTAGTATAGTGCTGTTGGGTTCATGATGAGGAAGATAGGATCATTGGTAAAGTAGTGTTCTTGCAGTAGTAACCATAACAATAATAGATAGTAAGGTCATGGTTACAAAAGTATGTTCTTGCAGTGGTGATCATGATGAGGAAGAGGGATCATTGGTAATAGTCAGTGAAAAATTCTTGCAGTGGTGATCATGATGAGGAAGATGGGATCATTGGTAAAGTAGTGTTCTTGCAGTGGTGATCATGATGAGGAAGATGGGATCATTGGTAAAGTAATGTTCTTCAGTGGTGATCATGATGAGGAAGATGGGATCATTGGTAAAGTAGTGTTCTGCAGGGTGATCATGAGAGGAAGATGGATCATTGGTAAAGTAGTGTTCTTCAGTGGTGATCATGATGAGGAAGATGGATCATTGTAATATGTAGTGTACATGAAGAAATGGATTGTAGTAGGTTGATGATATGATAAAAATGGATCATTGGTAGTATTTGTGTGTATGATGTGAGATTGGTAATTGTGTAAATGTTGAGTGTGGTGTCATGATTTGGAAAGAGTAGGTATCAAATATGGTAATGTAGTAGTTTGTGCAGTGGTGATCATGATGAGGAAGATGGATCTTGGTAGTATGTCTTGTGGTGTCATGATGGGAGATGATCATTGTAATGTGATGTGGTGTAAACTGGCTGATGTCATGTGTAGAATGTGTATGCTGTGGTGTGTGGTGTGTTTGTGTGTGTTGATGCATGGGATGGGTCTTGTAATGTGTGTTGTGTGCAGTGGTGTGCATGCATTTAGTGATAATCGATAGTGTATGTGTAGTGTGTTGTCACGACATGAAGGAATATAACCATAAGGTAGTGTTTATTGCATTCATTCACTGGAACGAGAATACTACTAGGAGCCAAGTACCGTGTGTGCTGCTTATGCACTGCTGCCTACGGTACATAGTGCTTCTGGACAAGTGCAGCTGGAACAATCACTCCTATCTGTTTGGTCTCCTCTCTTTCCTCCTTCTGCTATGCGATGCTAACCGCTACTGGTCCATGGACGGTCTGTTCAATGCCAAGGTTCGAAATGCGGATGTTCCCTTGTGGAACTACACCCTCCTACGTACACAGGTTTGTTTCACCTGCAAAACTGGCATCTTTTGGGATCTTTTGCGTTTTTGTGGATTTTTGCTAAAGATGTAATGAGAAGGATTCTTGCGTAACATTTGAAAAACGTGGCACGCCTGTGGTATTACCCATACTGTGTGTTTGAGGAAATGTAGGTGCATGAGCAATCATTATAGCTTAATTTAATGCCCTGTTTTTTGCAAAGTGGTGAAGACAAACATGTTCTGAGTCAGTTGAACATTTGTACAGATCAAGGTATTTTCATGTTTTTGGTGTGGTGCTGTAATACATACCTTTTAAATAAGTCAGATAGTTTTGTGTTAGACACCTTTTACAAAGTTCATCTTGGTGACAAAATGCTGACGTGTCCAGGTGTTTCTGGTGTACTTTTTGGCTGGGCTGAAGAAACTGGACATGGACTGGATTGCCGGTTACTCCATGGGCCGTTTGAGTGATCATTGGGTCTTTTACCCGTTTCAGTAAGCGATTAATAGGATTTGTGTGTGTGTGTGCGTGTGTGTGTGTGTGTTTGTGTGTGTGTGTGTTTGTGTGTGTGTTGTGTGTGTGGTGTGTGTGTGTGTGTGTGTGTGTGTGTGGATTTTGATTCTTAGTTCATTATAATTATTCTGTTTAGGTGCATGTTAATGATGTTGACTTCCCAAAATTCGAACACTAGTGTATTGTCAGCAGATTAGGGACTCTGAACAGAATGAAATATTGATAACAGCTTTCACATGGATTCAAACATTTGAGTATTGTCACCAGATGAGTGATTCTGAACAGAATCAAATATTTATGACAGTTTTCACATAGATTCAAACATTAGCATATTGTCACCAGATCAGTCATTCTGAACAAAATGAAATATTTATGACAGCTTTCACATAGATTTATACATTAGTGTATTATCAGCAGATCAGCGATTCTTAACAGAATCAAACATTGATAACAGCTTTCATGTTGATTTAATTTATTTGTGTTTTGTCAGCAGATCAGTGATTCCAAACACAATCAAATATGTAATAACTAGATGAGTTCATTGGAGAGTATAGACTTCTGCTTAGACCAGATTCTTGATCCTCTTTTTCATCCAGATCTGCACAGCAGATCCACTTCAAAATTTAATGGATATGTCTCAGGACCACATGCCCTCTTTCCACCAAGTGCCTTTCAGTGAAGTAGCTTTTGTGTAATCTTGCTGATGGACGAACAAAGCAATCAACAAGGCAGAAAACATACCCCTCTTAGAGCAGGTAAAAGTAATAACAATGACAATTATACCAGCCACAGTAGCAAAGTGGCAAGCGCCACAGACTCCGGTGTTGGAGGTGATGGGTTCGATTCCAATCAGAGCCATTTATTTGTGGGATTTTTCTGCCCCAGCTGGCTTCTGTCCAGAGTTAAGTTTGTTGTGGGCTCAGTTGGGAAGGCCAGCACCACACCGTTGAGTTTCATCCACCTAATAGATGTGTACCTGAGAATGTTGCTCAAATTTTCCTGACAACACTGCAGATGTCTGCATCTCTTGGGCCTCGTTAATGCTGGGATAGGTTATGAAAAGAAAGTGTAGACTGCAGCCCTGTCATGCAGTCTCAGTCCAGAATGGAAATCCAGAGCATCATCTGCATCAAGTTTACCATCCTCATCCTCATCGATCAGCATAAGAAAAAAGTCTCAAATTCTGTGACCCTTCATGAACTGCTCTCATAGTGACCTCAGTTTCAATTTCCTCCCTACGTCTATGCCTTTGGTGAGGTTCTGTTGGGATCATTGGCGTCAGCCAGTTCATGGGGACTGCTGGTGGACGAATGTGGTTTTTGCTCTCCAGAGCGAGAGCTCACTCACACTAGCTCCGTAACTAACAAGTTATTATTTTCAGTAAGGAGCTTAGTAGGTGGTGTCCTGCGTATGCCAGCTCAGGTGAGGCATCACTGAACACTACCATAGTGACTCAGCAGCAGTTGTTGTCTCGTTCGTCATTTCTTCAGATGGATTCTATTGTCTCCTCGACAAAGGTGGCAGTACGTCGCAGGTCCTCCAGTCCTCCGTAGAGCTTACGGGCCACTGGTATTGGGTCGGGCCAGGCTTTCTCTCGAAGCGCTTGGTGGAGCGGGCAGGACTGCAGCAGATGTTCTGTTTTCTGGCTGCCTGTTCAGCAGCAGTGTGGTCTCTTCTGTTGCGTTGCCTCGTGACAGCTTGACATTGACTGTTCCCATTGGATTGCTGGTGCCGGGGCAGCGTGGGGACATGACAGGGAGTGGCTGTAGATAGGAAGCAGGAACGAGCGGTGTCAGTGCAGTGCCACTGGAGTGGCATGAAAGACGTGGCAGAAGGAAAGGTATTAATAATGATGACAATACGGGGTAGAGAGCGGTCTGGAGGGATGGGGATGGGTGCGCAAGTAGAAACTGTTTATAAAAGATGATTGGCCGGTCCACAATGTCGCCGAAGTGATAGGAAGCAGGCACTCAGCAGGGGAAACTCAAATCACTTGCATCAAGCACAGTAAAGCATCAAATATTTGGTGTAACATAATGCTAATAGATTATGGCTTTTTTGTTGTTGTTGTTGTTGATGCACATTTGAAAATGCTGCAACATTGAGTCTGTATTCATCCCTTCCAGTGTTCTGTAAGGAAAGTGTCTGAAAGCTAGGCACTTGTGTCTTCCAAGGGGATTTGGCAGTAAGCCTGGACTTGCCAGATGCTGCTTCATTTCTGTTCATCACCCCTCCCAGAAACATCTGCATTTTGGTTTCCAAGGAAAGCTCTAATTTTCCAAGGCCCTTCCTTTTGGTCCGTCTCTTAGCCCATGGGTCATCACAAGGACCATGGGCCCTGGTGATGGTTGTGAGACAGAAAGTCACTTCCTTGATGTTGAATTATCTTGACGATCTTCGGCAAAACAATATTGGATTTCTTGGCTCTGTCAAGACACCTGTCACTCCTGCAGTGGACACTTGCCTCTCTGGAGTTCAGTGTGAACTTTTAAAAAGTCAGGTACAGTGACTTTCCAGAAATTCACCTGTTTGGGCACACACTTTTGTCCTGACATCAGTATGGTTCGTCTCCCAGACAGCTACGCCAAGAAAGTTGTCTCTTACTCTTAGTCTCTCATTTGGTCCCGGTCTGTGTCCCCTTGCAGCTTTCAGACCGTGATTGGTTCAGAATTGATTCCTCTCAACTGCCTTTTGCTCTCTCCAGGTGATAAAGGAGTAATTCAGTACTCAACAAGCCATTCAGGATTAAAAAAAAAGATCCTGTGTGTGTGGATTATGCACATGATGAGTGTGTGTGTGTGTGTGTGTGTGTGTGTGTGTGTGTGTGTGTGTGTGTGTGTGTGTGTGCGCATGTACGCATGTGTGTGTGTATGTGTGTGTGTTGTGTTGGTGTGGACTTGAGCCTACACGCCTCTCTCCTTCTCCATTTGTTCCATGCGCCCTTTGTTTTTCATTCTCATATGGCAGCATTCATCACATTTGAGTCATATAGGCACTGCCTGTTTTGTTGTTTAAAGGTTCCTGTTGACAGAAGACCAGGTGAGTGTGCTTGTGGTTCACCTGGGTGGACTTACCATTGACTTGTTTGTGGGCTACCTGCTCTTCTTTGACAAGACACGACCGATCGGTGTCATTATCAGTTCGTCATTCCATCTGATGAATGCACAGATGTTCAGCATAGGTTTGTCAATCTGTGTACCTGTATGTCTCTGTACGGTGTGTGTGTGTGTGTGTGTGTGTGTGTGTGTGTGTGTGTGTGTGTGTATTTGTGCACACTCATGTGCATACAGATTCATGTGTGTGTGTGTATGCCATACACATGCACAGATGCAATTTATGACCGTGTGTGTATACTTCTTTTTAGTTGCATGTTATTGAAATTTTTAATTAAAAATATATCTATCGTAGGTTTAGTAGAAATGATCTGTGATCAAGATGTTGGAGGTCTTTTTAGGCTAGATGTGCAAAATTATATTGAGGTCAACGCATTCTTTTTTTTTCCTCTTTTGTCATTTTAACTACTAATCCACCCATATCTGCCTGTACATCATTTAAAAAACATTTTTCAGTCTGCCAACATCTGCCTATCTGCTGTTTTCCCTGATTAATCTTTCCGTCCCTGCATCAGCCTGTCTAAAGCCACTCCACATTTTTGTATCCCTGTCAATTATTTGGGAAGGACTGAATGTTAAGATGCGGCCTTTTTGAGAGGGAAAGTTTTTTTTGCTTAGCAAAGTGCTTCAAGAGAAGCCCAAAATTAAAAAAACAAAATTGTATCGTATCAAGTTTTGGCACTAACAGTATGTGATAGTGATAAAGAAGAGACCATGTAACATGATTGTGGGCAATAGACAATGTTCAGAAATGTGTAAGGGAAGTAACCTGAGTTAAAAGCTCACGTTCAGTGAGAGTAACCCTGCTGACTCACTGGGATGCCTAAAGCAATTTTTGCCACATCAGCAAACATTTCAGTCATAGAGAGAAAATGCCATAACATGCGTGTTAAATAGGGCGGCTGTAGACAATAAATACCTGAATTACTGTTCTGGCGTGCATTTTAGATCAAGTATTTGACTCGCTTAATCTATCAGTTTGACCCATAAACTGAGAAAATGTAATTCTATTTGTGATGAAAAGACAGGCATTATCTTCCCCTGATTTATTCCCAGAACAGGTCTTAACCGCTTTGAATAGTGATGAGTTGGACATTGGTGTACACTATGCAGATGTGTTTGAAATTGATTCTGACTCAAGTGGCAGTGGCTGCAGTGCAGATGAGTAACAACAGTGGTCAGTGATAAACAACACACAAACAAACACATATTCATCAAATTACATGCACTGTTTGGTTTTAGTGCATAATTTATTGCAATTTGGTCCTGCAGGGGGTATTTTAGTAATCTTTTTTTAAAGAGTACCTGAGTTTCATATCACTTGAGAAATTCAAATCATGCTGCTTAAAAAAAGAAATTTAATCAATGAAAAGTTAGTAAATTCTAGGGGTTTTTTTTGTTTTTTTTTTTTGTTTATCATGATATCAGGTGAAAATGTTTGAGTTAGCATTCTTTATGATTTTCGTAATCTTATCAGAATAAGAGTGTTCTCTCTCTCTCTCTCTCTCTCTCTCTCTCTCTCTCTCTCTCTCTCTCTCTGTGATTTTTTTTACTTACATAAGGAGCAAAGGCCTGAATGACTCAGTTAACTGCATTCACATTCTGTGTGTGGGCGTGTGCGTGTGTGTGTGTGTGTGTGTGTGTGTGTGTGTGTGTAAGAGAGAGTGAGTGAGTGAGTGCACACACGTGCACATGCGCACACACACTCTAATGTACAGTTTATTGACAGCACCATTATGATGTACTCTTTGCATGAGTGAGAATTATCAAGTGCTCAAGCAGTGTTCGTGTGTTCAGTCAGTCCTTGGGATCATTTTATGATTTATCCTTCCATTCATCCTTTCCGCCCTCACCCCTTCTGCCCCTTCATCCATCCATCCATATGTTTACTTCTTCATGTACTCATTCTGTTGTTTGTCACCTGCCAGGTGTAGGTCTAAAAAAAATCTGAGTATTGAAAATTACTGGCATTACTTTATGTTTAAGGGGCAGGGAGGTGGACTTTGTTTTGTTTTGCTGAGGTGTTTACAGTGCCGTGCTAATGCTGTGTTAACCGCTTGAGTGCCACTTGAGTTTGCTACGCGCCAAAGTGCAAATAAGATTTTGTGAGTAACATTAGTAAAATGCTGGTAACTCCTAATTTCTTAAACATCTTCATGACACTTTGGCATGGCGGATGAAGTATGTTAAAATGTAACAAAAAGCCTGGTTTGTTTTATGATAAGCATTGTCGATTTATAATAAGAAATTGATATAAGTAGTAACCATAGTAACCATTAACATGCTAAACACACTACAGTGAAGGGGAGAAGTGAAGAAGACAAAAGCATGATAAAAGCAAATCAGAATGCATGTTCAGATGTTGTAATCTGCTAATGTTTCACTTCCAGTAAAAACACATAAAACAGAGTGCCTGCATCTGCCACGTTTGATCATTCATAGTGTCATTGCTCACAGGACCAGTTCCACTCATTGGATGAAATTCGCCTCATTCAAAATCGGCATCAGATTCTTCAGAGTCACCGGAATACAAATCCTCTTCTCTAGTATCTGCATCTACTAATACCTCATTTAACTCCTCCAAAGCAGTAGATTGTGTGTTAACGGGGAAAGACTGGCGCTCATGGTTGGCAATCATTGTGGCGAAAAGCGATAGTCAAGATTTCAGACTCTCGAGATCAGTAACTGATAGTCAAAGGGAGGTAACCATATCAAAACTGAACTTTTCCAGAGACCAATCCCTAAGTTAAGATTTGTTTTTCTCTCTTTAAGTGGTTTATGTGTGACACGATTACTAATGAAGAACATATGACAAAGGTTTGTAGACACACAGCTTGCCTGTTGTAGTGCTGAAGGCGCTATGAGGGAAATGCTCAAGGGTGTAAACCACTGTGGATAATTATGCACACCTTTGCAACAATACAATAGTTCCGTCAAGAAGGGCATATCCGCCTTTGCAATAATGCAGTACATTAACTAAGAAGGGCTAACAGTCAGATGCTTTGAAGTTTGGTGTACGGAGCAGACAGCTGTGAGTTTAAAACCGCTCGCAGTGTCAAGTATTTATGACCTGCTCTTTGGTCGCCAGGCAGTCATTAGGTACATATTTGTGCTCATGTAAGGTCAAGGCGGCGGAAGGAAAAAGTTGGCTCCACGATGTCTTTTCCTTAGTTCAGTGCCTTTACTGCCGTCAGGCAATAGGACTTCAACATTTCAACTCAGTGTGTGCATTGACGTAGACAAATTTAAGTTATCAGAATACGACCGTCCACACTATATCCATGCGTTGGATGATTAGGCTTCTTGGGGGTGATATGTGTTGTGCTATGCTTTTAGTTTTTTTTTTCACATTTTCGTAATGTGTAATTCTGTGGTCTGAAAAATGTTATTACGGGTATGGCAGGAATGTTTCCGTATGCCATGTTGGGTTTGACGCCTGTGTTCTTCTATGCCAACTGGCCGAGGGCCCTGTTTCGCCGCATTCCACGATCCTTGAGGATTCTTACCCCTGATGATGGAGAGGATGATACACAGCCTTCGGAGAAGTGCTTATACACAAAAGAACAGGCCAAGCCAGAACTGGTGAGTGGGGATCTCTTTTCTTTTTTTTTTGTTTTCCTCATTCTTCATCTTCAGTTTGTTTCGCATATATTTTGCTGCCTGTCTGTCCTCTGTGTGTGTGTGCGTGTGTGTGTGTGTGTGTGCGTGCGTGTGTGTGTGCGCGCGCGTTTGTGTGTGTGTGTGTATGTGTGCGTTTGAAACTGTGTTTCTGTGTGTGTGGATTTTTGTGCGCATAGTGTGTGTGTGTGACTGTGAGAGGAAATGGGATGTGTTCTTGAACTGAATCATTTTTTTTTTCTAAGTGCTAACCACCAAAACATAGCAAACTGGAAGGTTATTTGTTCCACAGTAAGGACTATGACATCTCCGTGACTCGGATAAAATCCACATGCTCTGGCTACTCCATCTTCATGTATGCAGGTTAGACTTAAACCCACAAAATGGATCTGGAAATAAGAGTCCAGGCCATGGAAATAAGGTGTTAACCCTCAAGATGATAAACATTAGATGTACTGATCATACTACCAATGAACAACCAGGCAAAACCCATCAAGTAGCAAATCGATCCATATGAAGATCTGACATCAGTCAAGAAAAGAAAACTGTACCGACACGACCATTAGAACCAATGGCCTATCTAAAACAGTCTTCCAGGGAGCTGTTGAGTGAGACAGATAGAAGGGAACGCAGGGGAAAAAAAAACAAACCCAGTGGATTAACAAAAGTGCAGAATTGACCATGAAACCATTTGCACAGACCCAAGCATTTGCATACAGCAGATGGAGCTGGAAGAACCTGGTGCAGAGTCCCTTAGTGCAGTGACCCTTAGTGCAGAGTCCCTTAGTGCAGTGATCCTTAGTGCAGTGACCCTTAGTGCAATGTCCCTTAGTGCAACGTCCCTTAGTGTGGTGACCCAGTGACTGGACAGAGTTAATGGCAGACCTGTTTACCCTTTCAATTTTGCCGTAATTTTTACGGAAAATATCGAAATTACGTGAAATTACGCCCCCCCCCCCCCCCCCCCCAAAAAAAAAAATTACAGGGAAAAAAAAATCAAAGAAAAAAAATTGTTAAACGTGAAGTTTTGTCTGCTACCGTTCCGGTCAAAAGCAATAAGAATACATTTCCCAGGGTGCCTTGCATCTTTTACCGTGTAGAAGATGGCGACGAAACGGTCTTGCGTGCCAACAGTCAGCTCCTCCAAATCTTCAAAAGTTGCAGAAGTATTGTGATTATGAAGATAACTCTTTTTTTCTTCACTCTTTTTTTCTTAAAATTACAGGTTTTTGTCTCTGATATTACAGGTACACGAATTTGGGGTAAACAGGTCTATAATGGAGAAGAAGGAGTGCACTCTGTCGGTTATAATCTACCTCCCAACAGTCACTGCATCCCTTTAAAGACCTAGTTTCTGAGGTTTTGTGGACGGGGTGACTAAAGAGATTCAGTTTGTCACAGGGAGAACAGTTCGAATTTTTTTCGCTGACACACTGTTGTGAGCAGAAAATGATGTAAAACGGTGCAAGGAAGGGGCCGCAGGATGGGGATGGGAGGGTGCCCTTTGTGGTCTGCTGGGCTACAAGCAACATTAATAATGGAACTGAGTTGGAGGGCCATAAGTCCACAAGCAACATAGAGACGACTTCAAAAGACTTTCATAATGAAACAGTTATCATGGAAGTGAAGAAGCTGACAGTTATCGTGGAAGTGAAAAGCTGACAGTTATCGTGGAAGTGACAAAGCTGACAGTTATCGTGGAAGTGACGAAGCTGACAGTTATCGTGGAAGTGACGAAGCTGACAGTTATCGTGGGAAGTGGAAGGAAGCTGACAGTTATCGTGGAAGTGACGAAGCTGACAGTTATTGTGGAAGTGACGAAGCTGACAGTTATCGTGGAAGTGACGAAGCTGACAGTTATCGTGGAAGTAAAGAAGCTGACAGTTATTGTGGAAGTGACGAAGCTGACAGTTATCGTGGAAGTGATGAAGCTGACAGTTATTGTGGAAGTGAAGAAGCTGACAGTTATTGTGGAAACGAAGAAGTTGAATGTCACTTTGCATCTCTTTTTTTGGGTGGGTGGAAAGGGGGGAAAGGAGGAGGGGGTTGTCTCATCTGTGCCATTTTAAGGGTCGTTATTCCCATTTCACTTATTTCAGGTCCCAGTCTGCAGCCATACCTCGCTTTGTCCCGAGAAAAGATGCAAACACTTGCAATGTTGGTCAAGAGATTTGATCGACACTGTCTGAGGTGCCTCAGTTAAGTGTAGGACACTCGGCTGCGGGGTTCCACCCTTCTCAGTGGAGCCCACAGCATTCTTACCCTGGGTAGGAACCACTTGGCGCCGAAAAGTCACACTAATAAATGGGTAGGATGGGAATTGAACCCATGACCATCTGTCTCACAAATCTGCAGTGCTAACCATCGTGCTGCAGTGGCTGGTTCCTGTAGGTTTTTTTTTTTCTTTTTTTTGTTGTTGTTTGTTGTTGTTTTTTTTATCAGTGTAGTCACTTTTCTTTTGTGTGTTCATTTGAGACCTGTAATGCAATTTAAAACTTGATCTGCTCTTCACGGCTTGATCAATGAAAAAGTTATGTTTTTTTTTTTTTGGTTCACAAGTACTTTAGTTCGGGTGTGAATTTGCGAGTGGTGTGTGTGTGCATGCGTGAGTGCGTGTGTGTATGTGTGTGTGTGTGTGTGTGTGTGTGCGCATGCATGTGTGTATGTGTCTGTGCGTGCATGCATGTGTGTGTGTATGTGTGTGTGCATGTGTGTGTGTGCATGCATGCATTTGTGTGTGTGTGTGTACATGCATGCATTTGTGTGTGTGTATGTGCATTCATGCATGTGTGTGCATGTGCATGCATGCATGTGTGTGTGTGTGTGTGTGAAAATACAAGCTTAACTATTGATACATGTCTTTATGTTGCAGGCCAGCACCCCTGAGCATGAAAATACTCCGGTCCGCAAACAGTTGACACCACCCTCTCAGGCTACGTTCCGGCATCATGCTGCCGCTGCCTTCACTGTTTTCTTCATTCTGTGGCAGATATTTTTGCCTTACTCTCATTTTATCACAAAGGTGAGGGCGGTGAACAGTTGTAGGTGTGTGCAGCAAATCCATTTACTGCCCCTAGCAAGTGGAATACTGATGTGGAACGGATAAATACTAACAGGAATTAGTGCATGCAACGCTTGTTTCTCGGTCTTTATCTCTGTCTGTCTGTCTCTTCTTCTTCTCTCTCCTCTCTCTCTCTCTCTCTCTCTCTCTCTCTCTCTCTGTCTCTCTCTGTCTTCTCTCGCTCTCTTTGTCTATCTCTCACTCTCCTCTGTCTCACTCACTTTCTCACTGTCTTGCTCCTCTCTCTCTCTTCTCTCTCTCTCTCTCTCTCTCTCTCTTCACTCTCACTCTGTCTCTCTGTGTGTCTCTCTCTCCCTCTCTGTCTGTCTGTCTGTCTCTTTCTCTTGTGTGTGTGTGTGTGTGTGTGTGTGTGTGTGTGTGTGTGTGGTGAGTGAGAGCACATATGTTTATGGTAATGTCATGAAAGTTTATACAACCTGCTTTCATATTCTGACAAGGAATAACATGGTTTTCTCCTTTTCAGATTATACTGTTGCAATTTTCCAGAATATTTTGTTTGGCTAGCGCCTGTTGTATTCTGACAGTTTGTATGTGGAAGTAGCTGGCAAATTCTGCAGGTACAATTACGATATATGCAATTTTTTTTTCCTGACTTTATTCTGTACTTTTTTTCTTGGATAGGACTTTCATTATGTCAAATATTGGAATTCACCATAGTGAAAGGTTGGGGGGAAAAAACCCACCTAGTCAGGTGATTTTCCATTTCAAATCTTACTAGAAGTGTTGGTATTATAAACATTATGAAACTTTGAACTAATAGCAATGTTAAGAAAAGAACACACAAACAGTAGAAAAGTTTGGACTGGTAGAAATGTTAAGAAAAAAACAGACACAATAATGTTGCTTGTAGTTCTCCCTGCAGAGCTGCTCATTCCCCCATCCACCCTTCTTCCACACACCCGAAGTCCTTCTGATTCTTTCAGAGGCATGTCACCCTGCTGGTGCTATCCCGACCACCACCATCCACCCCTTCTCCACATGCCATTCTCCCCTCCCCTCCCCTCCCCTCCACAGATGCTGGTTACATGTTCTAGTGCCTCTACCTTCTGTTCATGGACTGCCACAGATTTATGTTGGTCGATGTTGATGTCTCTCCCCACTTGTTCACTAATTCCCCGAGGTTCAGGTCAGTCTGTGTTAGTGTCTGTCTGCATGTTTTCTGACTGCCTCAGGTTTATGTCATACTTGATATAAAGGCTTCAGCATTGCATGACTTTCCTCTTTTAACTGATTCTGTCTGTATGTATATGCATACACGTGTGTATGTGTGTGTTTATGTGTGATGCGTTCTTGAGAACATGAGATGCAAGGGGGAAAGAAACCCGCAAAGATACCATAGTCAAGAGGAAAACAAGCTGAGATGGAAAAAAAAAAAAAAGAGATTTGGGGAAGGGAATGGAGGGAGAGTGGAGGTTGGAAGCGAAAAGGGAATTAAGAGCCTGCAGCCCAGAAAAACCCATAATGGGACATAAATCGGCTGGTAGACTGAGGGTTCAGTCCACGTGTTAAGGGGAGGGAATTGACGGAGTGGAGCTGACGTTGTGGGCTGTGTTCAGGGCAACAACAGCTGGACCCAGGGACTCTACGGCTATTCCTGGGACATGATGATCCACTCCCGCAACACTCAGCACACCAGGATCTCCTTCGTCAACAAGGACACAGGAGAGCGAGGGTTCCTGGACCCGAAGGTGTGTCAGCTGTTTGTTGTTTTCTTGATGGTGTCGTCTAGTGTGTGGCTTTGTAAACTGGAGTGTTGAATTATTAGTTGAAATGTTGGAGACTTTAGGCTGTGATGTTAGTTTTGTAGTTTGTGTGTGTGTGTGTGTGTGTGTATATGAATGTGTGTGTGTGTGTATGAATGTGTGTGTGTGTGTGTATCTGTATCTGTGTCTATGTGTGTGTGTGTGTGTGCGTGCTTGTGAGTGTGTCTGTGTGTGTGTGCATCTGTGTCTGTGTGTGTGTGGTGTATGTGTTCTGATATATTTCTTAGAAATTGAATGGCTTTTGTTGATAACATGATTGGAATCAACTACACAAAGAACATGTGCTCATACTGACAACTGTGATGTACACTTCAAATTAAAATTCTTAATACAGGAGTAATACCTAAAGAAATGGCAGAAGGACTGGCTTAGCTGTAATATTGGAAAGGTCACAAAACTAACTACATCAGCATTGGGATATATCAATGCTAAGCTGTATTGGAAAGCACTTTACAACAATCTGAATGGTATAGGAGTGTTGGTCAAGCAATTTCAACAACACTCTCTGAGACAAAGCCATCCAGTGGAAGAAAGTAGACTGAGTTGACACCAGTCTTTTCAGATCATCTCATAACAAACTCAGCTATGGGTAGGAGCCAGTCTGGGCAGAAAGATTCCACAAGTAAATGGCTCATGTGAGAATCGAACCCACGACTTACCAGCTGAAAGTCTGTGATACACACCACTTTGCCACTGCGACTGGTTGGCATAGCCTGAAGAATTTTAGGACATCACTGGTCAGTATGATTTTCTGTACATAGTTATGTGTAAACATGTATGTGGTGAGGTTTGGAGAAGATGGTCCGTGTCAGGATTTTAATTTTTTCTTTTAAGGATTGTAAATTCACTACCAAATATTTACACAGGTGTTCAGTAAACACTAAAACTACTTTTTGCTGGGTTTGTATGTTTTTTGTTTTGCTGCTGTGGGGTTAAAAGTTGAATTATAAGATTATTTATTATACTCAGAATGAACAAAATCAAATATTATTTGCAGATATTATAGCCCTGGGTATAAGAAGAAAACATGCGAAAAATCTAAGAGATATCTCCACAAATAAATGAGCACTGATCAAATTAGTGAACCTACCGCAAAAAGTCAAATTTTGCTCCAGCACACAGAAGTACAAAACTGATACAAAATAGCGGCAGTCAAGGGGTTAAGGAAAAGCTCTTAGAAATGACTGTGTGTGGTCGGCTGGACTGTAACAAAACCGAACCTGAAATGGAAATGTTGAAGTTCAGTCTGATACATATTTTACCTGATATTTTCAGGCATGGAGCAAGTCACAACGATGGACGCACAACGCTAAGATGATGAAGCAGTACGCCAGGTGCATCGCTCGCCGACTGAAGAAGCACGAAATCAACAATGTGGAAATCTATTTTGATGTCTGGATATCTCTGAATCATCGCTTCCAGCAACGGTCTGTGTCATGCGTCATTTCGTGGCATTATTTACCATTTTGTATGTTGACTGTGAATATCTGTGCTGATTGCAGCCACTGTTGCAAAAAAAAAAGAAAAAACAAAACAAAAAGAACAACAACAAACGGATCATGCTATGTGTAGTTCACAACAAAAGCCTCTTAATCTTGGAAGACAAAGATGGTCAACCAGTTCGTTTTTGTTCCTGTTTTGTTTGTTTGTCTCATTTGATTATCACAAATGTGTAGGTAAACACATTGATTTGCTCTGGTGACCTTGGCCTGGTTCGGTTGATTTTGTTCAAGAGAATGTAGATGAAACATTTGAAGTATGCAAGAATGGCATGTAACTGGATATTAGGTATATGAGCAATAGCATGCTGAATAGATTTAGTCATCTTACTGAAGCAGTGTGAAAAAAAAAAGAAAAACAAGAGAAAGTTTGGAAAGTGCCTACAGAATCCAATAAGATGCAACAATGGATAAAGCTGTAGAATATGTCCACAGCAGTAATTGAGTGTAGAGTCTAAAGTGAAGGTCTGGTTCCCTTTGAGGGTACCGGGTAGACCTTAAGATCACATACACCACCACCAGACTACTGTTATGCTTGCTCACACCTCACTTTTATGTATTTCTCTCTTCCAGCTCTCCAGCCCCCTCCCTTTTCTCTGTCCCTCCCTCTCTCTGTCTCTCTCTCTTTCTCCGTGTCTCGCTCTCTCTGTGTCTCTGTCTGTGTGTCTCTGTCTCTGTCTCTGTCTGTGTGTCTTCTGTCTCTCTGTCTCTGTCTTCTGTCTGTCTGTCTGTCTGTCTGTCTCTCTCTCTCTCTCTCTCTCTCTCTCTCTCTCCTCTCTCTCTCTCTCTCTCTCTCTCTCTCTCCCCTCCTTTCAAAGCAGCTTTTTTTTCTCTAACACCACCCTATAGCACATCTGAATTGAACTGTTTTCTTCTTCTGTTTGTTTGTTTTTGCCATATTCCCCAGTGTCTTCACTTAGCCCTAAGTAGAGTCCATGATCTCCAAGATATCAACACTGTGTTTATAACAATGTCCATAATGTCACCTAACTTTAAAAAAAGAAAAAGAAGGAAAGAAAGATAAAAAGCTTGATAAAAGGCCATAATGCTTGGAAAATCAGAATGCAGTAATGTCATATCCTGTCACAGCTCTGCCTTGCGTAGGTGTAGTTTCAGACGACATCTTGCATCCACAGCATATGGAAAGGATGAACATTCTTTGTCCCAGGATCGTGAACCCCAATGTGGACATTTTAACAGCCGAATGGAGCGCCTTTGAGCCCACACCCTGGATGATGCCCTTACTGGTCGACTTGTCTAATTGGCGAAGCAAGTTGAAAGAGATTGAGGACGACCTTTTCAACTCAACCGACCTGTATGAAATAGTCTTTCTGGCTGACTTTCCTGGTGAGCAAGGTTTCTTTTTTTCATTGTAATTGTTGTTTTCCCTGCATTTTTTTCATGCTTTTTTTTTTTTCATCTTCTAGCTACACGTAAGTTCATCCTGTCACAGCTCCAGCACTGGCAGTCCGCAAGCAGCAGCTAACAGGTCATGGTGAGGCAGCTCACCGGAGAAGATGCCGCATGGTTGCAAGTCATTTCTGTGTTGTTCAGTGGTGCCTGTTTGGATCAGACTTACGCAAACACGGTCTGTTGAGCTTCCTTCCGATGATGATAACAAATTAGATGCGTACCCATTGTGACTGATTTTTCCCTTTCAAAAGGTGCCACCACATCTACCGAGTGAAAGTCTCCAGCAACTTGCCAGTATGACGACTTTGTTACGAACTCACCACAGACATTGATCTAGAAAGGAATTTTAAGAATAACTCTTAATGACTTGGCCAAAAGCAAGGACCAACAAGTTACAAGACAAAACAGGTGTTCTGACAGTGTTGATAATAGAGAGGAAGTCAAAACTGAGGTCACCTCGAGAACGGGGCATGGAGGGCATAGTATTTTTTAGAATTCCTGGTGACAACCAATGAGGATAATGAAGATGATATTATGAAGTTCCATTCCAGTTGGAGACTACCTACAGAGCTTACTCTATGCTTCCTTTGATGGTATCTTCTGGTATCAGCCAGACTTGACAGGTACATACATCTGCAGCATTGATTAGGGAAACTCGATCAGTCTGTCAAAGCACGCATCATGCGGATAAAATTCTAAGGTTCCAGTCTTCCTATCTGATCCTCGAGCATACTCAACTCTGAGCAGGAGCCAGCCAGGTCTGAAAGCCCACAGAAAAAATTCTCTTATAGGATTCGAACCCATGACCTCCCTGCCCCGCAAACTGTGATACTGATCATTGCACTGTAGTGGCTGGTGGTGAACAAATTTTCAAGTTTCAGTACATCCTGACTCCCTGTTTTGTGTGTTTTTGAGTGTACACCCTGCTCTGTTTCATCGATTTTTAACATAATCTGCACTTTGTTTCATGGATTGTCCGGCACCCATTTGGCAGTTTATATTTCATGTATCCTATAGGGTATATTTCTCCAGGTAGATGTAAAGCAGGACGGAAGAGCGGAAACAATATTTGTGCACTTTTGATTCAGTAAAACCGCAAAGAAGAATCAGATTCCAGGTTTTGATCCTTAAACAATTTTATGGAACATATTATGATTGAACACAGTTGAAATGCCTCAGTGACAGAGTTAGTGGGTCTTGGGTCACGTCCCTAGTATGTTCCTTGAATTTACACCTGAGTTGTATGACTGCCCTCAGGTTTGCACCTGGAGAACTTTGTCCACTCCAGCGTCGGGACCCTCAACATCTCTGTGCTGCAGGGCCAGGTGGTGGTGGAGGTGTTCCCAGAGGAGGACAGTCTGGAAGAGCCCTACAACATCAGCATCAGTGATGGCCACGAGACAGTGGTAAGACATTTGTATACAATTAACATCAGTTATTGGACACACCACTTTGCATACACTGTAATTTTTTGACAGTAAGGCGATAGTTGTTTTTTTTTCCCCTCATATTCTGATCATAGCATCTCGCATTATGAATGCTTCTTTTGTATGGCAAAATCAGTTTTGGCAGTCTGTTTTGTTTAGGCCAGCTAGTACGTGATCGGCAATCATGTTTTGTGTCCATACCTGAAACAGCTAACCTCAAGGACACCAGGCATACAACATATGCACACTTTCATTGAGATTGACTCTAATATTGGGTAAAACTTGATAATTGCATACATATCAATTTTGTCATTAGAAGTGAGAGAAACTCATTGTTAGTACTGACTGCAGTACTAGTACTAACTGAAATATCGGTGCTGTATGTAAATATGTGATATTTTAACTAGGCCCATGAGAAACCAACACACAAAAGAAAAAATGATTGCTGGTCTCGAGTTGAAAATAGATGAGCTGAGTTTAGAAATGAAAAAGATTAAGCAATCATCTCTGATCTGTCCCCAAAGGCAGGCATAAAAATTGCATGTATCAAACTAAAAGAGAAATTTAAAAGTAGCGAGGGAAAAGTGATGTGTTGCAGGCAGCAGTGCAGTATAGCTGGTCTTACCTGTCACGTTGCCATGGGCATTTTATCTTGTGATATACCGTAAACAGCTACACAATACTGCTTACCTTTTTTGGTTTGTTCTTTTTTTTTGCACATGTTTGTTAAGTGTCTTTCATCTGGTGTGTGATAAGGCCTTAACAGTGAAAGAATTTGAATGCAGTTGGAGATCCACGCTCTTAGTCATGGAAGTTACCAGAATGAAGCGTGATCCTCATTACCTGTAGCAGCAGGTCAAGTAAAGCCTCGCAGGTTCATGGTCAGAACCTGATTCTGATCAGCTTTGTCTGTGATAGTATGCTCAGGTTCTAAGATGAGTATTAAGGACTGTTTGTATGACTGGCCACACCTCCTGATGAATGTGCCCCAACTGGATGTCCTGCATGTATTTGTCTTGATGAGAACATGCAAATGACTTATATGATGATAAATATTATGCTTGTACAGCGGCTTCTGGGATGAAAAAAAAGCTCAGTGACTTACTGTGACTGACTAGCGCAGACTCAGGCATGGTCTGATCACTGTCATCCAGGCTTCCCCTTGCTAGACTTTACAACCCTGGTTTGGGGACCTCCAGTTTGAGCACGTGCTTCCCGTGAAGTTCAGGGTCAGCCCACGGTCTTTCCTGCTGCCCAGTTCAGGCGTTCCTTATGGGAAGTCAGGGATCAGGGATGCTGGACCTTCACATTTGTTTTCGATGCAAGAACCACTGTGCTAGGAACCTGGAATGATTGGTCAACATCAGCCACGCCTGCAGTTCAGGCACCCAGGGTGTTTATTCTTCCCATTGGAAGTGATAGCTATTCTGATGTCTGAACCACTCTTTGCAGCCTTGATTCCTTCTAGGATGCAGTTAGCCGTCTTTCTGACATTTATGTCTACAATTCTTAGCCTTTGAGCCTCCACAGTGAAGAGTCCACTGAATGGCAGTCATCACAACCCTCAGCCAGTTGAGGGTCCTTGCTTTTCAGATGCTCTTAATGTGATGACAGCTGCTCACAGAGAAGCAAGAGTATCCGGCAGGGCTCTGGCTTAGAACATTTTCCTAATGCTTGACTCCCCCAGACAGCCTCCTTTTGAAGCGCTTTAGGACTCCTTTCAAACAGCTGTCCCAGAAGATCCTCTTCCCCGGCATCTGGGAGAAGGTGTAGTGAGGTCCACTCCCTGAATGATCTGCCCATTCTCCTTCTTCTTCTGCGTACGCAGGCTGATACTCCTGCGAACACTCCCTGTATAGACAGGCAAGTATTAATCCCATCTGCCCAACAAAGGGAGTGGAGCTTTGTGTGTATGACCGTTTTTTTTATCCCGCCATTAAGACTTCACCTTCAGACAGGATGCATTGGAAGTCTCTTTGCAAAGAACAAGGTCCAGGGCAACTTTTAACCCACGATTTTCATCAAAGCTCCTGTTCATCATCCTCAGCCTAAAGACAAAGAAAGGCTAATTTGCCAGGTTAAGGCCCTACTCCTCCATTTGACAAGATCCAGACCGTTCAGGTCATCCTAGCACAGGCTGTTTATCAGTTGGAACCTCAATCTCTCACCAGGCATAAGCCAACCAGCATGGCCTCAGAAGATCTCAGAGATCATTAGAGGGGCGTACAGGAGATGAGGATTCTTGCTCTGCTCAGATCTGTGAATTTGGACTGAGCATCGACTGTGGCATTCGTGTGCATCCACTGCCTTTCAGAAGTCCTGGATGCTGCCTGCAGGAGGAGTCCAGGCGCATTAATTCTGTCCTAGCTATGGAATGCATTACACCTGAGAGTGGAGCAGGGTTCCCAGTGGATCGCCGCTGGAGTGCTTGGACAGCAAGTCATCTCTTTTCATCTATGAATTTGATGACGTTAGGCATCATTTTTGTGACAGTGTCCTGCACCTGTGAACCCTGACAGTTACCTCCCCTGCCCCTCCCCTGCCCCCTCCCCCCTACTCCTCCTTCCCCGCCCCAGCCTTTCTACCTCACCCCCCCCCCCCCTCCCAGCTCCCCCTTCACCTATGAGATTCCATAAAATCCTTGCTGTGAGTGAAGACTTGCCCTGTCTTCCCGCTTTTCAACACATTTATATGTGTTCAGTCTTCGCAGATGGAGGCAATTAGCCACTTCTTTCACTTTTTACTCAGGGTTGAATTCAAAATCTATCATTTCCTGTACAGACAAGAGTCTTCTGTAAGACAGGAATCACACACTCCAGTGTCAGCACCAAGTGTCATGGTAGCTGTGTTATGTTAATGTAATTTCTGCCAGTTCCTCTCTCATTTCTTTGCTTACAGGTTTGAATCAGTTGTTGGATGATCTTTGGTAGTATTTCTTTCTTCTTTCCATTCCTCCCTTCTATCTTTCTTTCTCTATTGCTCTCTCTCTCTCTCTCTCTCTCTCTCTCTCTCTCTCTCTCTCTCCTCTCTCTCTCTCTCTCTCTCACACACACACACACACACACACACATATAGACACACACACACAAACACACACACACACACACACACACAAAACACAACACAACACAACACAACACAACACAACACAACACAACACAACACAACACAACACACTATCCAGAGGCAGTAACCTGAAATACAATCATATCAAAACTTGATGTTAACTGAGAAAAATGAGAACGAAGACATGATACGATCTGTTGAGACAGATTCCCACGGGGATGTTTCACAAGGTGTACACGGTGTCTGAAGTGCCCTCCTGTTACATGTACATCTACTTGGTCACGGCAGAGTCAGAGTTCTTGGAGAACCTCAGAGAGCTGGAACACGCCCTCAACGGCTCCCTGGGTCTGTGATCTGCATTGTTCTGTTACCTGCCTATCTGCCTGCCTTTCCACTTGCCGGTCTGTTGTCTCTGCCTGCCTGCCTTTCCACTTGTCGGTCTGTTGTCTCTGCCTGCCTGCCTTTCCACTTGTCGGTCTGTTGTCTCTGCCTGCCTGCCTTTCCACTTGTCGGTCTGTTGTCTCTGCCTGCCTGCCTTTCCACTTGTCGGTCTGTTGTGTCTGTCTGCCTGCCTTTCCACTTGCTGGTCTGTTGTCTCTGTCTGCCTGCCTTTCCACTTGCTGGTCTGTTGTCTCTGTCTGCCTGCCTTTCCGCTTGCCTTCTTCCTTCTTTTTTCTGTCATTGTATGTGTTTATCCTGGATGTGTTTAAATATGCATTTTCTGCCTGTTTGTCTGGCTGAGATGATGTGTATGCCGTTTCTTTATGTGTTTATGTATAACAACATTTTTTCGTTTTCAATGTACCAGGGGATATGTTTTTTATATTTTAGCACTTTGATTCCTTTTAAAGTAAATCAGATATTCTGTCAAATTCATGTATGTATACATTCACATGTACATGTGAAAACACACACTCTACATGACACACATTCATTTACACATGTGTGTGCGCGCGCGCGCGCGCACACACACACACACACACACACACACACACACACACACACACACACACACACCACATACACGCATGCATACATGCACACACACAATAAAGTATGCATGTATGTGTGCACACACATGCGCACGTGTGCATGCACACATACACACAGACACACATACATATACAAATATATACACAGGCGGGCACAGGCATACATTCACATGTATGTACTTAAACACTCTCCATATAGACATCAATATGGATCTTCATTGAGGAAAAAGATACATCTCTGTATGAAATAGAAAGAACAGATATGGCTATACTGCAGATTGTATGGAAATTCTTGGAAACTGTCTCCTAGTGTAGCAAATTTCTTTTGTTATGTTGTTAAGTCAGGAGACAGGCATTCAAAGTCATCACAGACTAAAAAAAAAAAATTAAAAATGTTAAAAATGGAAATTCATAACATCATCTTCTTCATTCTTAACAATCATGGGGGAGTATATGTAATATGTATGTATACATATATATGTGTGTGTGTGTGTGTGTGTGTATGTATGGAGAGAGAGAGAGAAAGAGAAATGAAAGTGGTTGTTCTCTGTATTCTGCTCTCATGGTGATATCCAAGTATTTACCTCTCCATGAGCACAAAATCTGGCGATTTGACATCAGCCTTTGTCATCAGCAAGTTCCTAATAACTGTCATTAACAGACATGGTGGCACAGTCCAGGGGGGGGGGGGGGGGAGGGGGGGGTTCTCTCGTCACCAATCACTGTTGTCAGTAGGCGGTTGGCAGTAGGTATGTTGTATCAGAACTACCAGTGAACACCACTGAAGTGACTCTGCAGCGCTGCAGGGTATTCTCTGGTAGGTGACCTCAACAGTCTGATACCCATTGCTCCTGATGGACTGCCATGGCTGGGTCTATGGCAGAGCAGTTTGGGAGAAAAGCCACGAGAGAGTAAGGAAGAGAAGGTGGCGAAAGACGAAAAATTATTCCAAACCAACCAGATGGAAGTACGTTCTGAAACTTCTGTTAAGTTGAAATCATTTCTTTTTTCATAGTGTGTCTCACTTTGGAATTTCTCATCAGTTGGTTTATGTAGCGCTAATGTTTCATTGACTGTGAGTAGACCAACACTTGGCAGATGGAATCTCCTGTTGCTTGAACAGAGTAGTTGGCAGGCAGGTCACTGACGGAATGTGTCCTTGTGTAGGAGTGGGAGAGCATCCTTTGAGGCATACACAGTCAGCTGCAGATGTTACAAGGGAAGGGGTTCACTGGGACATGGCCCAGTTTCCATCTGTTTCTCTTTGCCTCAAGGGCAGCCATTCTGTTCAACTCAAAAGTCTGTGTGCCATGATGGCATAGGTGGCACCAGTAGGGATCTATCAAGAGCAGCATATTCATAGGTGATTGTGTCCACGTAGCAGCTCTTAAAACTAAACTAAAGTGTGTCCTATCTTTCTGCCCCGACCGGCTTTTATCCAGAGTTGAATTTGCCATGGGCTGAATTGGGAAGACTGGGACCACACACAGTCAAGTTTCATCCACTAGTGGGTGCATGTCTGAGAGTGCTGCTCAAATTTCCTGACCAACACTGCAGGTGTCTGTATCTCTCGGGCCTGGTTGACACCAGGATATGTTATGAAAGCAAGCGTAGAGTCGTGCAGTCTCAGACCGGAATGGAAATCCATGCATCATCTCCATCATCCTCATTCTCATTGATCAGCATTGAAAAAAAGTCTCAGATTCTGTGGCCCGTCATGCTCCGCTCTCATGGTGGCTTCAGTTTCAATATCCTTTCCATGTCAGTGGCCTTGGTTTGATTCCATAGGGGTCACCGGTATCGGCAAGTTCATGATGGCTGTCATTGGACAGACATTGTGGCGCCATCTGGAGGGAGAGCTCACTCGCGCCGGCTCCGTGACTATGCTATTATTGTCATCAGTAGGTGGTGTCCTGAGAATGTTAGATCAGAACAGGCACCACTGAACACCACCAAAGTGACTCGGCAGTATTGCAGCATCTCCTCCAGTGGGTTGCCTCTTGACAACTTGACATTCACTGCTCCCTGTGGATTGCCGGTGCCGGGGCTGCGGCAGGACTGACTGGGCTGTGGCTGTGGACGGGGTGTCGGAATGAGTGGTGTGGGTGCACTGCCTCTGAGGTGACACCGTAGATGGGACAGCAAAAAAAAAAAAAAAAAAAAAGCACCTTCAGTGTGTCCTTGTGCCTCGCTATTGGTCCACCTTGGTCACGCTGCTCCTGCGTCAGCTGGCTGTAAGAAGAATTTTGGGGATCCTGATGTCCTCCATGTGGATGACATGCCACGCCGATCAAAACTGGCTGTTGATGAACAGTCCATGCCTTTATAGAACCTGAAGGTTAGTCCCTTTTTTATGAACAGTGATGCCTTTCTAGAACCTGAAGGTTAGCACTTTGTTTTGTAGCAGATCTTGCACAGGAAACACTAGTGGATTCATTCCACCTTCTGTTATTATCAGTAGGTGGTCCAGGTCTTAGAGCAATACACAACAACATTCAGGACCACTGCTCTGTGCACAGCAGTTGTTTTTTTTTGCACAGTCTGATGTTGCGATTTTCCCAGAGTTTCTTTGTGACCCTGCGGAACGTAGCACTGGCCTTTTTGATTTGTAGCGTCACCTTGGCATCTGGAGATCAGTTTCTAGTCACATTGCTGTCACAGTGTTGATCTGTTCATTGTATGTGACAACAGATGATGGGGATGAAACTCTAGAAGCTAGTGATGGTAAAGGCTGAGGTATGGCTTAGGTCTTGCTGTGACTAATAGTGAGGCCAGCATGTCAGCAGTTTGATGCAAAACTGTCTGTCATGCTCTGGATGTCCTCATAGAAGTGTGCGGCTAGTGCACAGTCGTCCACAAAAACATCACCTGTCAAACCAACAGATGATTAAGACCGGTTCATTGTTGTTTGTCAGTTTATTATACGATGGGTTTGTCATGTACTTCAGATTAAGATTCCCTGTTCAGATTAAGATTCCCTGATCTCTTTATATTTTTGGCTAAATTCCATGTTCTCATATGGAAAATTCCATGTTCTACACAGCAGGTACATGTATAGTAACTGTCCCACAAACAACAACAAAAATTCACAGAATTTGTTAACTTATTGTTGCAGATGCTCCAGTTCCAGACAAGTTTGCCAAAGATCCTAAACTTGACCAGTACATGGAGGTACTCAAAGCGAAGAATTCAACGCCACCACCTGCCCCTCCAGAGCAGAGAACTTTCATAGAGATGTTTATGAGATTTCTGAAATCGCATTATATGTCTATGTATCGTGGGTGAGTGATCATTCATTTAAGTTTGATCACGTCTGTTTTCATCTGTGAGCCCTGAGTTATATGCTTTGTTCTGCTAAAATGATAAATTGTGGGGAGTTTTTGCTGGTTTTATTTAACAAATTTAATCTTTATTTACTGTTATCATTATTATCATTATTAACATTGTGATTATCGTAACTATAAAGAATAGTTATATAGCACCCTGTTATTATTACTATAAAGAATACTTATGTAGCGCCTAATTATTATTACTACAAAGAATACTTATACAATGCATTTCTCAGTTTGAGATCAAACGCTAAGCGCTGTTCAAACCATACTTCTCTTCACACAACAGGCTGCCTACCTGGGTAAAGTCAACTGAAGGCCTGCCAGTCAACGTCGCATTCTGTCATGTCCTGCATCATTGAGTTTGTCGGTTTTTCATTTATATCTTCGTTCGTTCAGTACATGCTGTTTTGGAAAGATGTCATCAAAACCAGCAGGCAAGCTGACTTTCTCTTCCAAAAGTTGGTGATGGAAGTTCAGGTGTGTGCAAGGTGTGTTCATAGTCCAAACCTCAGTTGATGGTCTCATTTGAAGGACTTTTTTGAAAGTGGAGTCAGAGCCAGTGTTAACTCTGAGGGGAAAAAAATCCCTTCCACTGAATCGCCCCAGCGAACATTTGAGCCCACAGTCCCAGGATCACGAATCTGGTGCTGTACCAAATGGGCTGTTCCGGTTCCATTTAGGGTTGAAAGCCAGTTTGTGCATTTTGTAAAATCAGTTTGGATCACTTGATGTCATAGAAAAGAGTAAAAAATAGTCTCATACATGGTGGCAACTGGGTTTGGAAAAGTATCAGTTTAGCTCAATGGCAACATATTAGAAATGATACATCATCTCCTGATATTTTTTTTCCGTAAAAATTCATCAGACTTACAAAAAAAAAAGACCAGTGGATACTGCCTATGAATGGTCAATGATGCTGTTTATTATGATTACTTTTCAATTGTTGAGACAGAATTTTGATAAGCGCTGCTTCTGCAGGTTTGTGTGTGTGTGTGCGTGCACGCACGCGCGTGCGTGTGTGTTTGTGTGTGTGTGTGTTTGTTTTGAGTGAATTTCTGCTAAATCCTAAGCGGGTAAAAGTGTGAAAGGCACATGTGCTTACCAAGAATCTTTGTATTCTTCAACTGCAAGTGCACTGGGAAGAAATAGTTGACGTTTCCATCAGTTATGTCCCCTCCACAAGTCTGATCACCATCTGAAAGGATGATTGCTTGCATCTGCCACCTTTCTTTGGAAAGAGCAGCCCTGGCCTATCTTAAGACAATATATCGGCAAAAAAAAACATGCTTTGGTCTACATGAATGAAGCAACCCATCCCACCCCAGCCTCACCAGTTGTTGAATCAAAATGCACGGATAGTTTTTCGCCGTGAACATTTGAAAGCTGAAATTCAGGCTCTTTAAACTGTTGCCGCATTTTTTATAGATATGCCCAGAGCATGCATTTTTTGAGAAAATGGTCAGTTCATTATCTTCAATTCAAACAGACTGAAATTACAACTGTTACTTGTATGTTTAGGTCTGAGCGAATTGTGCATGTGTGTCTCAGCCTTGGAGAAATGGTTGTGTGAGTATGAGAGTTCATGTGTGTATAGTTTAACACTGCATGTGTATGTGTAGATGCAAGAATGAGTGCATTTGTGTGCGTGTGTGTACACTAGTGTGTGTGTGTGTGTGTGCACGTACGCATATGTGGTGTGTGTGTGTGTGTGCGTGTGTGTAACATTAAAAAAAAACACCTAACTTTCATCAGAACATAGGTCATGGAAGAAATTAGAAAGAAAAATAAGGAGAGAAAAAAAAATCTGTATGTTAAACCTTGTTATGTGACTGTTTACTGTGCAGACTGCAGCTGATAAAAGGCGCCATGTGGTCCATGTACTCTGGGGAATCTTACCGAGAGTACTTGAAGGAACTGGAGTTACAGATGATGCTGAAGGAGAATGCCACCCTGGTGGCAAACATCACCGAAGGTGTGAATAACACCCAGGCGAAGAACAACACCTTGAACAACACCAAGGAGAAAAACAACACCCAAAGGATTAACAAGCCACAGGAAAAAAAGGCCCCCCAGAAGGCAGACAGCCCCTAACAGTGTCTCTGCAGAATGAGGGCGTCATGCCTCTGTTCTGCATTTTAAATCATTGATGTCAGACGCACTGTCATGAGTCAGGATGCCAAGGGTTGATTCTAAATGTAAATGAATTCACTAGTGTAAGATCCATTTCAATATTCACAGGTTTTTTGTGTGTGTGGTTTGTCTTGTTTTGTTTTGGTTTGGTTGTTGGTTTTTTTTGCATACATGGATTTAAAATCATAAAGGCTTGTTTGCTTTTTGCAGGACCATGACTAGAATTGACATGCTTGGGCTGGATTTGAATGACTATGTCAACTCTTATTTTTCTCTTCATTCCAGTGATCTGATTGGTGACAATGGCATACTCAGTTCACTTTGACTGTATTCATTTTGGCTGAATTCCACTCTGGATTCAGTTTATCATCAGTTCACTCTTTTTTTGCTTCTGAGTTAGGGAGGAGTGGCTTAGTAGGTGGGGGTGGGAAACATGACTCTTTAAAATTCATCTACACTTTCCATTCATTCCCTCAACACCATGTCCAACACATCATGATTTGATCTGTTTCTGGAATCGCAGCAAGATCTGGCTGCCACTGGGTTCAAGTCTGCGATAGAAGTGCCTGCAACTCACGGTGACCAGAATGGGGCATATGGCTGGGTTTCACACTTGTGCGTCATGTCCTTCACTGTGTCAGTTTTTTGTTGATTCTCCTTGACTAGATCAAACGCTTCATGACTGGAAATGTCCTTAATCGAGGCCAGGGTAACCACACAAGGAAGAGTGCAGTGACTTTTGCTTCTGTGTTGAAGGGACTTGCTGCTGTCTGACAGCCAAAACTGCTGTCGTTGATTGTGTATGATGGCCTGATGCATAGCACTAGAGTTTAGTCAGTGCATCTTGGTAAGAATTAGCCCATGTGATTGCTTTGAATGTAACTGCATGGGAATTAATATTCATGTCTTGGTAAGAATTAGCCCATGTGATTGCTTTGAATGTAACTGCATGGGAATTAATATTCATGTCTTATAGACACACACATGCATTTAAACGCATAGGCGTGCTTGCATGCATATGCACGTGCACATGCGTGCACGCACACACGCACACACACACACATACACATATGCACTTACACACACACACACTCTCTCTCTCACTCTCTCTTTCTTTCTCTCCTTCCTTTGGTCTCTCTCCACATGTACATACATATTCGCGTATGCTATTTTTTCTAAGCACAAAGTAATACAAGCACTTTTACTGCATCATTGCTTGCATTTTGTTTGTTGTTATTTTACATCTGCTTCAAAACTTCACCTGTTACATAGTTTGGGTTTATACTGTGAAGAAAATCTATGACCAAACTATTTTTTATGTTCATTTTATCAATCAAATGGTGAGAAGGTTTGGGATTTTTGTTTTTGTTTTGTAATGTTTATGTTTCCACTTGAGTTGCAAGATCAGCAGATCTTTGTCTGCCCAGACTGAAATTTCATGACCTCAGCTGAATTCATCACACCGTAATTGAATCTGATTACCATCGCTCGATTTATTTAGCACAATAACGGCATTTAACTAAACTGTAAAGGCTGGAACTGACTTATAATGTCAGCTTCGACTCTCTGGAGACATATCATGGTTGTTAATGTTTTGTTTTGTTTTTTTTTACTATTTTCCATAGTGAGCAGTCTTTGCTAAATATACGACAGAGTGTCTGGGATGTGTTTTCATGGTTTGACTGGGATGGGTGTGACTGGTTTCATTTCTCTACAGCTGACCGTGACCCAAAGCTGTTCTTTCGTGACTGTTCACTGAAAAGACAAAAAAAATTTTGTTCAGGTTTTGCTGGTGGTGTGTTTGTTTCAGTTAGAGAAGCAGTATTGATTTTACTTTGGAGTCATTTGAAGGTTTTTTTTCAGGAAAATTTCAACTCTCGTGTCTTTTTTTCAGCCTCATGAAATAAAAGAAAAAAAAAACACCTCAACCAAGAACAGTTTGATATTTTGATTTATCTGGAAAAAAAGTTTACAGTCCAAGAAAGCTATAAAGAGAGAAGGAAAATTCTGATGATTGCCTACATATGATTATACATGATTTCCTTATTTTACGGACTTCATATTTAAAAAAAGGAAAATACTGAATTTTTTTTTTTACTTTCTAATTTTAGGTGGCTGAAGCAAGGGGAATGGATTGTGAGACTTCTCTTCACTTGGAATATAGGAAAATATTCATTTTGTTTATTTTGATGCCAAAAATATTTTTTGCTGGGGGATTTTTTTTTTTTTTTTAGGCGAAGGGTGGGGACATGAGTTTTTTTTACATTTTAATGATGATTTTAACAAACATACTGTTGTTGATTTAAGTGTTGTTGAGATGGCCTCTCCTGTGAGTTTCTAGTCATAGGTGTTTTGCTGAGTCTTCTATACATGTCCTAAAACTGTTGAAAGGAATCCATCCATTTAGATCTGCTTGTCTGAACAGGAATGAATTACTTCTTTCTTTTCGGTCAGTTATTCCTTAAGACGTTTCTGAAGAATTATTCCTGTGGCGTGTACTCTATGTTTTATGTGATGCCTAAGCAGGCTAATTATATTGGGGTTATGAAGAGGTGTACAATGGAGAAGTGTGACTTTTATTTCTTGGATATCCTTACCTCTAAGCTGGTTTTGTTTCATTTCGTTTTATTTTTCTGGACCATGTTTACAGATACATGTTCACCATTCTTATTATTTCTTTTATGTAACTCTGTGTTTAGTAATTTTATGGGGAAAAAAAAAATCAAAGCACCTCTGTAGAAAATTGTGTCTGCTGACCGAATGATTCATGTGTAAAAAGTGCTCTGTGTTGTGGTAAGGATAAATATTTTACAGTGAAACAAGCGACCAGGTCCTGGGTCTTCGTCAGGTTCTTTGGAGATAAGAACTTATTCGTAGCAAAAAAGTTTGTAGCAAAAAAAAAAAAAAAAAAAATTGCACTTCACTACGACTACGTAGAGGGATTTTGTTTGTAAATGTGTTTGTAACTTTAGTGGTGGTCCCCCCCACCACTAACTAAGTTCGTTGCTACGTTGACAGCACAGCTTTATCAGTGGCCCAGTATGTGTGTGTATATACTTAAGGTGTGGGCGAGCCACAAACTACATAGAAGAAGAAGAGATGGCAAACAGTGCAGTGTGCCCTCATTTTATTAGACAACATTTTCTTAGAGCACATTCAAATTTTCCTCGTTCACACCAGTTTGTTTTGTATTATGACATTAGCCTGTTCGTGCATTTCTGTTTTCGTCAGGAGGGTATCAGTTATTGATTTGTGTGAAGAGATAGGCAATTACTTTGGTCATTCAATACCCAGACAAGGCTGCCATCTACCCATCATTTAGATAATGACTGCCTTCTGATCTTATGCGACTGGCACACTTCAAGATGTAATTGGCAAATATTTTGGTGTGTGTGATTGCATGTGTTTTGTGTGTGTGTGTGTGTGTGTGTGACAGTAAGAATGTGTGTGTGTTCATGTGTGTGTGTGTGTGTGTGAGAAGTTGGTGAAGATAAAAGTTCCTACATTCTTGGCTCGCTCTCTCTCTGTGCCACTGAGCCCCCCTCCTTATCTCCCTTTTCCTTTCACAAATGTTCTCCATTCTCAGTGCCTCCGTGAAGAAGGGGCAGTAAGAGAGGCTGCGTGTGCAGAACGGGTGGATGGGATGAGGGCGGCGTGCGTGCATGTGTGCGTGCGTGTGTGTATGTGTGCGTGTGTGTGTGTGTGAGACTAAGACAGCATGGGCAAGAAATTGTATGAAAATGCTCAAATACAGATGAGTGTGTATGTGTGTTCATATAAGTTGTTCAAACACAAAAACAGAGTAATTATCAAATTTTATTCCCAAGTGATCAAATTTTATTCCCAAGTGCACACAATGTTTGTGGTCTGCAATTTATTGCCGTCATTCACTGCCATTTCCATCGCATGTGTTCGGTTATTCCCGAAAGAAGCGGGAAAACAAGCTGCTGTGCCGCATGTAGCAACGAAAACGTTCATAGGCGTTTCGTGAAACCAGAGTACTGATTTACAAAATCATTCTTGGATTTTTGGCCTACGAACAATGTTACAAAGACAGTTAGGAAGAAGATTTACGAACTCGTCATAGATAGGAGCCCAGGACATATTATCCGTAAACAGATGTCTTCCCTGACAGTGTCCCACTGGTCAGTTTTCAGCTTTTGTCTCTTGGTCATGGGTGAGGAAACCAGTCATATCCTGCATGTCAGGAATCGTCATATCTGCTGTTTTGGTGCGGGGACAGACAAAGACTGGCGGGCATCACTCTGCTACCTTTGTTTTCAAGCTGCTGTTTATTTGCAGCGTAGCCTGAGGTATACTACATTGAGCTGAGCTGCTACAGTCATTTTTTGGGTGAAGGCGGTCGTTATTGCTGTTGACTGAAAATGAATGAATATGCTTTTTATTTTGTATTTTCTTATGGTGAGGTAGTTACCAGTCTAATTGACTGAACATTTTGCCTTTTGTTTGAAAAATGTTTTTCTTTGCATCTTGTTTCTGTTTAAACTTTGGATTTACAGGTGAAAGACTGGGGACAAAAGGGTGTGTCTGTATGTTGGATTATATTTTGTTTTTCATTCTGTTGCACAATTTTTGCTCTGTGTATGATAATATTTGTAACGATTTGTTTTACTTGCTTTGCTGTTTTGTTCTTTTTTGTTTTGTTTTTTTTAAAGGTTTTTAGTTAATATTATACTCATTTTGGTGAACAGCAATTTGATATTAACTTTTCTCATGGTTATGGAATGGTGAGCTGTGTCAAATTTTTCATACAATACATTACATCACGCAGAAAAGCTTTGTAGTCATATTTGCCTAACTGCGCAGAATTTAACTGTCAAAACTTTTTGTGACATAGTGATGTTCTGGATAACATGAAAAGAGTAGCAGTCTGACTTGTTGCTTTGATATAATATGTCTCTTTATCTCAGTTCCTGTCTGAAACAAGGTAACAGGAATGTTCGGCATAGTGTGTCAGAGTTTCTAGATTTAGTAAGGTAAATCTGTTGTGATAGTGAGGAAAGTCAATACCAGCTTGCATCATAAATTCTGATTCTAGTGATGATTCGGACACTGTCTACACCCTCTCGTTGTCTAAAGGTGATGATCATGGATACAGTGTGCAGAAGAGCTAGAACCCTTACCCTCTACTCCCTGGCTTTTAGAAAAAAAAAAGGGATATGAACAAACAACTCCAAAAAAAAAAAAAAATCTCAGATGCATTTGTTTTCACTGAAATTGACATTACACTAACAAAAAATAGAGAACTGTAATTGTTCTGCCACCGGCTCCCTCCCAACACTCTCCTTCCACTCAGCAACTTCACTGACAAAGCTAACTGCCCAGTCTTCTCTCCTCGCTCTGTCTCTCTCCATTGCTCATCCTCATAACACTGAACAGATTTTTGGACTAGCTGGAGAATTTTATTGGATCGGCGTATTTCCAATCAAAACAGTCTTGAGATCTCAGAGAAAATATGGAAGCCGTCCATCCCCTTTTCTATGCCCCCCATCCTCCCCTCACCCCCAGCCCTTCTTTTCCTGTTAGACCCTAGTGATCCACTCCTGATGGTATTTTAACAGCTGAGACATGCCATATTATTTTTGCTGCTTGATTTTTTTTTTTTGGGGGGGGGGGGGGGGGGGGGGTAGGGTTGGTTTTTTTTTTCAATTTTGTTTGTTTTTTGTTTTTATCAGTTTGAAAATGAGTATGCCGTGAAAAGTATTGGATAATCTATTTTGTGACAATGTCTTATTCTGTTGTGCTTTTCATGAGAACAGTTTAAAGAAAGTGTATAGATTTTACATTTGGTTGAAGGGTCGGGTGTCAGGGTCGAGGATACCTTTTCCTGTTTTTTAAAAGAGTTATTGAGCTGCATGTCAAAGGTATTTATTTATCAGTTTCAAGTATAGGACTTTTGCTTTCTTTTTTATGTGTTGTTGAGCTGCATGTCAAAAGTATTTGTGACAGTTTTTTATCATAGAGCTTTATCTTAAAGTATTATGTTTTGGTATGCTGCATGTGTACAGTTTCTTGTGAACAGTTTTGAGCGCTATTCCTGGGTTTTGTGAGGCACGTTTTTTGTGAGCACATTCTGTTGCTCTCTGTCTCTCACTGTCTTTGTCTGTCTGTCTCTCATCCCCTCTCTCTCTCTCTCTCTCATTTTTTTTTTTTTTACAAACATGTAAGTTAGCCTACATCTTTTCAGTGGCTGGCTTTAATCGGTCATCGATGCTGTATTGATGAAAATTCCTGCTCTGAAATAATCTTTTGTACCAGTGTCTTGTGTGGCATGGTTTTTGCTTTGAGATACATCTGTTGGAACTGCTTAAAATCATTCTGTGGTGTGTGGTGTGTGTGTGTGTGTGTGTGCGCGTGTCTTTCTTTTAAACACAGTTCAATGGCATGGACAGAAAGATGCTTCCTGGCATTTGCCAAGGAAGAAATGCTCTTCTGTCCAGCTTATGTAATTCTCACCACCTACCTGTATCAACTCGTGTCTTGGAGCTATAGTAGCCAGCTCAAGTTTCATAAGCTTTGGTTTTAAAGGTGGCTGCCCCAACTACTTGGTGCATGGACCTCTCCGGTGGCCATGTGGGGAAGGCATCAGACTCTTGATCCAAGACCCAGGGTTCCTTTCTGATTCAAAACAGCCAGACAGGAAGAGAGATATTCTCTTCGGAGTTAATGTCAGTGGTGACTTAAGTCCTATCCTGGTTCTTCAGATGGTGCTTTATTACTGTTATCCTGTACATGAATGAATCATACAAAATCTTGCATGCTGGGTAAATCCCATTCCACCTCTCAGAAAAGAGTAGACCGTTGTGTGTCATCATGCATTGGGAGGGATGATAGGGAAATAAAACCCAAGCACACTAGTGTCCTGTTTTGACATCATCTCGGAAGATGGAATGTGGCTACCTTTATAGTGGGATTAAAGAGGGTCATATCTGAATTTTTCTCACCAGTGGTAAACCTCAGAATTAAGCTGGAGAATAACAAAAGAAAGTGAGAAAGAAGGGCTAGTTTATCTCATGCAGATCGTTTGGTGGGATTACTTGGACGTATGGTGGCTGGTTCACGAAGACTTTTGACTTGGGCAATTCAGAGTTCCTCTCTGCTGTCGATGATCAGGACTAGGAAGCCAGAAGAGGCTTCCAAGGCAGACATGACCGTAGCTTGTTCTGATGCAGTCATACACTGCGCCACCCGTGTAGGGGACATAAGATGAAGCAGAGCACCTTTGAGAGGTTCTTTTTTGTTTGTTTGTTTATTCTCAACCATTTGTTTCCCCTCTCTTTTTTCTTTTTTTTTTTTTTGTTTTGTTTGTGAAAATTCCAAATCAGTTTTTTTGTTTTCTGTTTCACACTTTACTTTGATTAGCTGCTGAGGCTTCAAGATTGAGTTTATAACTGGTGAGAATGATAGGTGGATTTTATTACGCTTTGTCTTTCTGATGAAGCATTAATTTTATGGGCCCCCCCCCCCCCCCCCCCCCCCCCCCACGTCTTTATCTTGGATCTGCTGCTTGAAAAGGTTTTAAGAAATCTGGTGTCCATTTTATGTGTGAGGAAGACTGATGGCTGTCTTGATGTGAACAGAAGTGTCTGCTTTTGCCTGTGCACCTAAAGGTTGATTTCATGAGTTGTGAATGAAACAAAGCTGTGTGCTGCATATTATTGAAAAGAAATGCTTCTGAACTCATTGCATATGGGGTGATACAATCTGTAATACATTGGTGTAACTAGTGCATAACAAAGTAAAATAACAAACTTCACTGTCTGAATACTATATGACAACTGATTCATTTTCATGGAGTAAAGAAGAAATATACACACACATACACACAGAAAAATAAACAAAAGGAGAAGAAAACATAGCTGCCAACCATCCCCAACTTTTTTCTGGAATTTCCCTGTTGTAGAAGTCGGTCCCGAATTTAGAGGAAGAAAAAGCAGAATTTCAAACTTTTCTTTCGAAATGTGAAGGTTTGCCTTTTTTTTTAGGGGGTCATGAGGGATGATTTTAACATACAGTTGATGAAGTATTACAGAATAAAATCCAAATGACGCTATGTGAATATTGGCAATTACATATAGAAGGAAATGCATTTGCTTTTTAAAGCTGTCATTCTTCAGCTGAACCAGTAGGGGGTTAAACATGCTTTCAGTCAGAAGCCAGACAACCCCCTCTTCACCACACCTAACCCCCCTTCATGCCCTGGTTCCTAAATTTTGATTCCAGTTGGTTGGCAGCTATGACAAAACCAGACCAGAATGTGTTCAGATTGTGTCTTGGAAATCTATCTGAATTTGTTTTTGTGTTTTACAATGTGCACTGCCTTTTGCCTCCTTTCATGAAGATTATAAAACTCTCCCATAGGTGTCATGAAAGGTGATGTTTCAGTTTTATTTTTCATTAAACCAAGGAGCACCACGGACAGTTTTCTTTTTTCACAGTCTATCAGCTACTTCATGGACATTATTTTGACTGTTTTAATGTTGGGAGTATGTGATGGCGTATCAGGGTTTGGATTTGATCTGCTGTGCTTGCATACATGTCTGTTCCAGTGGTCCATGTCTAGGAAGAAATAAAAACCATAGCAAAAAAAATTATATAATGGACAAAGAATATTGCATTCAGTTAGCACCAGAAGTGAGAAAGAGAAGAAGAGAGAGAGTGGAATGGGAAGAACGGGGCGATTGGGACTGACAGGGGGAAACAAAGATATAGCATAGACAATGAAAAGATGATGAGCGAGAGAAGAAAAAGGGAAGAAGGCAAAAAATATGGAAGGGAAGCAAACAAAAAGCAACCAACAAAAAATATGGAAGGGAAGCAAACAAAAAGCAACCAACTAACCAACAAAGTGGGGAGGGAGGGGGGGATACAGGGCACATGCAGTATACATGCACGAGGGAGACAGATTTTTTTTGTATTTTGTTTCTCTGTGTGTTCTTGTTTGACCGGGGACTTAAATGCTGAGGCCTTGGGGGGGGGGCTGGCTAGGCTATAAGCCATGATGAATAAATGACTATGAAAGACCGACTAAAACATACGTTCATAATATTCTACAATTCACAATTCAGTCATGGACCATCAGTTTTGTGCATGAGATAGCATTGTCAGTGGATGATTGAGAGTTCAAGGGTTCAAGTCCCTCGAAAACCATTGTATGATTTTTATTTTGGCCGGCTTATACCTCAGCTGAGTAGGCTGAGAAACTGAATGGGATAGATGGTAGAGTTCCTCCACATAGTATGTTGAATCGGAGCTGTTTATGTGAACACAGCAAAAATGAGTGGGCGGCAGGGCAGGGTCTCTTAAGGTGAATGGCCTGATGGCAGCTTTCTCGACTGCTAGATCTGAAACTGCGATGGGGCAAACTTGGACATGTCTGAGGGAGTGTCAATGACAGGCATTGGCGTAATTCTGCAGAAAGGGTAGGTGAGGTGGGGCAAGACAACTGAAACGGGTAGACTTGAGTTTCTGGGTATGCATCAGGGTATTCTAAAATTTTCTTAGACTACAAGAAAGGCAGCAAACTGTATGCAAGCTGATGTTTTCATGTAGCGACAAAGAGAGGAAAATGCATATAAAGATATGTTTATGTGAGAAACTATTCAAAGCTCTGCAGTATGGCCTGGGAGTCAGGGTGCTTATCGTCTTATTTATTTCTGACTCACACATGAGCAAGTCTGTGTAATGATCATGATCCTGTTCGCTACATATTTGCATGATAAACTTTAATGTCAGCATTTTTGTCAGGTACCGCAAACAGGGATTGAAAACACGGTAGATAGTTACTAAGCCCTGTCCTGTTCTGTTCCCATTTGTGAAAATGCTGTAATTGAAGGTCTAGAGCTATGTGGGGTTTGACATCTCACTGCAGTATTTACAAGGATACTCTGAATCTATTGGGACTTTGGCCTTGAGCGTTTTGCCGGAGCAGGTCTTTTCCTGTCAATGTGCCTTAGGTTGATGCGGCTTTAGTGGTCTGTTGAGTTATAAGTAACACTTACTTGAAAGTAAAACCAGCTGGGCAATGGGTAGTAGTAGTAGTAGTTACATCTGGAGGGGGAAGAAGGGAGTGAGGGGGCAGGGGAAGAAGGGAGTGAGGGGGCAGGGGAAGGGGGTGAAGGGTCACTGTTAGAAGTCCCACTAGAGGCATGATTACATCTTTTGGATTTGATTTTGTTTTGGCCTGCTCCTACTCGAAAGCTGAGTGTGCTAGAGGCTCAAATGGGAAGACCGACATCACATAGTCAGATTTCATTCACTTCATGGGCGGAATCTCCGAGAGTGTCGCTCAAATTTCCTGACCCGGATATAGTATTTTGAAAGGAGGTGTGTCATACAGCCATGTCATGTACTCTCTGACTAGAATGGAACTCCGTAGTATTATTTGATCGTCCTTATACTTGTGGAGCGTCACTGAAAAAGCTAAACGAAGCAGGTTGAAAGATCAAAGCTGGAATATAGCACAGTTGAAAAGCCCCTAGATGTGAGGGAATGTGTGTCTTGCTTCCGCATTCAGTCAAAATTGAGGTAAAGATTAGCTGTGGTGAGAGCACAAACCAGGTCCTTCCTCACCTTGAATGTCAAGTAAAAGGACCACTGTCACAATATTGCCAAACAGAAAGACATTTGGAATGACAGGGTATGGGTTTTGCATCCAGTTGTCGAATTTGGCAGTGACTGGTCCTGGTAAATGCAAATACCATCGTATGTCAAGGTCAAAGCTGAAAGGCCAAGGCCATGACATTAATTTTTTTTTTCAACAACAACAACAAAGACTTTGAATCTAGAGAAACGTTGGGTCAAGCAACCAGGTTTCATCAGACAGTGACTCGTGACAACCAGATTGTATTCTTAGTGAAAGCTAAGGTAAGAGTTCAAGGTCGCACTAGATGTAAAATTAGAACCTTTTACTCAAGGAAAAACCCCACTTTACAGTGCTTTTTTTATGGTCCCCCTCCCCCTGTTCAATAAATCCTGTTGTAGACCTAGCGAGTATCACACATCATGCATTAAGTCTTGCAGTAAAGGCTAGCATTGAAAAATCCTTTTGTAAACTGGTGTGTGGCACCCTTACAGTCTTAAACCAGTACAATCATGTTTTCTTGTCACAAGCAGTGCAATGGAAACATACATGTGTTAAAAGAACACAGCAGCAGATTTGGAATTAAATAAGAAAAATATCGGGTGGTGGCTGAATGAGTTTTTATTCTGATGCGGGTGGCGGTGGTGATGTTTAATTGCTGTGAATCTCCGTGCATAAAGTGTCAGCTTGAAAAGAATAAATCAAAACTGAATACCGTGTCGTGAATGTTTACGTCATTCGAATGTGAGTGAAGGTCCTAAATCACCTGTTCCAAATGTACATGCAGATTTTATGTCGTTTGTATATTTTTCTTAAGACTGCTCCTGCACCCGTCTTCCAAAGACAGAGCATAGCTGCTGAAAAAAGAGTTAGTCAGAAGCACACTCATGTCACTATGTGACATGGTTTTTATGTCCAGAAAGTTGTTTTTGAGGTGTGTATCATATACAGGGCATGGTGGGGTTGAACCAAATTTAGCTACATTATCTGGTCTTGATACTGAGAAAACTAGCTCACTTTTCTCTCTCTCTCTCTCTCTCTCTCTCTCTCTCTCTCTTTTCAGTGTGCACCGGAATTTTTGATTTAACCGTTAATACCCTTAAACTGCATGAAGAAAGAAGATACCAACGGTGTTCATCTAGAGAAAACAAACATGAGCTATACCTGTGCATATGTGAAGGCCGAAATCGTAACAAATATTGTCCTGTACAGTAGCCAAAAATTCAAATAAACAAGTAGCAAAATAACAATAATTTGATACTCGATGAAAAACTAATGAAAAAACGGCAAAGATCAAAAGAAAATGGACACACACACACACACACACACACACACACACACACACACACACACACACACACAGAGGTCCCATCTTCCTCGTTGGCAAAGAGAGAGAGAGAGGGGGGGGGGAGGAAAGGAGAGCATAAACATTATGCAGTTAAACAAAAATGTTCATCTATGAGTCGGAATACCTACTGTCACAGAGAGAGACACTGACACTGACACTGACACTTTTTTTATTGATTAGGCCATAGACCCATATCAACAGGGATTTACACCAGACAGAGGCATATAAACAATAACACATTATCAATTTTTCAATTGTTCATTTCTAATCTCAAAGGCTTTATAAATATATGTTGCAAGTTTGATTTGTATAGATTTGTTATTATTTGCAAGAAGAAGTGAAAGTTTAAAGCTTGAAGGGTTATTAAAGTACTTTTTTGCGATGTACGATTCTCTAATTTCCTGATATCTTGGACAAGAGAGGATGAAGTGTACCTCTGTTTCAGCGTGGAATCGACAAAATGGACAGTCGAATCTTCTTTCACAAGCGTTCTCTCCAAAACGTAATCTGTGGATCTTCAAAGGCGAAACTCCTAACCTAAAGCGAATGAAAAGTGTTCTAACCCTGAGATGTTTCAAGTGATTCAGATACGGCGCTAGAGATAAGGAAGATTTAAATGTGCTATAGAATGAACATCGTTCACTTGAATTAATGTTTCTTGACCATTCTTGACTATATGATCTAACAAGTCTGTCCTTAAACTCGGCTAAAAATTTTTTCTCATCGCCCACTCCTTGATTTTCCCAAACTTCTTCAAAGCCATACTGATACAATGTGTAACAAACAGATGACGCCCATGTTTTTCTGTTTTGTTCATGAAGATATAAAAGCATTTTGTAAGTTTTGAATGGCAACCGGTGGGGAGACATTTTTATTACACGTAACCAGTATCTAATATACTTTACGAATATGTTAATGTATAATGGGTAACGACCTGTCTCACCGTAGACCATGAGATTTGGTGTTTTAATGGAAATATTCAAAAATCTTTTTAATGCAAACAAGTGAACTCTCTCAATGGCTGTTAGATCATATCCAATACCCCACACCTCTGCACCATAGCTGAGCATGGGGTGGATTTGCGTATCAAAAAGCTTAAAGAATATTGAAGGAGATCTTTCTCCTAGCGACCAGAGTAGTCGGAAAATACATATAACTCCCTTTTTCGCACGGTTAGCAATATCATTCAAAGCATGCGAAAACGACAAGCGAGAAGAAAGATAGATACCAAGGTACTTATACATGTTAACCAATTCCATTCGATTATCACCATAATACCACCGCTCTCGTGCAGCAACATGTCCTCCATTTCTGAATATGATTATGTTTGATTTGTCGAGGTTAACTTCCAGGTCTAGCTTCATAGCAACCTCATGCAAAATATTTAACTGGTTTTGTAGACCACAAACAGAATCAGATGCCAATACGACATCATCTGCAAACATAAGAATAAAGATTTCCGCAAGGTCTGGTATAAGCTGGATGCCGTGTCTGCCAAATTTTGTGATTTCCTCTGCAAGTTCGTTTATAAGAAGAGAAAACAAAACAGGACTACAAATTTCTCCTTGTTTCAGACCCCTGGGCATAGAAATGAGTCTGTCAGCTCACTACCACAACGAACTTTAGCTTTCACTACCCTGTACATGCTCTGTATGGCTCTGTACATTTTGCCATTTATACCATGTTTCTTTAATATGGTCCAGAGCTTAAGTCTACTCACCGAATCGAATGCTTTTCTGAAGTCAATAAAGGCTATATACAACTTTTTATGGTACAACAACTGTTTCTGGACCATGCCAAAAAGAGTGAATAAATGATCGATAGTGCTATGTTGTTTTCGAAAACCGGCCTGACTGTCATTTAAAATGTTATTATTTACAATCCACTGGGTTAGTCTTTTGTTTAAAATGAAGCTATACAGTTTGCTGCACACATTTAATAAAGAGATGCCTCTATAGTTATCTGGGGTATTTTGGTCGCCTTTCTTATGTAGAGGTTGTATAACAGCCTCAGACCAATCATCCGGATATCGACCTGATGAAAATAATTTATTAAAGAATTTCACCAAGTACGGAGCAATAGTAGTTGCTGAATTTTTAAGAAATTCGTTGATAATTCCATCTGGTCCCGCCGCTTTACCATTTCTTAAACTGCGCAGTGCTGAGTATATTTCCAATTCAGTAATATCCTTTTCGAGCATATCACAGTTGATATCTTCACTAGAAGTAGTGTCTAAGTTATCACCTTCGCTGTTATCATCACCTTCGACTTCTTGTGAACTGAACACTCTGGAGAAATGATTATACCATTCCTCCTTGGTTATTGTATTTTGTAGAGAACGCTTTGTTATATGCGATTTGAGTTTGCCCCAAAATGCCTTTGGATCATTGATTGTTTTATGTAGGGATTCAATGACATTTTTACGATGCTCAGTGCTTTTCATTTTTAGAAGATTTTTATATTCTCTGCGTTTCTGAGCATATGTCTCTCTGTCCTCAATATCATTTGTTCTATTAAATGTTCTCAGAAACTGCCGAGTAACTCGTCTACTTTCTTTGCACTCTAGGTCAAACCAAATCTGCTTTCTTTCTTTTCCTACAATTACCCGTTTCTTCATGCATTGTCCGGCGTTTAAAATACCCTCATTAAACCTTTTAAGAGACGCGTTGATATCATGATCAATCAAATCAGCTGCTTCTCGAAAACAAGTCTGTATCTCTTCTGTTCCCAAACCTGCGAGAAATTCATTCCTCATATCAGAATTCCAAACGTATTTTTCCAGTGTAAATGATTTTGCTCTGATTTGTGAACACGGAACTGTTTCTCTTGCTATACCAACATACAATTCCACTGGCATATGTTTCGATTCAATTTTTTGAGCAACATTCAATGACTGTAGCAATGATATCAAATTTTTTGACACAATAAAGTAGTCAATGACACTGTTGCCAGTAGATGAAATATAAGTAAAATTTCCGCTAGTTCTATCGACACCTGTTCCATTTAAAATGACCAAACTAAACTGATCACAAGTGTTCAATAAATATCTGCCGTATTCATTAATTGTTTGATCTTTAGATGAGCGTTTGTTGTCCTTAATTGTTTCGCATTCGTCAGCGAAAACATCTAGAACAAGATCGTCGACATCAATTTCGTTGAAATTTTCACTTCCGGTACGTGCATTCATATCACCCATAATTATAAAAGGAACATCACCTACTAATTCAATAATATCAAGAATACACTCCTCAATGACAGATATACCATTTTGTATCTCTGTATCTTTATAATAAACGGAGTGGATGGGTGGGACATAACAGCCTAGCAAAACAGATGGAGTGTCTGTGCCTGTGAAATCACCAGAGACTTTGAGTGCAATAATGTTATCGAATTCTAAATCAATTCTATCAAAGTACTCACTCAAATTCTTTTTAACAAGTAGCACAACACCCCCAGACAGACGAGCTGTTGGTGCGTCATTGACCTTAACACCAGGAGCCATAAAAACCACATGATTTGGAAATAATAAAGACGGAAATGATGTGGAAAAAGTTTCAACAAGCAAACAAACATCAAAACTCTCAATATATGCACGTGTATCAAATTGGTATAAGCAACTTAGACCTTCAATGTTATAAGTCAATAAACTTACAGTCTGTGTAGACAAAAAGCCTCTGAATTTACCATTCAAAGCATGGGCCGGGCCGAAATCCTATTCTTTATTTAGGGGATCTGGGAGTGTCTTCTTTGCATTGTTCTGAGATGCACTATTTGAAACGGAGTCTTGCAGAGTTAACTGTCTCTTTTCCCTGACACTGTGCACTGAAGCGCTTCTCAGTCTTGACGAAGGGCCTTTTTTCGAAGTCCTGGGTCTGTTCTGCCTACTGTCTTTCTTGGGCGCTTCATCATCGGCAGGGGAGGCTTTGTCATTGCTGATGCTGGCGTCTGCAGACTGATCTTCAGAAGAACAGTTTGCTTCCGATTTTGCTTCTGTGATGGATTCCTTCCCAGTCATTTCTTGTGACGGAAAGACTTCCCCTCCAGTCCTGCTTACATCACCAGTAGCCTCTGTGCTGCGCGTGTGGTCAGGGTCTTGTTTGTCGCTGGACTCAGTTGAAAAGGCCTGGTCGTGTTGCTGCTTTTCTTTGTCCGGACTTTCGTGATCTTCCGTTATGGGGCTCTCAACAGCGAAATCATTCGCCAGGCAATCTTTGATCTTTGGACTGGGTTCAGGGACGCTGTCACTGTCAGGAATCCTTCCACCACAGGCTGAACCGGTGAAAAGTGACTGCGATGTTGCTGGCTGATCTTCGCACGTCAGGTCGGGGACACTGTCGTTGTTGGTAATCCTACCACCATCGGTAGAATCTGTGGTACCTGGCTGCTGTGTCGGCCGCTCATCTGTGCCACTTAGGCCAGAGGAGCTGTCACAGCCATTTATCAGTTCGTCACTCACCACAACTGTAGTAGCTGGCGGATCTGCTGCCCGTTGGTTTTCATGATGAACATTTTGGGACTTTGAATTTGTGTCATCGAACTGAATATCAGGCACATGTGTGTTTTGAGTAACAAAGACCTGGGAGCTCTGTCCTCGGTGAGTGTTACTTTCAACCGTATAGGGATGGGAGTTCCACTGGTAATCTCGCATGCTTGGAAAAGGACACTGATTAAACCACGCACCCCAATTGTACATGCTTTGGTGGTCAAAGTGTCCATTGTGACCATCTCTGTCATACGTATTATCCAGGTTCTGTTGATGACTACGATGATGGGGGTTGAAAACGTAATCCTGCCTAGAAAAATTGCTGCGACGTTCGTCTGGCGGCGGTCTGCGATTTTGGATATTGCGCGCATTGTACTGACTTTGACTGGGTCCGCGTCGTGTAGCATCAGCGTAGCTGTCTCTGTTCACAGTAGAATTTTGGAATGGACCTGCTACAACCAGCTTGTTCCCTTTGTAGAATGCTCGTATTCCTTCAGCTCGGTAGTCTTGGATGATCTGCTGTTGTCTTGTTGTCAAGTCTCCTGCCACTCTTATCCCCTTCTTTCGCAGCCCCTCTCGTCCCTTTGTCAGTACACACATTTTATCTGACCATCTTGCGAACTTTGCAATGACAGGCTGTGGTTTAGAAAAGTCACTGCTTCGGCCAAGACGATGGGCACGTATAATGTCCTCAGAGGACCACGTTTTCCCTGGCACAGTGTCTTGAAGTGTGCTGATCACTTTCTTTGCACACTCTTCATAATTTTCATGAGACGATTGCGGTATATTGAAGAACTTGAGGTTGTCTCTCCTCGAAAATGATTCTAGCGTGTCAATTTTGTCACAGAATTCACTGGATATCTTTTTAAGCCTGTCTTCCACATCAGAATTGACTTGTTTTGTTTTTTCTAACATGAAGCAAAGACGATCTTCAAGATTTGCTGTTTTGGCTTGTAGGTGTTGTAGCTGTGTTTTCATCACTCCCAGCATGTTGTCTACTTTTGATAACAAATCCTTGCCAAGTGAACTGAAACGTGTTTCAAGTTGCTGACACAAAAAGTCTTTTAACTTTGTCTCATGTTGATGCAGTAAATCGCTCAATGTTTTTTCCAGTTGAGAGTCAGGACCAGGGTTCGTCTCAATGTCGTTTGCGCACATCAGCAGTTGAAACAGTATGACAGTGAGGAAAATGCACTGCGTCTGAGCTCTTCTCGCCCGGTTTGTGTTGACAAACATGGCCATGGAGAGCTTTGCGCGTTTTCCCATAAACTGAATGTACACTGCGGCAAAACGACCACAGATAGCTCTGAAATAATTTGACTCCAAAGGCATGATCACCTCGACTATTACCTGGTAGAGTAAATAAGCGTGTAATTAAACGCAGGACTTCATTAATTAACAAAAACAATTAATGAAACGCTCCGACCAAAAGAACACGTCCTTCTTCTACCTCTGACGAGTGCTCACCCCTGTCACAGTTGTTGAAGAGATCACTGCAAGGACGTGGGGGTCACTTCTTTTTTTTTTTTTTTTTTTTTTTTTTTTTTTTTTTTTTTTTTTTGTTTGTTTGAAGCTCAGGCACGGCCGCCAAGGAAGACCCGAGAGAAATTAATGTGAAGGGTGGTGTAAGGTATCTGGTGTTGTACCTTATGTCTGCAGAGCTCTCTCTCTCTCTGTCACAGAGAGAGAGAGAGAGAGAGAGCTCTGCAGACATAAGGTACAACACCAGATACCTTACACCACCCTTCACATTAATTTCTCTCGGGTCTTCCTTGGCGGCCGTGCCTGAGCTTCAAACAAAAACAAACAAAAAAAGTGACCCCCACGTCCTTGCAGTGATCTCTTCAACATGATGTATCGCTGCTTTGTACGTCTACTGTACACTGCTTACCACCATTCATCGCTGTTCCCCATTCACAGTGTTCCATGGGAAAAGTTCACTTGGTACCGGTTACCGTCAGGTTTAACTTAGTCTAAACGCACCCAAGCTGATACGGCAGACGTTGATATCCATCACCACCACCACCACCACCCCACCCCAACCCCCGGAGAATAGGGAAAGAAAGCCTATCGAACACTACATTTACCACCAGTGCGACAAACACATTTAGATGGGCAGCGGGGAGATAAGCCAGTTACTATGTAAGAGCCAACTGAATTCGAACTCGGAACGTGTGACTGCGAACGCGGTTTTCAACCACGGAGCCAACTCGTCAACTCTTTTCCTACACGTTAGATTTAGCCTTTCCTAAGGCCTGCGTGGTTTCTGGGCTATAGTGTGATAACTGGGTTTGTCAAAAGTCCTGATTTGTACAGATACAGACAGTGATGAACAGAGAAGGTGAAAGGCAAAAAGAGAGATCGACATTACAAGAGTTTTGTAGAATTTATATATATTATCGAACAAAGGGAACGAAGTGGGTTGTGTTGACAAACTGGGCTTGGTTGACAAATTTGGTCTACATCAAACAGTTTGGATACATCAGGCAATCTTCAGTGACCCGATTTGGCGCTTTGGACAAACTGGAATCCCCCCCCCCCCCCCCCCCCCCTTTTTCTGTCTTTCTTTTTTTTTTTTTTTTTTTTTTTGGGGGGGGGGGGGGTTGGGGGGGATAAAACAAATCCAGCTGCAACAAATATTGCTCAACATTACCTTTCCCCTGTCAGAGAATGTGGCAGCCTAGGATACTGCAACATCTGAGCTTGAAGATCGAGTTTTTCGCGTTTGAACGTGTGGTGCGTTTCCTTTTAGGTCTTTGTCACATAGGCGACGCGACACAACGTTTCATGCTGGTTAATGAGCGTGCAATGTATGGTGTTTCCAGCATATTCCGTCTGACTTTTGTTTTGTTTAAAGAAAAAAATTCTGAAGCTATTTTGCCCGTGCTCGCCCTCATCAAGCAGAGAGTTCTAATTTAGCTAACAAAAGAAAAAGAAAAAACAAAATGAAACGCACTGCAGCGTTACTAGAAAACACTGCCAGAATACAAATAAACGCACAACCAAAAAGTGAAATAAAACAGATTTACTACACTACAAGACAAGTACATTTACGACAGATAAGTCTTTTATATATGTTGCATACTGACTTCTCAAGGGACTACTGTTTTATGCTTTTTTGTTCATCGTTTGTAAAATATGAAGAAGACATATCATTAGTCCAAAATTGACTCCACGCTTTCGTATTGCACATGAAATCTGCGTTACTTCACACTTCGCTTTGTGTGTTTATTTGTATTGTGGCCTAATATCGCTAAACTTATAACATTTGATTTTGCATGATGAGTCAATGATCGGCGCTGCTCGTGGACACATGACAAAATTTCGCTTAGAATCCAAACAGCAGACAAGAACTGGACGGGTCCTCTCAAATTCATACCATAATGAAAGCCTTTCATCTAATCGTTTATTCCTAGGCCACTTAACCCAGAGGTAATCCAACCAGGAGGACGTGATGTAGAAGGCTGAAAGAAACGGGAACCTCAAAATAGGCAGAGGGACCTCACTGACGATTCCTTTTTTTTCTTCCTTTTGCGATCCTGGCCATGCTAGATCCTCCTTCCGGTTAGTAAGGCGAAGTCAGCAGTCCGCCGCTGTGACGCCGCCGGTCCCCACAGCTTCTCCTGGACCTCAACCGGACTGGGCCACGTCTGGCGTCTCAAGGCTTCGGAGGGGGGGGGGGGGGGGGGGGGGGGGCAGGACTAAAAGACGTGGGTGGGAGTTTGGGAGTCCTGTACCACAAGAGCACTGGTCAGTATGAGAGTTTGAGACGTGAGAGATGGGAGAGGAGCTGGCAGTGTCCTGTTCGCAGCCTGAAGATGGTAACTTGAGCTGTTCAGTAGAGTCGGTGGATGCTGTCCTCTTCAGACCCAATTACCAGGCGTTGGCGCTACACTCTTCTGAAGTTGTTCCTCAGGATGGTTTTTGCTTCACTGTAGGACATCGGGTATCCTGACTGCCTGCTACCGATCTTGGACAGACTAATCTGCCTCCTCATTCACTCCAGTGCCACTGTGAGAAGGGATCCACTGCAGGTCTACAGCAACTGACGATTCATTCTGTGCACAGGTGGGACAGTTGGTGGTGCATGCAGTGCATGCAACTATTCAACCTTGGCATTCTGCTGGGGGTGGGGGCGGGGGGGGGGGGGGGGGGGGGAGGAGAAGTGTGTGTGTGATTGGCCTGTAACAAAACGGACTCGAAATACTAGTCGCATAATATTGTTTGCGCCTCTTTACATTTCATATGGAAACGTTGTCACGCGAATCTACTGTTCCAGAGAAGTAGATGTTGTAGGTAAGCATTATTCAACACACAAGCACGCACGCTTGCAAGCAGGCATGCACGCATGCTCGCACGCATACACGTTTAGTATCTTCTCTCTCTTTTTGTACTCCCAGTTCTTATAGAACAGGGAGTACTTTAGAATGGGAACGAAGAAATGCTGTCTGTGTGTCCGTCCGTCCGTGGTCAAAATGTGCTCCACTCGCTCCAGACAAAGCTACTGGGCAGATCTTTCTCAAAATTTGTAGGTATGTTCATTATGGGTCAAGGATGATGCCCGATGTTTTAGTTTACCGCTATATCCGTTGCTAACGGCTGTAACGGCCTGTAACGGTTTTTCTTCTTTATGGAATATCTCCGAAAGTACTTGGCCGATCTTTGTGAAAATTAGCAGGTATGTTCATTATGGTTCACGGATGATGTCCGATGTTTTAGTTTACCCCGTTATAGCTGTTACTAACGGCTGTAACGGCCTGTAACGGTTTTTCTTTTTTTATGGAATATCTCAAAAAGTACGTGGCCGATCTTTCTGAAAATTTGTAGGTATGTTCATTATGGTCACGAACAATGCCCGATGTTTTAGTTTACCGTTATATCTGTTACTAACGGCTGTAACGGCCTGTAACGGTTTTTCTTCTTTATGGAATATCTCCGAAAGTACATGGCCGATCTTTGTGAAAATTAGCAGGTATGTTCATTATGGTTCACGGATGATGCCCGATGTTTTAGTTTACCCCGTTACAGCTGTTACTAACGGCTGTAACGGCCTGTAACGGTTTTCCTTCTTTATGGAATATCTCAGAAAGTACTTGGCCGATCTTTCTGAAAATTTGTAGGCATGTTCATTAAGGGTCACGAATAATGCCTGATGTTTTAGTTTACCGTTATATCCGTCACTAACGGCTGTAACGGCCTGTAACGGTTTTTCTTCTTTATGGAATATCTCCGAAAGTACGTGGCCGATCTTTGTGAAAATTAGCAGGTATGTTCATTATGGTTCACAGATGATGCCCGATGTTTTAGTTTACTCCGTTATAGCCGTTACTAACGGCTGTAACGGCCTGTAACGGTTTTTCTTCTTTATGGAATATCTCAGAAAGTACTTGACCGATCTTTCTCGAAATTTGTAGGTATGTTCATTATGGGTCACGAATAATGCCCGATGTTTTAGTTCACCCCGTTATAGCCGTTACTAACGGCTGTTACGGCCTGTAACGGTTTTTCTTCTTTATGGAACATCTCCGAAAGTACATGGCCGATCTTTGTGAAAATTAGCATGTATGTTCATTATGGTTCACGGATGATGCCTGATGTTTTAGTTTACCCCGTTATAGCTGTTACTAACAGCTGTAACGGCCTGTAACGGTTTTCCTTCTTTATGGACTATCTGAGAAAGTACTTGACCGATCTTTCTGAAAATTTGTAGGTATGTTCATTATGGGTCACGAATATTGTCCGATGTTTTAGGTTACCGTTATATCCGTCACTAACGGCTGTAACGGCCTGTAACAGTTTTTCTTCTTTATGGAATATCTCCGAAAGTACATGGCCGATCTTTGTGAAAATTAGCAGGTATGTTCATTATGGTTCACGAATGATGCCCGATGTTTTAGTTTACCACGAAATAGCCGTTACTAACGGCTGTAACGGCCTGCAACGGTTTTTCTTCTTTATGGAATATCTCAGAAAGTACTTGACCGATCTTTATCGAAATTTGTAGGTATGTTCATTATGGTTCACGAATAATGCCCGACGTTTTAGTTTACCGTTATAGCTGTTACTAACGGCTGTAACTGCCTGTAACCGTTTTTCTTCTTTATGGAATATCTGAGAAAGTACATTGCTGATCTTTGTGAAAATTAGCAGGTATGTTCATTATGGATCACGGATGATGCCCGATGTTTTAGTTTACCTCGTTACAGCTGTTACTAACGGCTGTAACGGCCTGCAACGGTTTTCCTTCTTTATGGAATATCTCAGAAAGTACTTGGCCGATCTTTCTGAAAATTTGTAGGTATGTTCATTATGGATCACGAATAATGCCCGATGTTTTAGTTTACTGTTATATCTGTTACTAACGGCTGTAACGGCCTGTAACGGTTTTTCTTCTTTATGGAATATCTCCAAAAGTACTTGGCCGATCTTTGTGAAAATTAGGAGGTATGTTCATATGGTTCACGGATGATGCCCGATGTTTTAGTTTACCCCGTTATAGCCGTTACTAACGGCTGTAACGGCCTGTAACGGTTTTTCTTCTTTATGGAATATCTCAGAAACTGCTTGACCGATCTTTCTCAAAATTTGCAGGTATGTTCATTATGGGTCACGAATAATGCCCGATGTTTTAGTTTACCGATATATACGTTACTAACGGCTGTAACGGCCGGTAACGGGTTTTCTTCTTTATGGAATATCTCCGAAAGTACATGGCCGACCTTTTTGAAAATTATCAGGTATGTTCATTATGGGACATGGATGATGCCCAATGTTTTAGTTTACCCTGTTATAGCTGTTACTAACAGCTGTAACGGCCTGTAAAGGTTTCCGTCTTTATGGAATATCTCAGAAAGTACTTGGCCGATCTTTCTGAAAATTTGTAGGCATGTTCATTATGGGTCACGAATAATGCCCGATATTTAAATTTACCGTTATATCCGTTACTAACGGCTGTAACGGCCTGTAACGGTTTTTCTTCTTTATGGAATATCTCCGAAAGTACATGGCCGATCTGTGTGAAAATTAGCATGTATGTTCATTATGGGTTACGAATAATGCCCGATGTTTTAGTTTACCCCGAAATAGCCGTTACTAACGGCTGTAACGGCCTGTAACGGTTTTCCTTCTTCGTGGAATATCTGAGAAAATACTTGGCCGATCTTTCTGAAAATTAGCAGGTATGTTCATTATGGGTCACGGATGATGCCGGATGTTTTAGTTTACCGTTATAGCCGTTACAAACGGCTGTAACGGCCTGTAACGGTTTTGCTTTTTTATGGAATATCTCAGAAATACGTGGCCAATTTTCTGAAAATTAGCAGGTATGTTCACCATGGATTACGGATGATGCCCGATGTTTTAGTTTACCGTTATAGCCGTTACTAATGGCTATAACGGCCCACAACGGTTTTTCTTTTTTATGGAATATCTCAGAAAGTACGTGGCCGATCTTTCTGAAAATTTGTAGGTATGTTCATTATGGGCGACGGATGATGCCCGACGTTTTAGTTTACCGTTGTAGCCATTACTAACGGTTGTAACGGCCCATAATGGTTTTTCTTTTTTATGGAATGTCTCAGAAAGTACTTGGCCGATCTTTCTGAAAATTTGTAGGTATGTTCATTATGGTTCACGGATCATGCTCGACGCTTTAGTTTACCGTTATAGCCGTTACTGATGGCTATAACGATCCATAACGGTTTTTCTTTTTTATGGAATATCTCAGAAATACGTGGTCGATCTTTCTGAAAATTTGTAGGTATGTTCATTATGGATCACGGATGATGCCCGATGTTTTAGTTTACCGTTATAGCCGTTACTAATGGTTATAACGGCCCCTAACGGTTTTTCTTCTTCATGGAATATCTCAGGAAGTACGTGGCCGATATTTCCGAAAATGTGTAGGCATGTCATTGTGGGTCACGGTGATGCCCGATTTTTCAAGTTAACCGTTATAGCTTTTACTAATGGCCCATAATGGTTTTCTTCTTGATGGAAAATCTCAGAAAGTTCTTGGCCGATCTTTCTTTAAAATTTGTAAGTATGTTCATTATAGGTCAGAGATGATGGCCGATGTTTACCAGAATAGCCATTACTAACGATTACACCAGCCCAAGACGGTTTTTCCTCTTTATAGAATATATCACGCGTATTCAGGATAAACTGGGAGTACGTTTATATGCTTTGCATCTTGTTTCTCTCTCTCTCTCTCTCTCTCTCTCTCTCTCTCTCTCTCTCCCCTCACCACTCACACACACACACACACACACACACACACACACACACACACACACACACATGTACGAACGCACACACAGGCGCGCGCGCATACGCACGCACGCATAATGTATATGCACAAACACTGACACACACGTATACAAGGTTCCATTTTATCTCCGAGACATAACGCTCACATCGTCTATCTTGGCGTCCACCTCACCCCCCCCCCCCCCCCCCCCCCCCCCCCCCCCCCCCCCCCCCCCATCGCTTTACACAACCCCACCCTGTCCGTTTTGTCTCTGTCCTGGTACCTTCCAGCATCAACCGTTATGATGCCACCAACCAACGGAACACCGCCATGCAACCGTTATGATGCCACCAACCAACGGAACACCGCCATGCTTCAGAGTCATTGTGGCATGACTGATGACGTTGCAGTTTCGTTTCCGTTTGTTGTTCGTTTGTTGTTTTTCAGAAAGGAATCACTCATCTTTCTTACTGTTTTTTGACATTCGTCGCCTCAACAGTTCTTGGTCCGAGAACATGGTTGCTTAGACGTTTTCGGACATATTTACTCTTTCAATATGTCTATTTTGCATGTTGTCTAATCACGCGCACTTACTCATCTTTGAAAATAAAAGTACCAGCTTTTATAATCCAGTCACTTAATCCTCATCAGTTCCAGTGTATTGACATGATGACAATATCAATTTGCCAGTTCGCCGTGTTACACATAACTTTACCAGAAAGCGTCGTCAATTTGAAGTTCGCTTTAAGTTTTTTGACTGAGAATCCCATTTTCTTCTTTACCCTACTTGATGAGTTCGCAGCTTGTGACGTCACCTAGGACCCGCCTGTCACTACTGGCTTCAGAAAAGACACTGCCCGAAGAGTCCTGATCCTCCTCCCCGTCCTCCTTCCCCTCATCCCTCACCACCTCCCCACCCCGCCACTCCATGTCTTGACAATCCCCTCGTCTGGTTAGAGAAGAGTTTGCGTCAGAGAGAAGCTGATCATGTACTGCCACCACGGAACGCTGTTTGTACATCAGCCCGTTGCAGATCTCCGCCACAAGGTTGTCTTGGGACACAGCTAGACCCCCAGTCATCGCAGGATTTTGGTCAATGAGAACATCCTCATCAATCTCCTCGGGGTTAACATCACCCAGAACTCTATCACCTGTCGCCTCGAAGTTCTGCTCATCATGTGCTGCAGCACCACCAATGCCCGTAGGCTCAAAGCTCACGACGTTGGTCCTCCGCTGGGCACTCGCCTCCGTCTCCGTGGAGGCCAGGGCCGTGTTGATGTAGGCGGCGTTGATGGCCAGCCGGCTCAGGGAGGGCTTGAGATCCACGTCCTTGGCTGCCTTCACCCTGTGAGCCTCGTCCTCCACCAGGCTGACCCGGGGCTGCCTGGACAGCGAGAGACGAGTGATGGAGGCGCTGAGGCCGAGGGTGGTGCCCTGTCGGCACAGCAGGCAGCTGAGGAGCTGACGCGCCCCTCGGCGGAAATTTTCATTGAGGCCTCCGTACAGGATGGGGTTGACGGCGCTGTTGGTGTACATCAGGAACACGGCCGCGTAGTACACGGGTTTGTGCCAGGCGGGTAGCTGAAACCACGCACAACTGAAGTTCAGATTGAGGATAGTTGCCGTGAAATAAACAGTTAAAACCTATCACATAAATCCAGCAGTTACTAAGGGCCGTAAGTTCGTACGGTGCTTCGCCTTGACTCCCGGGACCAAGACTCTTCTACTAGGGTAGAATAGAGGGTGAACATATTACAGTGGATCGGAGAAGTCCTGTATGGACAACATAAAGAAACGGAATGAACATAATGCCTCTACCTTGTTGCACATGACCGAGAACAAAGAGCTGTAGGGATCTCTGACAGCTCAAGCGTCTGCCACAACAGTGCTACGGCCTGCTGTTTTGTGACAATGATTGAAAAAAAAAACTAGTGGGAGATACGGAAACAGAACCAGCAAGTTCCGTAATACCATGTGCAAACGTGGGATCGCCCTAGTAGAATGTTCTATTAGGACAACATAACAATTCAACATTGCTGAATATGTCCTGGATTGATACATATTTAAAATGAACATGATTACTTTTGTGGATCCGCTTAATATGTTGAGAACATAAACCAGGATGTGTGTGTGTCTGTGTGTGTGCGTGCGTGCGTGCGTGCGTGCGTGCGTGCGTGCGTGCGTGTTTCCCTCAACAACAGTTTTGTGTGGGATTCTGATGTCATGTCATACAGAGTTTGGGCCTGAGTTCCAATGTATCGCCAGCAGCCTATCAATCAACACTGTCAAACAGGACTTCAGGGATTGTGATGATAATGGATAGGGTGATGATGAGGAAGATAACGATAATAACAACGACGAGAATAACGTAGACGACGATAATGATGATGATGGCAATGTTAATGACGATGATGACGAAAACGATAACCTTAGTGGTATACAAGTAATCGCCTGTCTCATACCTGTAAACGCTGAAGAGATTGAAAGTTGTGATAAGTGATCAGCTGAGTCTGATTGTGTCTCTGTTTCATTGATCAAACGTTTGATTGGGTAATGACGATGACTGTGATAATGGAGATGATGATGGTGAAGATGATGATGATGATGATGATGATGATGATGATGATGATGAGTGATGATGATGATGATGATGACAGACAATGGAAAAAAAAGTCTGTCGCTGATTATGGTGATAATGACGACGATGTGATGACGATTACAACGTGAATGACGGACGGTGGTAACGATAATGATAATGATGATAATGATAATGATGATAATGATGATAACGATGATGATGATGATGATGACGATGATGATGATGATGATGGTAGTGATGGTGGTGGTGGTGGTAGTGGTGGTGGTGGTGGTGTTGATGGTAATGTTGTCGCTGCTTCTGCTGCTGCGGAGAACAATGACGACAATGATGATGACGATGGCAGCGGTAAGCGGACAGACCTTGTCGCTGCTGGTCTGGTGGATGTAGATGGGGTAGAAGTTGGTGACCTGGAAGGGGATGGCGCACACCATGAAGGCCAGCAGCACGATCAGCAGCATCTTCACGACCTGCCCCAACACACACACACACACACACACACACACACACACACACACACACACACACACACACATGCATGCATGCATGCAAGCACACGCATACACATGCAAACACACACACACACACACACACAATACATTACACGCACGCACGCACACACATACACGCACGCACACACATACACGCGCGCGCGCGCTCACACACACACACACACACACACACACACACACACACACACACACACACACACACACACACACACAATGAGACCGGAGTTAGAACTGAAATGCACTGTTTTTACCTCTCTCTCTCTCTCTCTCTCTCTCTCTCTCTCTCTCTCTCTCTCTCACACACACACACACACACACACACACACACACACACACACACACACACACACACACACACACCTAAATAGGTCTCTGACAGCTCAATGACGGCATTTTCCATACACATACCACTCTTTCCACACGGTACAATTGTATATCGAGAAGAGCGAACTTCTGTAATTGTTACATAAAACACACTTAGTATAGAATAAGTCTGGAAACGTCTCAAAGTGCAAATTTTGACATCGAAAGAGCGAAGACAAAGTATTTTTAAGTGGTTTGTAAATAACAGTCAATATGTATGGTATGGTGGAACTGGCATCTTGCACAATTATGCCAGGCCAGAAAGCTCTTACCATAGCCCTCTCTCTCTCTCTCTCTCTCTCTCTCTCTCTCTCTCTCTCTCTCTCTCTCTCTCTCTCTCAAAGGCATGTCTGCTGGTATTTTTGTAATTGCGCCAGTTATCAACACACATGTTCTTGATCTGACTTAACATTTGATTGTATACCACTATTTGCGCAGCAACAAACAAAATACTCATCACACGACATAATTATACTCACTGCTCTCTTTTTTTTTTTTTTTTTTTTTCGTACAGTGATTCACATGAAACGTGTACCTGGAACAACAACAACAAAATGTTCGTGCTTTCTGGCACTGAAAATTCGTGCTGTTTTGACTTGTATCAATCGTGCTTTTCGAGATATGTCAGCTCGCACTTTCTGAGCTGTTCACCCTGTGGGGAGCGGCTGCGCATGCCGAACAAGGGAGATAAACCCACCATGGGCTGCCTGTCACCGCATAGGCCCACCCACTTTCCTCTTAGTTTCAAAGTGAGATAACTGCACGCGGAAAATTGAATCAATTTCTTTTTTTTTTTTTAATCGTAAGTGAGTTCGCCAAACAACAATGACAAACAAATTACAAGGCAAAACACGACGCGTTTTAACTTCTTAGGTCTTCGTCAGGCAAGCTAAACAACATTCAGGATAATGAAAACGAAGAACGAGCATGGGACAAAGCGAGTTGATAATGATGATCATAATAATAATTACAGCAAGACTAGGAATAATGATGATAATGATGATGCTAAAAATATTTTTCGAAAATAAATGGAAAAAAAATAATTGATTTTTTTTTAATTAATGTTTTTATCATAATCTATTATTGCAATCATCTATTATTAGATGATCATCATTGTTAACTCCCTTAGTCCCTTCTCAACGCCCTCCTTTTCAATCAACGCCCTCTTGCGCCGAATATGAGAAGATAACCGATTTCTCGTTCTTCGTTTTTCATTGTCTGCATGTTGTTCATCTTGCCAGAAAAAGGCCTAGAGGTCGAAACGCGTCGTGTTTTGTCTTGTAACTGCCCCTGTCGTTTGGCGGACTCACTGACAGTTTTTTTTTTTTTTTTTTTTCTGAAATCACCTTCCTCTTGGACCGTCGCTGGATGGCGGAGAGGGAGTTACGGCCGGCGGAGGGTCCCAGGCGGCTGAAGCGGAGTCTGTGGATGATGACGGCGTAGACCACGGTCATGACGGCCATGGGCAGCCAGTTCAACACCACCGTCACCACCGTCCAGTAGGCCCGCTTCGACGTCAGGCCCTGGTCACACCCCCCGCTGCCTGCACGCCGAAAGGGGGTCACGTGACGTGAGTAAGGCGGACAACCGTCACGGTTTACCTAATCACGTTTCATGTCATAATTTTTTTCCACCTGCTCCTTAGTTCTCGTGGCGAGACTCAGAACAGGTCAGGGCAACACGTGGAGAGAAATCGAGCGTCTTTTTCGGGATATCAGTCGCAGAGATGTTGACAGAGAGAGAGAGAGAGAGAGAGAGAGAGAGAGAGAGGAGAGAGAGAGAGAGAGAGAGAGTGGAGCCACCGCACGTGAATGTGGATATTTTGATTTTAATACATAATGTTCACGCCATTCTTACATTTGTTCGCCTTTGAAATAAATTACCTGAATTTAGTCTATGCCGTTTTTGTTTGTTTGTTTCTTTTTTCTTTTGTCAACTTGTTTGTGACAGATATGTGCGCGACCTTGCCTTTAATATAAATCATGTATATTTAGCATTTACTTCTTCTTCTTCTTCTTTTCTTTTCTTTTTTTTTCTTTCTTTGTTGTTGTAGTTTGCTTTTGTCAGTTTGTTTGTGATCGATATGTGTGCGACCACATTTTAATTTCTCTTCTAAGATAATAGATTTTATTTTATTTTATTTTATCCCTCCATCCCCCCCCCTCTCTCTCTCTCTCTCTCTCTCTCTCTCTCTCTCTCTCTCTCTCTCTCTCTCTCCGCCTAAGTTCTTCCGTCCTCCTGCACGTACACACAACACACACACACACACACACACACACACACACAAACAAGAGAGAGAGAGAGAGAGAGAGAGAGAGAGAGAGAGAGAGAGAGAGAGAGGCATTCAAACGAACTAAAATACACAGACTGCGCTCACAGATACTTAAAGATGCGCATCTGCATGCGCATATAAACACGTTCCCTCATCCCCACTCCTCCTCCCCACCCCACCCCTTCTCTCTCTCTCTCTCTCTCTCTCTCTCTTCTCTCTCTCTCTCTCTCTCTCTCTCTCATAAAAGATCATCTGTGACGTGAGCTGCAGTTCAGAAACTGAACTGAATAAGGGATGAAACTTTTCCCCGATCGAACCCTTGTCTGTTTCACTGTCCGTTAAGGTCACCAGCTGGTCAAGTTTCAAACAGATTTGCTAAGACATAGCTTGCATGACATGTCATCCTCCTGGCATCGATGGTCACACACATTTTAGACAATTCACGTAGGCCTCTCTGTCTTTCACCAGCAATCTTTCCTCCTATATTCATCAGTTTACCCAGGACATTTGTTTACAATTCACATTCAAACCACCATGCCTGCAAAGTCACAAGAGATTCTAAGAAGCAGGAACAAACTGAAACAGATATTTGACCGCAGATCTTCTGTAAAAAAAAAAAAAGAAAAAAAAAGAGTAATAAATGTCTTTATTTGTTTTTCTTTTTATGTCACAATTCCTGAAGACGGTCTATGACCGAAACGTTGTTGATAGTTGTTCTGTTTTTCTTTTTCTTTTTTATCTTCTGAGAATCCTCAAAGACATTTATGATATATTAGGAACAAACTGATTTGAGAACATCAGTATTGACATTAAAAGATCGAAATGTTTGCAAATTGTAGAATCTCCTTTGACATTTCTGATATACATGTGTGTGTGTGTGTGTGTGTGTGTGTGTGTGTGTGTGTGTGTGGTGTGCATATATATATATATATATATATATGGAGAGAGAGAGAGAGAGAGAGAGGAGAGAGAGAGTGAAGTTAAAAAGGCAAACAAGCAATGTAAACAAATATAATCCAATATTTCGAGCGGCTGCTCTTTTTCAAGGACGACAGACTGTGTAACACGTCAAAAGTGGAGTGACATCATTGGGTCGATGCCAAAAGAAAACTTGCGTCATGACAGTAATGTCATCACCAAGTGATGCAAAGTATAACACACCATTCTGTTGTTATTATTTTGTCACTTCCCACCCCCACCAGTATACTTACAGCCCCTCCCCCCTCTCTCTCTCTCTCTCTCTGGTTTTCATTATGTTAGTTGTACCAGAGAGAACAACTGAGTCAATATTAAATGCAAGGGAACCCAGTACGTGTAACTAACAATTAGTCACGTGTGTTCAGTGTTTGTAGCTTACGAATCCAGAATTTTTCTCTGAGATCTCTATGAATATCACTATATACTGTTTTTCAATTGGCATACAACGCATGTCTTGAAGTGAGCGGTTGTGCATGTTGAAATGATGTGTGACGTGGGTGCTTGTATTGTTCTGGATGTGTGACCTATGTCAGTAGAAGCGTTGTGTGAGCGAGTTGCGTGTTTCTCCTACGTACTGAGCTCCCTTGCATTTGGTGCAGTAGAGCAGGCACACGATGTTTCTTGTGCTGCAGGACATCTCATGGCGAATGGTGAATGTCTCGTGTTATATATATATATATATATATATATATATGTGTGTGTGTGTGTGTGTGTGTGTGTGTGTGTGTGTGTGTGTGTGTGTGTGTGACCGATAGTGGAGCAAAATGAAGTTTTGTTAATTCATTCAGATTCAGCTTCCTTCGTTCCGTTTAAATCCAATTTATCTTCCATACAGTGAAGATAAATGTTGTCTGAAAATTTTGCCAATACACGTTATATGCAAAGGCCAGAGGTCAGAAAGGCAGGCAGGATTTTTCTTTTTGGATTGTGTACCGCTGTAATTTTGTGTTTCCATGCAATAGAAATGAGAACGATTTCTGACTGGTGTACAGAAATGATCTTCATTCTCACTCTCGGGGACTGCATGTTAACTAACGACTCTGTGACTGCTCATCACACTTTTTTTTTCGGATGTTCATGATTGCTTCGTGTTCAAGCATTTAACTGTGTCCTAATTTTCATCCTTAACTTTGTTTCAATGTACAGCTGTGAATTACATATAATTTCTTTTTTTTTTAAACATATCCAATATAACAAATACATTTTTTTATGGTAAATGAATGAATAATAAAAACTGTAAATCAAAACTCTATTTTGCAATCACTCTTTGTTCGATTTAAATTTTGTTCTGTTTTGATTATTGTCTTATGACTTTCGCATCTTACCTACAAGCTGAACATATTTTCACCATCTGTTGTGGAATGATAAAGTTTAGACCGAGTCCGCTTTCAGATAAAACTGGCTAAACGTGTTCACGGCTTTCGGCGAAACGGTATCAGGCGAAATCTGATTCTGTAAAATTAAACAAGATTAGGTCAAATGGGACACAGTGAACAGAGAGAGAGAGAGAGAGAGAGAGAGAGAGAGAGAGAGAGAGAGAGAGAGAGAGAGAGAGAGAACGAACGAACGAACGAACGAATTTTATTTTAAGAGGGTAGTGGACTAAGCATGAATGCTTTTTTTTTTTTACATCCAGCCCTCTGGGCAAGAAAAAAAAATCGTTATATTATAGTGAAAAGCAAATCAAACAAAAAGACATACGAGAGAGAGAGAGAGAGAGAGAGAGAGAGAGAGAGAGAGAGAGAGAGAGAGAGAGAGACAGACAGACAGACAGACAGACAGAAGAGGAGGGGAACCTACTGGTGGACACGGCAGGCCAGACATCAGTGCAGAACGTCTCCAGGTAGTCCTTCCACTGCCTCTCCCGGTACGTGTAGAAGAACAAGGGGGGCAACCCAATGCCCAGGGCACACAGCCACACGACGGTTACCACCACGCCCACCCTCCTCTCCGTCACCCGGGCCTTGAGCGGGAAGATGATGGCGAAGAAACGGTCCCCGGCGATGGCCATCAAGGTCAACACGCTGGCCACCATGGCCGTCACTGCATGTGCATCACGAACTTATTGGTAAGTAACCGTCATTGTTAAAAAAAATAAATAAATAATAATAAAAAAAACCACCAAACAAACAAACAAACAAAAAACCCGATGAAACGCAAGTATTTGTTTGAATATAGTCACAGTCTCTCTCTCTCTCTCTCTCTCTCTCTCTCCTCTCTCTCTCTCTCTCTCTCTCTCTCTCTCTCTCTCTCGACGATGCAAACGTTTTGTTAGTTTTTGCTCTAGTTCCCTGGTCAGGACTTTACAGTGTGTTCATGTCAACTCCAAAGAGTAGATATACAATATACAACATGGCTTTCTCAGCCGATGATTGAATCCAGAACTCACAGATCAATGTAATAATGGCTTATTTACAAGGCCAAGCGGGTCCCACAAAAGTGAATAATATGCTAGGATACAGGAGAAGCAGGGTACGTAGTCTTGTTTCAGCCTCAGAGATTCGGGTAAAGTCAGAACTTACAACACATTAAGTTTGGGACACAAGCTCTGCCGCAAATAATAGTCATTGAAAGTCCTATTAAAATGAACAAATGATTGATAACGCAATCAATGGCTCATAAAATTGCATGGTTTTGATAAGAAACGACAAAACAAAACAAAACAAAAAAATGAACACAACACACACACACACACACACACGCGCACGCACGCACTCACGCACGCACGCACGCGCGCGCGCGCGCGCGCGCTCACACACACACACACACACACACACACACACACACACACACACACACACACTGATCACCAACACCATCACCACCGCTACCTAAAACCTAGTTAGGTCACCAAATCTGTGGGAAAAAATCCACAAGTACCATCACCACTACCACCACCACCACCGCCACCACCACCACCACCAACATAAAAACCTACCCTGCACAAAACTGTTGAACTTGCACAGGAACTCTCCCAACGGCCAGGCGTCCTTGTCCATGGAAATGACGTCAGTGCTGACGTGGATCCACATGGGCACCAGAGCGATCAGCAAGTCCGCCACCGCCATATTGGCAATATAACAATTGGTGGTCGAACGCATGCGAGGAGACCGCGCCACCACAGCGATGAGGACGAGGTTGCCCAGCACAGCCACGAGCTCCACCAGGACACAGGAGGCGATCTTCAGCCCCACCTCCCAGGCAGGTCGGGGCTGCGGGAACTCCCCCGGAAAGGGAGTGTCGGAGTAGTCCCTCTCCTCAGCGGGTGCGCAGCCACTCATTGTGTCCTGGCAGGGTCTGCTCCAGCAGGGAGGGTGCCCGGCGGCCTATGCAGGAGCTATGGTTGAAGGTCTAGATTTGGGACGAGCGTGTGTGCAGGGCTGAAGCGGTGTGTGAAAATCTTCATTATCCGGACAACAGCAAGTGTTTCACGTTAGGTCGCTTGAAGTGACGTCAGGTCTGGTACAATTCTCGTTGATGTCTACCTCTATGATTCACCGTCTGGCATTTTTTTTCTTTTCTTTTTCCTTTTTTTTAACAGATGCTGTTCTGTGCTTAGAATGTTTCGTCGACTTTGAATAGAGATGTCTAACTTTTAAGTTAGATTTGGCCTTACATGTTAGCCATTTTCCTTTGTACCGTTTATGAAACTGTGTTTATCTGCATTGTTTCCAACGCCACTTTCAACTGTGCTTATCTGCTTAATTTCCGACGCGACTTTCAAATTTTTAACAATTGTTTTCTTGTGGTGTTTGAAACACTATAAGACTGGTGTGTTTTCCGTTTTCTTGACTACAAAAACAGAAGGAGCATTCGTACGCCTTAGATGCATCTTCCTGAGGCAACCTTGGGGGAAATTTGAGAGCCACATTACATCTTGGGTCAGAAAATTCCGCTTGTGTACAAAAAAGACTGATTAACATGCCACCGGGTCCACCAGGATCAAAAGAGGTAGAGCATCTTCATCTGTACGTGTCTTGTCTTCTGGCAGCGCTGGGGTACATTCTGGACATCAAGCACAACACAATGACGGATAAGGACTGATATGCCCATGAAAAGACAACTTTGTGCCATTTGCTCACTGTAGTCCAGGTAACTGAAAGCAATAGGAATCGGATTTATTTCCCATCCTCTCTCTCTCTCTCTCTCTCTCTCTCTCTCTCTCTTTTATATTTTTATATAATATATGTGTGTGTGTGTGTGTGTGTGTGTGTACACACACACACACACACCACACACACACACACACACACACACACACACATTGGTTTTTCCTCCTCCCTGGCATTTGTGGCCCTACGTTTGCATCTTCCCTAACAGTACGCGGGCGATCGTTCAGTTTGCTTGTTGATGTTTTCCCCCAAAATATGCCATCATGTCTCCGACTTGGTGTTAACTGAATAGCTAGCTGCCTTATCACCACGAGAGAGAGAGAGAGAGAGAGAGAGAGAGAGAGAGAGAGAGAGAGAGAGAGAGAGAGACAGACAGACAGACAGACAGACAGACAGACAGACAGACAGATTAAGGCTTTGCTATTCAGCGGTTATGGTTACTTTTCCTGTTGTGCTTTACTTTCTGCGGAAGACAGAAAATGGGAATTCAAAATCAGGACAATAGATGGGAATTCAAAATCAAAATCAGGACAATAGATGGGAATTCAAAATCAAAATCAGGACAATAGATGGGAATTCAAAATCAAAATCAGGACAATAGATGGGAATTCAAAATCAGGACAATAGATGGGAATGAAAAATCAGCGAAATATATTATGAATATAAATCATTCATTAGCAGCATGTAGGGACTATTTTAATCCAACATGAAAACAAAGCCATTCATATTACCTACTCCGAGGCCTTTCATCCGCTGACTCGGACTCGTCAGTGAGACACAGCTGATTGTGTCTGTGCTCCCTTGGCATCACATTGAGATATATCATAGTCTACAATTCTGCTATATTCTCACCACCAAGGATTCAAAAACAGAATCGAACATCACTGTAAAGCAGCCAGAGAGGGGTAGAAAAAGTAAAACGAAAAGAAAGTGCGGTAAGGAAATATGTAGTGAAAAAAAAAACCAGCATCATTATGTAAACAGTTATGAATGTAGGGAAAATCTTTGAGCCCAGGCTTGAGAATCTATTTAAGGATGCAAGGGAGGGAGAGCTCACTCACGCCGGCTCCGCGACTAAGCAATTATTGTCGTCAGTAGGGAGCTTAGTAGGTGGTGTCCTGCGTATGTTAGATCAGAACAGGCGCCACTGAACACCGCCGAAGTGACTCGGCAGCAGTGCAGTGTCTCCTCCGGTGGTTGCCTCTTGACGACTTGACATTGACTGCTCCCTGTGGATTGCCGGTGCCGGGGCTGCGGCGGGGCCGACCGGGCTGTGGCTGTGGACGGGGTGTCGGAATGAGCGGCGTGGGTGCACAGCCTCTGAGCTGGCGCAGAGGTTGGGACAGCAAAAAATAAAAATAAAAATAAAAAAATAAATAAAAACTTAATTAACACATTTCAC
>CM065715.1:86702779-86717779 GCA_033310375.1 Conus canariensis
CGATGTGATTCTGAGTTTGAGTGTGTGTATGTTTAGGTGAGCGCTCGCGCGCGCGGGGTGTGTATGTGTGTATCTGTTTGTGTGTATGTGTGTGTGTGTATGGGAGAGAGAGAGAGAGAGAGAGAGAGAGAGGAGAGAGAGAGAAGAGAGAGAGAGGGAGTATGTGTGTCAGTCCGTCTGTACTTATAGAAATATAGTGTTTTTATCAGATTTTAACCAACGTTGATAAGGCGTTAGCGTTTGCTACATGTCATAAGGCTTGTCATAGCGTGTTTAAAATTGTTATCAGACATACGGAAAGATCGCAGTTGTCGGCCGTTTGGTCCGACTTTCAATCTTTCGTCGGATCTGACCAAACGGCCGGCTCTAGGTAAGCGTCCTTTTCATCCGACAACTGGTTACCTTCCGAAATATAATCTCCTTTTTCCCAAAGACAATTTTTCTGATCGAGAGAGAGGAGAGAGAGAGAGAGAGAGAGAGAGAGAAGAGAGAGAGAGAGAGAGAGAGAGAGAGAGAGAACACAAGGAGTGAGAAAACGTGACGGGTGAGAAAACATGATGCCACACCCGACACGTTTTCTCACCTGGTGAGAAAACGTGAGAGGTGAGAAAGCGTGACGATACACCCAGCACGTTTTCTCACCAGGTGAGAAAACGTGACGGTACAAGCAGTCACGCATTGCATCGCGCTGTAGTTACCTTCTTTTTTGACGGATTTTCGCACAGTACCTTCCTCAACCCTTGCCAGTACCCCCACTAGGTACCATGCCATCAGCACCACTCGGTTTTAGAGCGAGTCGTGGCACTTTTGTCTACATTTACATCGCTTTCATGTCGAAGCGAGCCAGGAAGAAGACGGCTATGCGGATCGCCATGCTGTCACCACGAACGAGGACAGACGGTGTAGCCCTAGGACTGCTCCTCACGCGAATGTTCTAGGGCGGACTTCTTCTACGCTGTGGAGACGTGGAGCAGAACCCAGGACCCAGGACGGACAGCTTGAAGCAGGCCCGGCTCGGCAGCTCAGGACGCAGGGTCAGCGTGGACAAGACTGGAGCTTCATCGGCGGACAGCGGACGGACGACACCCTCCTCTCCTCAACAACCCACCAATGCCGACATCATGGGCATAATCCAGGACATGGGTTTGAGGATGAACACTCGCTTTGCGGAGGTGAAAGAAGATCTGCACGTCCTACGGGAGGAGCACGAGGGCTATGCAGGAGGAGCTGAAGGCACTACGAGGTGAAGTCACCGGTCTACGTCAGCAGAACGACGACTTGACTTGCAGAGGAGGAACGAGGGCCTGACAAGGAGGCTGGACGTTTTGGACAGGAAGACGGATGACCTTGAGGGACGGTCCACACGCAACAACCTCACCTTCTCCGGCCTGTCACGGAAGGACGAGACTCCAGAGATGGAATTCTCATATCGAGGACAGTTGCCGATTTGATGTTTACAGAGTGTTAAAACCTGCTCACTGTATTCCAAAGTACTTGTCAATGCAAATTAACAGACATATTAAATATATTGTCACTAAATTTAGATTTGGTGTATCGGATATCCGTGTACATTCTAACCGCTATCGGCCTTTATAAATGATCGTAATTTCACATGTCCACTCCGTCATGAACATGATGAAAATTAAGTTCATTTTGTTCTGTCTTGTCCTTGACGAATAAACATTTGCATCCGCATCGCTCTCTCTGTATGCGCGCGCGCGCGCGTGTGTGTGTGAGTAGTCAACACTCACAGATGTACCCAGGGGTTAACTAGAAACTAATGAATGGGAGGTTACGGTGAGCGTCTAGCCCACAACATTCATAGAAAACACACACACACACACACACACACACACACACACACACACACACACACACACACACACACACACACAAACTCCCAGCGGGCTTCAGGAAACCTAGAGAAGGTATGGGTATGCATTTTCCTACGATGAAACCTACAGTTTCGTTTTAATTGTCATTGTATTCGGCAGTTTTTTTACACAAAACAATATACATCAAACGAAAACCAAGGCTGAACAGTCATTTTAAGGAAAATGAAAAAAAAAAAAATCCTAGATCTGCCTACTGACTGGAATCCACATTCAAAAGTAATGGGGTTATCATGAGACCATGTTCTTTCTGTCCATTAAGTTTCGTTTCTGCACCACACATTAGTACAGTAATAAACCCAGAGGCTCTGTATCATACGTTAAAATAGTTAAGTCAGCACGCGAATGTCTATCGATAATGAAAAATACAAACTCTGCATGCATGGTGAGCGAGCATGTTGTAAACAAAGGGAGAAAAAAAAGACAAGAAGGTGGGGAAATCAAAATAGGAAGGTGGAGAGAGAGAGAGAGAGAGAGAGAGAGAGAGAGAGAGAGAGAGAGAGAGAGAGGAAGAGAGAGAGAGAGAGAGAGAGAGAGATTTTTCAAAGAAAAGTGGGAAAAAAGAACAAAAAGGAAGACCAAAAAAGACACAAAAAGTAAAGTGGGGGGGAAATTAAAGGTTGGAAGACCCCCTTCTCTCTACCCCCCCCCCCCCCCCCCCCCCCCCCCCAAAAAAAAGCTTCGTTGAAATTCCGTTAAATACTTTGTGTATAACCATGTTAAAAGACAGACAACGAACAAACGCAGCACAGTTGATATAGCTGACAGACTCAAACTCCATCTGTATGACAAACTAGTTTGCGGGCGTGTATGTATGGCATTATTTACCAGTTAAATGGCTGTTTTATTCTCTTTTGCTTTTCTCAATTGATACAAAACTGGTGTGTATATTTAATGATGGCTGCTTACTGTTCACAATTGAATTCCGGTTTGTTGCTGATGATGTGCATTTGTGAATTGCTTTCCTTTCTCTGACGTTCACGAGTGGGAAATAATTGTTCCTTTCCCTCGATCCCTGGCATACACCTCCCATTTCATCCTAGCTGGTTTGCATTCCTTTCTCTCTTTTTTGTTGTTGTTGCCTTTTTGTCCTTTAGTCTCTGACAATTATTTCTTTGCTTTGGCAACTTAAGGCATCACTGTTCAGATATCCATTGCAGAACATAACTCGATTAAGACAGGGTTTCATATATGAATTTCTTGTTGTCTTATTTCATTTCCATTAACATTACGATACGACTGAAATAATAAAATACTATTCAAACTGACTAGGCTTGTTGACACAGCTGCTTACAGACAGAATGGCTTTTTTTCTCTCTGTCTTTTAAATCCGTGATAAACTGGATCGATATTCGTCGCCTAACTTTTGGCGAAATTTGAACTTGCAGCGGTACATCTCCTTCGAACATGACTGAAAGAGAAAACGACACCGACACACATGCGTAGCATACTTCTTGACCTCAGCGAGATGGTCAAGGCAGGACGCACGGGGTCAGTTACCAGTCACCACGGCCCCTGCAGCGCCCTCTACAGAGGCCAGGAAACCACTGGGCTGTCAATCGCTGCGGATGGTCTGCTCCTTGGCGTGAAATATTGCACACCCTGGGTGCTCGGTCCCGTGAGTATAACATTTTATGTGTACCCGCTTCTGACCTCCCGGTGAGTCAGAGGCTAAAGGGAAGGGCCCACCTATGCTAGATATGTCCCCGGGAAGATTTTCCGATGCGTAAGAATAAAGAGAGAGTGTTTGTTTTGACCCCGTTTCGGTTGTGTGTGTGTGTGTGTGTGTGTGTGTGTGTGTGTGTGTGTGTGGCGCGCGCGCGCGCGCGCGCGCGCGTGCGCTTGTGTGTATGTGTGTGTGCGTGTGTGTGTGTGTGTGTGTGTGTGTGTGTGTGTGTGTGTGTGTGTGAGAGAGAGAGAGAGAGAGAGAGAGAGAGAGAGAGAGAGAGAGAGTTTCTGTGCTACATTTTAACGTTGATATTTTTCAAGCAGCAGTTAATCAGATTTCTGTCTTTGCACAATCAAAAACCAAAAATGATACGATTAAATCATAAACTTGCCTTACCCTATCACACCTCCAAATGCGTCTCTTTTTTGTAACAAGCATCTATACATTTGAAAACCACGTACTATCAAATGAATCAGTAAAGGTCTTCATCCCCTATCCCCTTTTGTAACTGACGGAGCCATAACTACTCAATCTGAGGCAGACTTGGCCGGCTGCTGAGACATTTAAATTTCAGACACATCAGCTTGAAAGCAGACGAGCGTTTCGGGTTCGGGCCGTGTCATGCACGTCATTATGCATGTCAAGGTTTGCCAGTTGAGGGGGAACATCAAGTCCGAATTTGAAAGCGTCGCCTTTGATGCTGAACTTGACAGAGCGTTTTCAAAATCCTCTGACATTCTCACTCTTGATCTTGCGTCTTCAACTGGTACTTCGCGAAGTGTCAGGTCTGGTGTCTTTCAACACACTCCGTGCAACAGATTTGTCACAGCGTAGGCTGATGATGTTGGAAACAGGACAGTGACGTCTTATCATTGTGGGGTTTACAAGGACACTGGTTGCATACGAAAACCCAGTCCAGCAAAACAACAGGGCAACTGTTTTGTACTTAAAGGTTACCTTTCCTTTTTGCGCCGATGCAGTGTTCAACATTCATGAAAACTGTCTGGGGACATTTCTGGCATGTGGGGGTAGAAAAGTATCCCATGGGCACAGAAATTGTGACACTTCTGACCGGTTATGATTCCCACAGGCGCGCATACAACTCCTCAAAGCGGTCGTCAAAGTCCCTTTTAGCAACTTCAGTGAAACCCCGAACCTTCCGAATTTAATGGGCAATGTTACGGACTGTTCTCACCAATGCTACAGGATGCTCAACTAGACGTTTACGGCTGGGACATAGATCATTCCCCAGGTATCTCCCTTTGGCTGGAGGAAGCTCTTGTTTTACGAGCAGCTTTTGTCCCGTGAGGTGGCGCTGATCTACTCTTTCATCTTCCCCAAGGTCTTTTTATTATCCGTTTTTCGCGAGCGCTCGGGAACGAGGTGAATTGGTTTATTGGAGCTCCCCGTTTTTCCGTTCCCCCTTCCTCCACGGACAGCGCCGGAAAGAAGGCTGCGTGGTGTTTTATGGCACCGTCAGCCACAGTGGACAGTGGGCAGAGGTCGAGGCCTGGTCTCGACGTTACCCAGCTGACCAGCGTTTGTTGATCGTTTCTCAATCAGGGGGACTGCGCCAGGACGTAGAATGCTGATGGGAAGTGCCGAACATTTCGCCCTAATTTGGCATCTCGCTATAGGCCTACACATGTGTTCGTATTGATTTCGAAGAATTGTCAGCACGACGTTGACTTTGAAAGTAGGATCAGGAATGAATGATAGTAAATACTCTCTCTCTCTCTCTCTCTATATATATATATATACACACACACACACACGTGTGTGTGTGTGTGTGTGTGTGTGTGTGTGTGTGTGTGTGTTTTCTGTTTGGCTCCCTATTGTCTTACTGTGCTTCGTCATATTCATACGCCGATGCTGGTGGTAGCAGAGCGAAGTATGCAAGGTGTTGAAATCCAGGGAACAAAATTTAGTCAACAACTGACCGACTTATTATGCTGAAAGGCAATGTGCATATTGATGAATTCGCTTAAGTTCGAACATTTATATTCCACCAGTAGCAATACTGTTGTTACACACAAGTGTCCATGCAGAAACTGAGATTAACGTCCTACTGAAACATACTTGCCAACCCTCCCGAACTTTTCTGAAATTTACCTAACTTAGAATTTGTTCCCGAAATCCCAAATTTAGCGGGAAAATCCAGAGTGTGAAAAGTTTGTTTTTAAAAGTGGGGTTGGGGAATGCCATTATTGAATAAGAATGATGAATTGTTACAGAAGAAAGCGTTAATGATATTAAATGGATGATGGCAGTTGTATATCATGGGATGTGCATATTTTTAAACCCACTTTCGTCTACTGAAACAGCAGGGTGCTGGAAATGCTTTCCGTCAAATGCAGAGCTGCCTTTCTTCAGCCCTTCCCATACCCTTCATCCCTTGATTCACAAATTAGAAGTCCAGAAGGCTGGCATCAATGCTAGACGGAGACTCTTACCCACAGACGTTCGTTTGTGGGCAGGGGTGGGGGTGGGAGTGGGGTAGGTTAAAGGTGTCCACGGCAGATGTGTTTATTTGTACCCTGCTTTCCTGAATAACAAGATCAAGCTTCTAAACACAGCAGCCAACCAAAGGCAGTTAGACAGTCTGATGGCGAACCACGACGAGTTGACTGTCTAAAATTCCTTTCAGCACCGGACGGTTTCAGATCTCGTCTCCGATAAGTTTCGGGGCAGACTAAACGAATAATTTCAACCCTTTATGAGCGAGCTTGAATGAATCAGTTGACGTGTGTACACTCATAACAGACACCATTTATTCATAATTGCTCTTAAACAACCTTCACTATTCAACTTTTTCTGTCAGACTGATGTGTATGTGTGTGCGCGTGCATATATGCGTGCGTACATGTGTGTGTGTGTGTGTGTGTGTGTGTGTGTGTGTGTGTGGTGTGTGTGCATGTGTGCGCGCGCGGGTGCGTGTGCGCGAAAACAAAATTGTTTTCCAATAAAACACTGAATAAGTAACATAGGCTTTGTTTGCTATTTTATCACATTACGCTTTCCATGAAATAAAACAAAATGAAATAAAAGGACCTTAAGAATATAACAAAAATAAATGAAGAAAACCAAAAAGAGAAAACACAAAATATGTTCGGAGAAGAAGAATGCATACGCACATATAAATTTGATAACAGATACTGGTGCATAACGCTCGGCCTATGTGGAGTGATACAGGTATTGGCCACGTCCATAAAGCTCGGCCTATGTGGAGTGATACAGGTATTGGCCCACGTCCATAAAGGCCCGTCCATAAAGCTGCATGTGGAGTGATACAGGTATTGGCCCACGTCCATAAAGCTCGGCCTATGTGTAGTGATACAGGTATTGGCCCACGTCCATAACAGCTCGGCCTATGTGGAGTGATACAGGTATTGGCCCACGTCCATAACGCTCGGCCTATGTGGAGTGATACAGGTATTGGCCCACGTCCATTCGTAACTCGCACACGCAGAACATTAGAGTAAAGGTCGATGTATTTTAGACCCTATCATGAATTATGCATTTTTCTTCTTCAGAATTATCTTAAACATTCTTTGTTCTCTTCAGAGTCACCCTGCTTCAGATATTTTCACCGGAGTACATGTTTAATTCATGAAGTTTGTTTTTACTGTTCGAGAAAAGGGTAATAGATGATGATGTCTACAGCGACCAGTTTGAAATCTATTTGTGATCATTCATTGCCATTTCATTTGAAATAGTATACATGCAGATTGTTTCGTGAATAAGAGTTTGTTCTGGAAAGTTCATATATTTACTTTTTAACCCCAACCGCCCTCGCCCAAATCTTCAGCGGTCAGCGAGTTTAATTGTGACAATACCGTTTCTTTTTATTTCTGTTTCATGCACGCTTTTAATCCTTTTTCAACTATTGTCACAGCAGTCGTCCCATAAATAATTCATAGATTACCGGCTCAGAGCTTGCGGCACTGGCCATCCAGAAATGTTTTCAGTCTTACCCAACGTTGTGTGGTCTGTCTAAAAGAGATAATGACACCTTCATTTTCATGCGAGTCTACTTTAGTTTTTTTGTTTTTTTTTGTTTTTGTTTTTTTTGGTCACAATGACTAAATCGTGACTTCATCTGTAACTTTCGTCACATAGATTCAGATAAATACATGCACCTTTTTCTTTTGGCGTTCAATGATAAATGATTCAGTCAGGTCCAGCCAATAAATATTTGAGTGTTTTCTTCATGCTCAGTTTTTCAGTTTACAAACTCCTACAATATTTCCTCTGGATAATGAGATATATCATCTGCGAACATGTTACATTTAAAAGAATAAGGTAAAACATTGAAATGGTTGGAGAACAAACAAGGGCACATGATAGATCTCTGTGATACCCTTGTTCTACAGACATTGATCCTGACGTTTTATTAGTAACCATCGCCGACTGTTTTCTGTTAAACAGAAAAGATGACATCAGACTTAAAAGATTTTGTACTTGTTCAACACCGATTTCAGTAATAAAAGAAAGCGGTTTTGACATCAAAAGGCTTTTCAACTTACTTTCTTAAAAGCTGATAAAGAGGCTGTCAGTAAGCTGTGTGTGAGATGTAAGCATGACAGAGCTATTGCATCAGCAATGGGTAGCATTCTGTTTGCATAAATGCGATGGATACGTTTACTACAAGTTTGTACTAAGTAAAACAGGATTATGGTCGCCACGTCCTCTTGGTGTAGCCTGTACTTCTCGAGTAGCCGGCACGTAGTCTTTGTTTCGGTGCGTGCGTGTGTGTGGTGTGTGTGTGTGTGTGTGTGTGTTGTATTGTGTGTGTGCGTGAGAGAGCGAGAGAGAGAGAGAGAGAGAGAGAGAGAGAGAGAGAGAGACTTGGTGCTTGTCTGATAGAGCTAGTTTCCTGGGTGGGGGAATACACAGTTTCAAGTCGATCAAGTCAGTGTAACATTACGGCATCTGATGCATTTCACCGGCATCGGCCACACACACTCTCTCTCTCTCGTACTCACTCACTCAGAAACACACAAACACAGCACAGAGAGAGAGAGAGAGAGAGAGAGAGAGAGAGAGAGAGAGAGAGAGAGAGTAGTAGTAGTAGTAGTAGTAGTAGTAGTAGTAGTACACTCTTCTCGAAGGCTTTTATATAGCTGTGTCGTATCTATTTTCTCGAAGTTTTTTTTTTGTATATCTGTGTGTCTTTTCTATGCGCACGAAAAAACAACAACAACAACAACTATTGTTTCCTGACATGAGAGAAGCTGTTCTTTCTCTCCAACCTAGGCCACCATTGTTTGAAAGTCAAGTGATGTTATCTGAACCAGGGGAGTCAACCAATACCAAGTGTAATGTGCTTAGAGTAATTCTGATTCTCTCCCTTTTAAAAAGGGTCAGAGTGCCTTCAAGCAGTCTTTCTCGTTGTTGTTGACCAAATTTTTTTTTTTATTTTTTTTTTTTAAGCTATTCACAACCGCCTTATGAAATAATTCGGAAAATAACACTTATTACTGCAGAGAAGTTACGTCTGTGTATTGTTCTTCAGACAAAAGTTTACTTTTTTTTTTTTTTTGTCTGACTTTGTGAGGGAGGATTTTGGTGGAAGGAGCTGTGGGAGGGGGAGGGAGGGGGGGGGGAAAAGGATTGGGGGGTGGGGGGGGGGGGGGGGGGGGGTGGTGGGGGGGGGTTCGTTGGAAGTTGTTTCGTGGTCGGGCCTTGATTCCTGGCTGTTCACCCTCATCATTCTGGTGACGTCATTCTGGCCACCTTTGTGGGAGGGCCTGCGTACACCCTCATCATTCTGGTGACGTCATTCTGGCCACCTTTGTGGGAGGGCCTGTGTACTGCGACTGGCCAGTGGTCGTCAACCCCACGTCATGTCCTAAGCCCCAGTGTCCGCACCGTTTTCTCTTTCAGACATCTTTTTTTTTTTTTTCCCCACCCTCGGTTGTGTTCGGAAGCTTCGTCACCAAGAACACCTGATAGTACATGATGAGACAAACTCTGGTTTGTGTGTGTGTGTGTGTGTGTGTGTGTGTGTGTGTGTGTGTGTGTGTGGCGTCGGTGCGCGCGCGCGGGGGTGTGTGTGTGTGTGTGTGTGTGTGTGTGTGTGGAACGTCCAATTTTTTCACTTTTTCTTTCTTTCTTTTTATTTTGTTTTTCAAATTGAAAAAAAAAAATGTTTTAAGAGGTGGGGCCTCCATCCTCCTATTTCATCCCGCCGTCTTTTTATTATATTTTTTTTTTTTAAAGCTAAATAAAGACTTACTCATGTTCACCATGCAATGTCTGTATGTTATTAACAGATGGACAGTCGCATGCTGACTTGAATGTTTTAACGTTTGATTCAAACAAACCCTGTGCTTTAATGTTTGTGTGGTGACACAAACCCTGTGTTTTAATGTTTGTGTGGTGTCACAAACCCTGTGTTTTAATGTTTGTGTGGTGACATAAACCCTGTGTTTTAATGTTTGTGTGGTGACACAAACCCTGTGTTTTAATGTTTGTGGTGTCACAAACCCTGGTTTTAATGTTTGTGTGTTGACGCAAACTCTGTGCTCTAATGTTTGTGTGGCGGCACAAAACCTGTGTTGTAAGGTTTGTGTGGTGAAACAAATCCTGAGTTTTAATGTTTCTGTGACGGAAGTAAAACTCTGTCCGCCGCTTTACCTAGGCATCAGCTAGGTTTACTTCGAAAGCGTTTCCTACAAGCATCGTAACATGTTCAGGAGCCTCTTCTCAACACTTGTGTGACTTTTTCGCAATCAAATGACACTCTGTTTTATTAGTAGTGAGTTAGAAAGTTAAAAAAAAAAAGATATTGGTGAGTAACCATTGTGACTGGTTAGTTTTGAATAATTGGGTTTCATGAGGTATCACAAAGGTAGACAGGAATGAGCAAACAATAGTTGTCATGTCATGTGCATGTCAAACATTGCCCAGAGCTGGTGCAAGAAAACAAAAAGACACACAAGAGGATGCATGCACACTTTCATTATAAAGGGGGGGAAAGCCATTGAGAAGGATGGTGTGTAAGAAATGTTCGAGATCATTGTTTTATTTGGTTTTCAGAAGTAAATAAAGATTTGCTAGTATCAATTGTTTCTCTCCATCCTTCTCTCCCGCTCCCTTCCCCTCAAACCTCCCCCATGTTTTTGTTTTTGTTTGTTTGTTTGTTTTTGTTTTCTTAACATTTTATTTATCACTCTTTCAAAACCCGAAAACCACCATGAAAAACGTTCCTGCCCTTTAAACGAAAATAGCCGTAACTCATCTTAATTCCACTCCCAGCCCTATTTTACTCTCTCTGTCTCTCTCTCTCTCATATAATTATGCATGCACCATCACACACACACACACACACACACACACACACAACACACACACACACACACACACATATATATACACACACACACATGCACATACGCACACAAAAAACGGCGTTTTCTGATCACTTCTACAACGTTGATTACAATGCCTGAGATCAAATTGAAAAGAAAAGAGAAAAAACAGTATAGGTTTCAAACCATTTCAGCTGCAGAGCAAACAGTCTGTTTTCTGCCCAAGTTGATTACTGTTCGTCAGCCGGGACTCCCATGGAACTTTAATGTTTCAGGAATCCGACTTTCAGCGTGTATGGCTATCAGTGTGCATCTGTGCGTGCGTGCGAGCGTGCGCGCGCGCGCGCGCGCGCGTGTGTGTGTATGTGTGTGTGCGTGTGTGTGCATGTGCGTGCATGCCTATGTGCATGTCTGTGCGTGCGTGCGTGCGTGCGTGTGTGTGTGTGTGTGCGTGCGTGTGTGTGTGTGTGTGTGTGTGTGTGTGTGTGTGTGTGTGTGTGTGTGTGTGTGTGTGTGTGACAGCGAGAGAGAGAGAGAGAGAGAGAGAGAGAGAGAGAGAGAGAGAGAGAGAGAGATCCGATTTCAGGCGGAGATGGCCATAAGTGTGTGTGTGTGTGTGTGTGTGTGTGTGTGTGTGTGTGTGTGTGTGTGTGTGTGGTGTGCGTGCGTGCGTGTGTGCGAGCGCGCACGCGTGTGCGAGTGTTTGTCCGCGTGTGTATGTGTCTGTATCTGTGTGCGCTCGCTGACATCCACGTTTTACGTGTCTAGTTCCTCCCTGTCCACAGCCAGGCACTTGGAGTGTGAAACCCATGTCCCACATCCCACGTTCTGTCCGGCCCGCTTGCCGCTGCCGTGACGCCCACCTCAACCTCAGCACAAACTACCAGCGTCTGGCAGCTGCCCTACTACGGTGCGTAGGGGTATTGCATGAGGGAGGCAAATTCTGAGGCGGACGATTCAGACCCGGTGGGCGATTCGGTCACAACGGATCTTTCAGATGCGGAGGAGGTATCTGACTCCACGGACGGTGCCACGTCAGGCGGTTTCATCAGGGCCGATTCCACGACGAACGATTCCTCGTCAGGCGATTCTGTTATGGCCGATCCTACGACGGACGATTCTTCGTCAGGCGATTCCATCTGGGCCGATTCCACGACGGACGATTCCATGTCAGGCGGTTCCATCTGGGCCGATTCCACGACGAACGATTCCTCGTCAGGCGATTCTATTATGGCCGATCCTACGACGGACGATTCTTCGTCAGGCGATTCCATCTGGGCCGATTCCACGACGGACGATTCCATGTCAGGCGGTTCCATCTGGGCCGATTGCACGACGGACGATTCCACGTCAGGCGGTTCCATCTGGGCCGATTCCGCGACGGACGATTCCACGTCAGGCGGTTCCATCTGGGCCGTTTGCACGACGGACGATTCCACGTCAGGCGGTTCCATCTGGGCCGATTGCACGACGGACGATTCCACGTCAGGCGGTTCCATCTGGGCCGATTGCACGACGGACGATTCCACGTCATGCGATTCCATAGTGGCCGATTCCACGGGGACGGTCCCGTGTTGGGTGCGGCGTAGGCTTCATCCAGCTTGATCTCTTCGTATGGCTGCACGAGTGACACTGCGGCGGCTTCCGCCCTCAGTTCCTCTAGGTCTTTCCTGTAGTGCCATTTGTATTAGAAGAATGAACGTGTAAACGTGAATGTTCTTCAAACACAAACGCATTCTCGGCCGCTCCCCTCTCCAACGTACGCATTACACAATCTTTCTCTCTCACACTTCTACTCAGATGTCTAGTTCATCGTAGGTTCAGTTCTCGACTATTTTCTATTGTCAGACTCTCTTTCTTTTTGGTATCTTAGAAATAGTGATATTCTTCCAGGATACCATTCTGATCACTCAATAGTAATACTAACCCTAAAATTTGGCTAAAACGAAAACATTGATAATTTCTGGAAGTTTCACTGTTCTTTTCTTAGGGGTAAACAGTTTGTAGAAGAAATACATTCAGAAATTTTTAACGTTATTAGAGAATATGCAGCTGCTCATTACGACAAAACAACAATAAAGAACATCGCTATTTCTGAAATAGACTTTCAGATCTCTCATAAACTTTTTCTTGAATTTATGCAAATGAAAGGACGTGCAAAAACAGTTTCATGTGCTACTATGAAATTTAAGATAATGAGAAAACATGAAAACAAAACTTACAAAAGATATTGAACATTAGAGAATGCAAAAATCAATATTGAAAATAAAATCGTACGGCTTAAGGAAATAAAGCACTTGAAAGCATGAGAATGGGAGAAGTATTGCTGAGATCAAAAGCAAGTTGGACTGCAGAGGGTGAGAAGGTTCTGGAAATATTTCTGTAATCGTGAGAAAAGAAATTACATTAGCAAACAGATGACAAGATTAATGGCTAAATATGGAATACCACTGAAAACCACAAAGACATAATGAAAGAAGTCAAATGCTTTTATGAAAACTTAAAGAGACATAGAAGAATGTAAAATATCGGATCTCACTTTAAAAAAAAAGTTCCTAAGTCATCGAAAGAAGAACAGCATTTATTAGAAGAGAATTTACTTTAGATGAGGCAGCTTTTGCAGTTAAAAATAAACAAACAACAACAACAACAACAATATTAAAGACGATAAAAATCCGGGGATAGACGGATTTAGGGCAACATTCTTGGAAAAGAATTTTCTTTTTCGTCTTTCTTCAAACAGATAGGGTCTTCCATTGTGACAGCTTTAAATGAAGAATGGAAAACTGTCCACAACACAAAAAGGATTGATCACCTGTATTGCCAAGGGCGATAAACCGAAGGACTGTATTCAGAATTGGAGTCTATAAAATAAGCACGTCTTGCATTTCAAACAGAATTGAAAAGGTTTTGCCACAGTTGATAAGTGAAGACCATTCTGTTTTATAGCCAATTGATACCAAGGCGATGATTTGTTATGATCTAATTAATCATTTAGATGCAAAGAATCTTTCAGGTTTACGGCTATGTATTGAGTTTGACAATGTCAAACCTAACTGTTGTATGAAAAGCACACAAGCATGCAATGTTGATATTCATTGGAAAGAGTTGTTTTTGAAAATGCATGAAATTAAAGACGTTAGACCCCTAGGTCTTACATTTGCTTGACTAGGGAAAACGAAATAAAATACCATTTACCTGCGTTCACCCATTTCTTCTATCATGAAATTATCTGAAAAAAAACAAACAAACAAACCGTAATGGTATGGTAAATAGATTCTCGATACGAAGCAGTAATATTGACTTGAACTACGAACTCAAGTCAACTAAATGGAATGTTGTCTACATCAAAATTGCATTTATAAAAACGTCCTAGCCATGCTTCCTTTCCGCCACTGTGAATCCAGCTCCCTTCAAAACAAAACTCTCCAGGGTCACAGGACCTATGTCATGATGTAATCCTAGTCCAGAACTGGAAGTGGTAGGTAAGACAATGGATACAAATCAATTATCTCAGTCTGCCCCATGCAATCCCCCTTACCCCTCCCACACTCACGCCCGCCCCCCCCCCCCCCCCCCCCCCCCCCCTTCCATAGTTACGGACTTTGTCTAGAAGTAGGCGCCTGCGTGGAAATGCCACGAGCTTTTTCAAGATTTATCATGTGCCTGCCTTCTGATAATTCTCTGTCAATAATTTGCTCTTTTCCTGTAACTCTCTTTGATTTTTTGACCCTAAAGAATGCTTCACTTTCTACGGTTTCTATCTCTGTGGCGTGTTCATCTTTTTTTTTCTTCTCAGTTTAAGAAAGTCTTCATACTTCTTTTTTTTTCCGGAAAACAAAATGACTATGTAAATATTGTCATGTATTGCATTCATATCATTATGTTTGCACCAAAGTCCGTCTGTCTTGCCTGTATGCAAACCTTTCTGCCCAAGTGTGGAACCCCACGCACATGTGGACAGTTGTATGACGCTGTCGGAACAATCGGAGAGAGAGAGAGAGAGAGAGAGAGAGAGAGAGAGAGAGAGAGAGAGAGAGAGAGAGAGAGAGAGAGAGAACGAACGACCGGAGGAAAAGAACGAACGAATGAATTTCAGTTTAAGGGTAATGGAATAAACATAACT
>CM065715.1:86722779-86725279 GCA_033310375.1 Conus canariensis
GAGGTCTTACCATTTTTGTGTCTGCAGCATTTGTTTCAACTTGACACAACTAAATACAAGAAGAAATAACACATTTACGGATAGTTGATTGGGCTGCCTCCGCTTTAATACCGGAGGAAAAGCTTTAGTTCCTTTCTTGGTGGGTTTCGTTTGCGAACGTCTCAACGTCTTCAGCTCTCTGAATGAATCTTTACGGGCAAAGGAGGTGCGGGAGTGAGTGAGTTGGTAGGGGGAGTTACCTTGTACCTCCTAAACAGTAAGCTTTTCTTTTTGTTGTACACCCAGTTCTTATAGAACAGGGAGTACTTTAGAATGGGAACGAAGAAATGCTCTGTGTGTGTGTGTGTGTTGTGTGTGTGTGTGTGTGTGTGTGTGTGTGTGGTCAAAATATGTTCCACTCGCTCCAGACAAAACTACTGGGCCAATCTTTCTGAAAATTTGTAGATATGTTCATTATGGGTCACGGGTGATGCCCGATGTTTTAGTTTACCGTTATAGCCGTTACTAATGGCTATAACGGCCCATAACAGTTTTTCTTCTTTATGGAATATCTCGGAAAGTACTTGACTGATCTTTGTGAAAATTAGCAGGTATGTTCATTATGGGTCATGGATGATTCCCGATGTTGTAGCTAACCGTTATAGCCGTTACTAACGGCTATAACGGCCCATAACAGTTTTTCTTCTTTATGGAATATCTCAGAAAGCGCTTGGTTTATATTTCTGAAATTTAGCAGGTATGTTCATTATCGGTCATGGATGATGCCCGATGTTTTAGTTTACCGTTATAGCCGTTACTAACGGCTATAACGGCCCATAACAGTGTTTCTTCTTTATGGAATATCTCAGAAAGCACTTGGTCGATTTTTCTGAAAAGTTGTAGGTATGTTCAATATGGGTCACGGATGATGCCCGATGTTTTAGTTTACTAACGGCTATAACGGTCCATAACGGTTTTTCTTCTTTATGGAATATATCAGAAAGTACTTGGCCGATCTTTCTGCAAATTTGTAGGTATGTCTATTACGGGTCGCGGATGATGCCCGATGTTTTAGTTTACCGTTATAGCCGTTACTAACGGCCCATAACGGTTTTTTTTTTTAAATTAACGGCTTTAATGGCCCATTACGGTTTTTCTTCTTTATGGAATATCTCAGAAAGCACTTGGTCGATCTTTCTGAAAATTTGTAGGTACGTTCAATATGGGTCACGGATGATACCCGATGTTTTAGTTTACCGTTATAGCCGTTACTAACGGCTACAACGGCCCATAACGGTTTTTCTTTCTTTATGGAATATCTCAGAAAGTACTTGACCGAACTTTCTGAAAATTGTAAGTATGTTTATAGTGGGTCATGGATGACGCCCGATGTTTAACAGAATAGCCATTACAAACGGCTACACCGGCCCAAGACGGTTTTTCCTCTTTATGGAATATCTCACGCATATTCAAGATAAACTGGGAGTACGTTTATATGCTTTGCATCTTGTTTTCTTTAATTTCAGCCGCGAAACAATATATATCAAAATAGTGTTTGAAACACAAACACTCTGAGCTGCACATTTCAAGGAAGTAAGCCTACTCATGAAATCGTGTATTTCACTTAGATGTCTCAAGCCGTATGTCCAGTGACATATAGACACCCTTTAATTTTGAAACAGTTCATTTTAGATTTTATTCATTTCTGAGCTCTGATGCCTCTTCTGCATTGTCTTTTTTTTTCAGACTTAACGGGCGGCTTCAGTTCCACCACCAACTGATCGCCTTCATCAGCGGCGCAATGCACCGACGTTTCTTGAGGCAGAGTGTCATGATGATCCTCACAAACGCCCGTCAAATGTGCTCCCTGGCCGTGGTGGACTTTGGTGACCTGAGGACCGCATACAATCAGTGTAGAAATAGGTCTCTCTTGGAAAGCTGAAGCTGCCTGTTTTCCCTTGCTTTTAATCACTCCGAGTTACCCAGTACAGACACAACATCACGGGCCAATACTAAGCCCCCACCCCCAACCCTCCGCACCCCCGGGTGCATTTCACTGGCTAAGAACAACAAGTGAATCGCCATGTTTTGAATTAACCCACAAAAACAGTAAGCTCCCTTTCATGCAGATTAAAGATTAAAAAAAAAAAAACAACAACAACAACAACAACAACAAAAAAAACGCCCAGAGCTGTTTATCCTAAAACTGACATTGGTGTATTTTTCCATTAAAACGAGCGTATTTTCTACAACAGATATAACACAATTTCCAAAGTTTTTAAAAGTGAGGGGAGAGGGGGAGGTGGGGATGGGGTGGGGGGTGGGGGTTGGGGTGGGGTGGATTTCATTTTTATCTACGGGCATCACACGGGCAGAGGATAGACAGAAGAACGATTCTTGATCTTCCAGTACCTACCGTCAAAATGTTTCTCCCAATACACATTACTTTCAAAAACTGATTCATCAGCATACTCTGGCACAAATTCAGGCTCTCTCGCCAGATGTGTGTGTGTGTGTGTGT
>CM065715.1:86732779-86750279 GCA_033310375.1 Conus canariensis
TTTTTCCCTTTTCTCCATTCCCATTCCTACCTACTCTCTCTCTCTCTCTCTCTGTCTGACTGTCTCTCTCTGTCTCTCAATGCTTCCTCTTAAGAACAGAAAAAAGGTGCGCAGAAGCACACGACACACATACACAGACACACACACGCACAACACACACACACACACACACACACACACACACACACACACACACACACACACATTCAAACTCATACTCGTGCATATGCGCAAAGCTGCACATTCACATACTAACACAAACACCGCACGTCATCATACACGTAATTCCAACAATACAGTAGTATGAAACTGGGTGGAATATTGAGGACTCGGTTTAGGTGGGGGAGCCGGGGCGTTATGAGAGAGAGAGAGAGAAGAGAGAGAGAGAGAGAGAGAGAGAGAGAGAGAGAGAGAGAGAGAGAGAGAGAGAGAGAGAGAGAAAGAGAGAGATTTTTTTAGCTCTCATCTTCCACGCCAGTCGTTCCCTGACTACAGTCACAGCATGGTCCGTCCCACCACAGCTGCGACACCGCATACCACAGGGAGCATTCAATGTCAAGGCAACCCACCGAGGAGACACTGCACTGCTGCCAAGTGACTTCGGTGGTGTTCAGGGGTGCTTGCTCTGATCTACCACACGCAGAACACTATCTACTGAGGCCGCCCTTTCGACAACACTTTGGGCCTGGTCGTGGCGCCAGCGTTAAGTGAGCTCTCCCTCCGGAGAACGCCATTACGTCCATCCAACGACTGTCCCTATGAACATGTCGATACCCGTGGTCTGGACAGAACCAATCCATGGCCATTGACATGGAGATGAAATCGAAACTGAGACCGACATGAGAGTAAAGCGTGAATTTGATTTACTTTTATGCTGACCGCTGAAATAGGGGATGATGAAGATGATGCTACGGATGTCTATTCTGGTCTGAGACTGCATGACAGGGCTCTGCTCTTCGCTTATTTTCATGAAACACCCCTAGCGTCAACCAGGCCCGAGAGATACAGATACCTGAAGTGCTAGTCAGGAAATTTAAACAACACTCTCAGAGACGCATCCATTGAGTGGATAAAACTCGACTGTATAGTCTCATTCTTCCCACTTGAGCCCATAGAAAACACAATTCTCGGTAGGATCCGGTCAGGGCAGATAAATCCCACAAATACATGGTACTAATGGAATCGAACCCACGACCTCCCAGCCAGAAGTCTGCGACGCTAAACGCTTGGTCACGGCGACTGATGAGTGATTAAATTTTATTATAACCCAACTGGCAGTGCAGGGTCTTTTAAGGGCTGTCACCAAATGGCAAGGAGAGGGGAGAGGCGGGGAAGAGGGAAGAGAGCGGGGGCGGGCGAGTCCTGTCCTGCCAAAAAAAGAAAAAGAAAAACAAAATCAAACAAACAAAAAAACCCAAAGTCGTCGATTTCGGTAAAGTCAGATAGGAATGTCTTTGAAAGGACGTGATGGTGACCTCCCGAAGAAGGGGCGGGAGGAGAGGTGGGGGGGGGGGGGGGGGGGGGGCGCTCACTGACGCTGGGTAACTAATAATTATTCATTGTAGCAAGGAGAGGTGATTTACTACGATCGTAACAGACACTTCTGAACATTAACCGAAGTGACTCCGCAGCAGCGCAGCGTCCTCTCTGGTGGGTTTCCTCGTGACGACTTGATATTGATTTCTTCCCATTTGTGGACTGCTGTGCTGGGGGTGGGGGGGGGGGGGGGCTTCAGAGTAGACAGACAACTCGTGGGTGTGGCTCAGTCTGTGGGCCGAATGACTAGCAGCACAAGAGTACTTCCACTGAGGGATACGGGAGGCAAGACGATTAAAATATGATGAAAAAGGATATCTGAACAGCCATGCGGCCTAACAGCCAAACACAAAGTCATGGGAGGGGGGGGGGGGGGGTACATGAAATGGCCTGGCAAATCAGGAGGGTACTCACTGCATGAAAAATCAACATCAGCAGTGAAACTCTCTCGACACTGACAGCGGCCGGTGTCACAGAAAGAGTGCTCAGTGTCCTCGCAAACCACCTCCCCCCCATCGCTCTCTCCACACCGCCCTTCCGCTTTTCCCGCTTTAGGCTCTGCACGTAAGAGACAGTCGGCTTCTTACTTACATGGGCCGTTTTGTGTGTGTGTGTGTGTGTGTGTGTGTGTGTGTGTGTGTGTGTGTGTGTGTGTGTAGGAGAGAGAGAGAGAGAGAGAGAAGAGACTAGAGAGAGAGAGAGAGAGTGAGGGTGTGTGTGTGTGTGTGGGAGGGGGGGGGGTACCCTGAATACCTGATGACAATAACAACATCATCAACAACAAATACAACATCATCATCATCATCATCATCATCATCATCACCACCACCACCATCCCTCCACCCACCCACACACACACACACACACACACACACACACACACACACACAGAGCCAATGACTTGGGGGAAAAATCTCTGTCATCATCATTTGATTTGAGAAGTAAAGAAATAAGATAAAACAAACAAACAAACAAACAAAAAAACATACGTCGACCCAGGAAACTTGATTGGGCGACATTACTTTCCCTCCTCTCCCTTTCCCTCTTTTAAAATTCTTTTCAACAGCCTAGGTTTTTTTTCTCCATTTTTTCTTACTTTCTTTCTTCCTTTTTTTTCTTTAATGGAAATGCAACACAGGAACTCCCGTTTCAATTCATTTCTTCTACTGGAAAACAATGTTTATGCATACCTCATCAGAAAATCCCCGTCGTGATTGATTAAAGAATAGAAATTGGTTCGATTACGCTGTGTGTGTGCGTGTGTGTGTGTGTGTGTGTGTGTGTGTGTGTGTGTGTGTGTGTGTGTGTGTGTGTGTGTGTGTGTGGTGAGGAGAGAAAAGAGAGAGAGAGAAAGAGAGAGAGACACACAGACAGACAGGACGACAGAGACACAGAGAGGCGGGGAGAGAGAGGGAGAGAGAGAGAGAGAGAGAGTAAAAGAGAAACAGAGATAGAGAGACAAAGAGAGAGAGGGAGACAGAGAGAGACGGAAAGAGAGAGAAAAACAGTGAGAGACAGACACAACAGAGAGAGAGATAAGAGAGAGAGAGAGTGAGAGAGGGAGACAGAGAGAGACGGAAAGAGAGAGAGAGAAACAGTGAGAGACAGACACAACAGAGAGAGAGATAGAGAGAGAGAGAGTGAGAGAGACAGACAGACAGAGAGAGAGAAACAGACAGACAGAGAGACAGACAGACAGAGAGAGAGAGAGAGAGAGAGAGAGAGAGAGAGAGAGAGAGAGAGAGAGAGAGAGAGAGAGAGACTGACTGACTGACCACAGACTGCCTTTCTTCGAGTGGCCACATCCCTGTCACACTGACAGACGTTACTCACACACGTGCCTCCGGACACACACTCGTGCTCGTTCTCACGGCAAGCACTTCCCACTGGCTTTTCTGTTGAGGGCGAAAGAGAGTCAGTGACAAACATCATCATCATCATCATCATCATCATCATCATCATCGTCATTCTCATTGTTATCATCATTGTTGTCAGCATCATTGCCTTCATCATTATCATCATCATTACCGTCATTCATCATCATCATCGTCATCGCCATCATCAACATCGTCGTCATCACCATCATCATCATTTCTCACCATTGTCATTGTCATCGTCATCATCGTCACCATCGTCGTCATCGTAATCATCATCGTATTATATCATCATCATCATCATCATCATCATCATCATCTCTCCCTCTCTTGTCCTGTGATGGACATCGGAATCTTACGAAGCTTTTAGGGGAGGGGGGTATCCTTTTCTCTGATCGGAAGTCCTTGATTTATTGTAACAAATTTCCACCAGGATAAACCTCTGATCTTTGCTCCATCATCTGTGAGGAAAACAGAAAGAGTAACGTCTGAGTTTCAGTTTCAGTTTCATCAAGGAGACGTCACTGCGTGCGGACTAATCCATATGCACTACACCACATCCGCTAAATTTTGAGACCACACCACACATGATTTTAAGCTAATGGATAAATGAATTAACGACTAAGATGAGAGAATTGAAGAAGAGGGTCGAGTGGCTACGACTTAGCAGATGTCTGAACTGCGCATTAGCCCAATGCGCTGCTCAGAGTAACGTCTGAATTAATTACCAGTGCTAACACACACACACACACACACACACACACACACACACACACACACACACAAACACAAACATACACACTAACTACTTTGTTCCAAAAATGAATCAGTCAACAGTAACAGCATTCCTTTTTTTTCAAACAATAATATTCGTTTTTTTTTTTTTTTAAATGGTTTTTACCCGAAGACAGCAGTTATCGCTGACGTTGTTTTATAGTTACTTTGTTCATGATTATCAGCTTAATAAGGCGATTACTAACGAAAGTATATGTTAAGCCATGAAACTATGTAAATCATCAGTGTACGCACACTGGCACTACTCAGCAGACTATATGAAACAAACTCCTTCACTAAAGTGCAGGATGACGGAAATAACTGAAAATTAACTGTTCTCACTGTCCACGTCTTACTAGGCTCAAAACCATTTCTTTCTTTTGACTCCTTATCTGATATCTTAACAGTATCAAAACGAGTAAAAAGAAAAGTATTGTTTTCGTGTGGAAATGACTGTTTTCATAAGGAAACAGCTGTTTTTATAACTTAGATACAGTTTTGAAACAAAGCGAACAACAAATATTAAATATCTTTACATGCAAGCCAGTAATCATCACAGTATTTTGGTATACTGATTATCAATTTTGTCGTAAAATCAGTTACCACGACATTTGGAAGCTCGGCCTACCCCACAGCCTACACACTCACTGCATCGACCCAAGTAGTCGCAGACTAGGCCAACGCTGCACAAGCCGGGATGAGAAGCACAGCTGACGTGGGCACGGAATTCTGGAACATGACGTAGACACCGTTAACGCGTCAGCTTAGCATTGCTTGTCAATGCTAAAACTACATTTGATGGCTCTCCTGTATTCCTGTTATGTTGACAATTTCAGTTTGTTGTGTTGTGTTTTAAAATATTTTCATGTTGTTGTTGTTGTTGTAATTGCTGTCGTTGTTGTCGTCGTTGTTATTGTTGGCTTGACAACGTGTTTGTTTTGTAAGAAGAAAAAATTCGGACAGACTGCAGCGTTACGAAAACATCCAACACACGAGGAAATACATAATAGGGAGCAAAGACCATGATTCTTTTGACACACAATACTGATCAGACAAGTAATGGTGTGTGTGTGTGTTGTGGTGCGTGTGCGTCGGCGTGTGTGCACGTGCGTGTGTGTTTCATAATTATGCCTTCTTCAGACCACTAAAACTACAGACATGGTAAAATACATAATAATGCTCCAACCTGCTACAAATCACAGTCAGCATGAAAAGGAGAAAAAAATCATTTGTCTGTTCTGTTCTATGTAACGTTATTTTGTACCATGTTTTGTGTGTTTATTTGTATTTTGGCGTGTCTGCTTAGTTTTCAACGGAATGTGAAAAAAAGTAACACATAACTTCATAGAAAAGATTTTTTTCAGGTTGGTGGATGTTTACTTATTTGTGCACACACACACACACACACACACACACACACACAACACCACACGTGCGCGCGCGCGCATACACAAACACACACACACACAGACAACACAAATTTGATGTTATCTACCAAAGAGCTGAAACCATCTGAGAAGTAACCATTGTTTGTGGCAATTCAGCTTCTGAATCTTCTGAAATTTATCCACTTGTAAGCATTACTTTGTACACTCGTAGATCAACAGAAACAGCTTTTTCTACGGTGGAAAGTCTGCGGTATACTATGTACAATCATTGGGTCCAGGGTGGTGATTAGGGTGGGCAGGAAGGGGTGAAGGTGAAGTGGTGGGGTGGTGGTTACGGTGATGCAATAATCGTAATGAATTGTATCAGGTATTTCTGGGCAAAGAGTTTAACATTAAAAGCAAACAAACAAACAACCCCCCCCCCAAAAACAAACAAACAAACGATATTTCACCTTTAACTATTAAGTCTTTACTCGTTACCAGTGTCGCTCAGGATACCTTTTTTTCTACATTAATTTACAAAACAACACACACACACACACACACACACACACACACCACACACACACACACACACACACACACTACCAACCCTCCCTTGTACGTGTCACCGACAAGAGACGCAATGAAGTTTTTGGCAAGAACAGTCACTCTGCGGTGTTGAAAGTGACAGTTACCTGTTAGGTATAACCTACTTACGGCAGAGACCATGCAGATTCCTGTTAGGTGTAGCCTATCAACGGCAGAGTCCATGCAGTTTCCTGTTAGGTGTAGCGTACTTACGGCAGTACATGCAGTGTCCTGTTAGATGTAAGCGTACTACACGGCATCCATCAGATGTCACCTTTAGATTAGCGTACTTACGGCAGTCCATGCAGTGTCCTGTTGAATGTACGAACTTACGCAGTACATGCAGTTCCTGTATGATGTACGTACTAGGCAGTCCATGCAGTGTCTGTTAGAATGTAGCGTACTTGCGGCAGTCCATGCAGTGTACCTGTTAGGTGATACGTACTTACGGCAGTACCATGCAGATTCCTGTTAGGTGTAGCGTACATACGGCAGATCCATGCAGTTTCCTGTTAGGTGTAGCGTACTTACGGCAGAACCATGCAGTGTTCCTGTTAAGTGTAGCGTACTTACGGCAGTCCATGCAGTGTTCCTGTTAGTGTAGCGTACTTACGGCAGTCCATGCAGTGTCCTGTTAGGTGTAGCGTACTTACGGCAGTCCATGCAGTTGTCCTGTTAGGTGAGCCTACTTACGGCAGTACCATGCAGTTTCCTGTTAGGTGTAGCCTACTTACGGCAGTCCATGCAGTTTCCTGTTGGTGTAGCCTACTTACGGCAGAGTCCATGCAGTTTCCTGTTAGGTGTAGCATATTACGGCAGTCCATGTAGTTTCCTGTTAGGTGTAGCCTACTTACGGCAGGATTCCATGCAGTTTCCTGTTAGGTGTAGAATATATACGGCAGAACCGATGCAGTTTCCTGTTAGGTGTAGCCTACTTACGGCGGATTCCACGCAGTTTCCTGTTAGGTGCAGCCTACTTACGGCAGTCCATGCAGTTTCCTGTTAGGTGTAGCCTACTTACGGCAGAATCCATGCAGTTTCCTGTTAGGTGTAGCTTACTTACGGCAGAGTCCATCTTCACACAAGGAGTCCCAGTTGCAGAGGAATTGCTCTCCTGGCCTTTCGCAGGTCCGACCCACCAAGATCACTGGAAACACGTCATACACACGATACAGATTCCCAAATGCTCATGGGGTGGGAGGGTGTGTGTGTGTGTGTGGGGGGGGGGGGGGGGGGGTCCGCAACGATCAAGAAAGGTGAAGGCACCATTAAGCCATCATATTTATCAAGGGCAAAAAAATACGCAAGGAGTCATTACTTAGGTTCTTAGATTCACCATGATATCAAAACATGCAATAAATGGGTTGGTTCTAAATTTTTACTGAAAGTTACAGCTTACGGAGTAGATCTCTATCACGTTGATAAAAAAACACACACATATGGATGATTAGACTAAAACATACAAGAAAATATGACAGAGACTAGATCTACAAACATGTCTAAAAATTCAACACAACCTCATAAAAACACAGATACGGTTCAGATTTACAGTTAATCTGAAAGTACACAAAGTATATAGACCTACTCACAATTGTCGCTGAAATAACATTTATTTTCACCCATTTTGATCAGGATCTTGGTTTAAACATGACAATAACCATTTAAGTAAAACGTCTTGTTCAAACCGTTCATAAACCGGTTTTGAATCAAGGATAAATCCTGACACACACACACACACAACATACAACATACACACACACACACACACACATACATATATAAAAACATAATATATATATATATATATATAAATATATTTTTTAAAAATGAAGTATTAAAATCTACAAGCTTGTTTCAAGCCTTGCTATCATCAGGATATCTTTTGGGAGGGCACGCCAACGATCTTTTATGGCGTGCGGGACTTGATTTCAACTCTGTGTGTGCAGGCGGATCTCATTTGCTGCACGTGCGGCCTGTGGTTCTTATTGGGGCCTGTTCAGATGGAATGTGCTAGCAAAGATTTCCACTTGTGCCTGCAATTGTTTACAATTTCTACTTTTGTGTTCAGAGTTGCTAAGTGTGGTTTACATAATATCAACATTTTTCTGTGGAGCATAGATTGCATCTTTTTGAAATATTGTTGTATGGTGTTGCTCTTTTTATGATTTTCCATGATATGTTGTAGTCTATTTTTTTATCTTTGAGTCTCCAGATGTATTTACTCAGCTCTGTTTGATTTTTGTATTTTTCATTTTTGAATGACTGTTTGTGGTTTGCGTATCTGGTTTTGAAAGTGTTTTCAGTAATCCCTATAATAAATATGTTTCTTTTTCATTTTCTGATGTTACCGTAGCTTGGTATACAATGTTGCTGTGAAGACATTTGTTGCTTAGGGGGCACTGTTCTTTTTTAGTGCAGTTGCAAGATGTCCTTTCAGCACCCTTCTCTTTTGTGTTGCTTTTCTTTTTGTTAGATGAATCAATTATGTTTTTGAGGTTAGGCAAAACATGAGTATGATAGTTTAATGGTGTTTTTGTTGAATATTTTGGACAGTTTGTGTTCTTTTGGAAATGATGTTGCCAAGATTTTTAAAGAATTCTTTTCCTACATTTTTTTTATTGTCCATCGTATGGTGGGTTGTACCATATATCTTTCTTTTCCTATTTTTCTTATTTCTGTTCGTGTTATTGTCTGGACAGTATTGTAGTTTGTAATTGTAACCACTTTTTTGTAATGCTTCTTGATATTCTGTTGCCGCATCATTGAATGCGTTTTCATTGCATGACAGGTTGGATAGTCTCTTGTTTATACCATGGGTATTGTTTTTAGTATAGATGGTGGGTGGTTGCTTTTGATGTTTACGTAGATTGGTATGTCATTGGGTTTTTTGTATGGTTTGTACACATGGTCATTGAGGTCTAATGTTATGTCTAGGTAATTCACTACTTTTTTGTTTGCTTCTATTGTGATTTTTAAGTTGTGGTTTTTAAAGATTTTACATAATTCTTTTTTCTTGTTTTCAGTGGTTCTTGGATTATTGTTTAATGCGGCGAGGCCGTCATCTCTGTATAAACTGACCTGTTTTCCAAGTTGTTTTTGGATGTTGGATAGCATGAATAGTCCGACTAGTTCACATGTTTCGGCACCATCGTACGATCCCATGGTTACATCAAATGTGGAGTTTTTGCTCGTTTTTTTAATCCAAGTTTCATTTCTGCTATGGAGTAAGGTTTTCTTGGTGTGGAAAATAATCTCCATTTCTGACTCTGTTATTTTTGTGTATCTATTGGCAAATTTCAAAGCTTTGTTGAGTAGTTCTTCATCTATGGATGGATAGAAGTCTACTATGTCAATGTAATGAACATTGTATTTCTCTGTTTGTTGAGTTTCTTAAACCATTGTATGACTTCATAGCTGTTTTTCCAAAGGTTGTATTCGGTGTTTGATTTTACATCTTCTATAGCTTTTTCCAAAATTCTCTTGCTTATTTTGCCCAGTTCGGATTTAGATGGGTTTATTAGTCTACATGTTGGGTTGTTTTGGAAGTTAGGCTTGTGGTCTTTAAGTGTTATGAAGGCTTCTTTTGTTGCTGTTGCCTCTACCCTATCGCTTAACTCCATGCGGTGTGCAAGCTCTTTTTCTTTTTTGCGGATGTTGCTATGTGTGGTTTTATCAGCTTTCTTGTAGTTTTTTCTGGATGTTTTTGTTTAAGAGTTGAGAGTATTCATTTGGTTCCATTTTGTAAAAATTGCTAGTTTTGTCAGCCTTTACGAATATCTTTTTATCATTTTGGATTTGTTTTATATCATTTGCTGGTGATGTTTGAAAGTTGTTATTTGATTTTTGAATTTAATATTGGCTATCAGTCCCTTCGTTTTGTCTTCAAAAGGTTTCATTTCATCTATTGTCGGAGGTGATCGCCATGATTTGAATCCATATGTGTTTTTGTCTTCATTCTTTGCATTTGGGTTTAGGAAGAAGAAGCCTTCCATCTCATGTTGCACACAAATTTCTCGGTTTGCTCTATCAGTTTTTTAGTGTAAGTTTGTGGGTTTGAAAGTGGTATGTTTTTAGTGGATTGCCTAAAGTTGATTTTCTCCATTTTAGATTTTTTCAGACCACAGTGCTCAACGTGAGGAGCAATTATCATGAACAATATAAAAGTGTCCTTAAAAAATCTGAAAATGCTCAACCCCTTGGGGAGCAACATCTATTAAAATTTTTTTTTTAAATGAAGTATTAAAATCTACAAGCTTGTTTCAAGCCTTGCTATCATCAGGATATCTTTTGGGGGGGGGGCACGCCAACGATCTTTTATGGGGTTTATACAGAGATGCGCCTTGCTCCATTAAACAATAATCCAAGAACCATTGAAAACAAGAAAAAGAATTATGTAAAATCTTTAAAAACCACAACTTAAAAATCACAATAGAAGCAACAAAAAAGTAGTGAATTACCTAGACATAACATTAGACCTCAATGACCATGTGTACAAACCATACAAAAAACCCAATGACATACCAATCTACGTAAACATCAAAAGCAACCACCCACCATCTATACTAAAAACAATACCCAATGGTATAAACAAGAGACTATCCAACCTGTCATGCAATGAAAATGCATTCAATGATGGGCAACAGAATATCAAGAAGCATTACAAAAAAGTGGTTACAATTACAGACTACAATACAGTCCAGACAATAACACGAACAGAAATAAGAAAAATAGGAAAAGAAAGATCATATGGTACAACCCACCATACGATGGACAAGTAAAAACAAATGTAGGAAAAGAATTCTTTAAAATCTTGGCAACATCATTTCCAAAAGAACACAAACTGTCCAAAATATTCAACAAAAACACCATTAAACTATCATACTCATGTATCCTAACCTCAAAAACATAACTGATTCATCTAACAAAAAGAAAAGCAACACAAAAGAGAAGGGTGCTGAAAGGACATCTTGCAACTGCACTAAAAAAGAACAGTGCCCCCTAAGCAACAAATGTCTTCACAGCAACATTGTATACCAAGCTACGGTAACATCAGAAAATGAAAAAGAAACATATTTATTATAGGGATTACTGAAAACACTTTCAAAACCAGATACGCAAACCACAAACATTCAAAAATGAAAAATACAAAAATCAAACAGAGCTGAGTAAATACATCTGGAGACTCAAAGATAAAAAAATAGACTGCAACATATCATGGAAAATCATAAAAAGAGCAACACCATACAACAATATTTCAAAAAGATGCAATCTATGCTCCACAGAAAAATGGTTGATATTATGTAAACCACACTTAGCAACTCTGAACACAAAAGTAGAAATTGTAAACAATTGCAGGCACAAAGTGGAAATCTTTGCTAGCACATTCCATCTGAACAGGCCCCAATAAGAACCACAGGCCGCACGTGCAGCAAATGAGATCCACCTGCACACACAGAGTTGAAATCAAGTCCCGCACGCCATAAAAGATCGTTGGCGTGCCCCCCCCCCCCCCCCCCCCCCCCCCCAAGATATCCTGATGATAGCAAGGCTTGAAACAAGCTTGTAGATTTTAATACTTCATTTTTTAATAAAAATATTTTTAATAGATGTTGCTCCCCAAGGGGTTGAGCATTTTCAGATTTTGTAAGGACACTTTTATATTGTTCATGATGTATATATATATATATATATATATATATATATAAAATTGTGTGTGTGTACGTGGTGTGTGTGTGTGTGTTGTGTGTGTGTGTGTGTGTGTGTGTGTGGTTATTAACAACAAAACGGTTTGTTCATGCGCCTAGGCCACTCAAATATCGAGCCCAGCTAAATATTCAACGCAGAGCAAGCCGTTTGTGTTTGATTAATTTGTGTAAATAACCGGACAGGTAGATATGATGATGAAATCATTGAGATGAGAACAAAAAACGGAGATTAACACTGCGTTTCACGCAGCAGTTGACTGCATCTTTAGACTAAAAACAATGAGAAGTAGAGAAAAAAAACAGGAAGCAGATGAAGAAAACCGTGTGCAATAGTAGCTCATAAGCTGAAAACTATGTTTTCAATATACTATAAAACAGACCAAATATACTTAGTCTAAAAAAGCTTTCTCATTTGTCACATTCATTCGGTACCATCAGTTTCGAAACACTTTTAACCAACGTATTACGAATAACCTAAAGATGAATACGAGAGGAGGATACGTTTCACTGCGCTTTTGTACAAAGAGTTTCTAATATTCGAGAGAGAGAGAGAGAGAGAGAGAGAGAGAGAGAGGGACGGGAAAGTGGGGGTCTCATGGGCGGTGGAGAAGTGGAATGTATTTCAAATGCCCACCAAATACAACCCCCAAACATCCAGGTACTGTAGTCTACTTACAGCATTTCCCATTGGTGTGACACTTCCTGTCCGACGCACAGACAGTCGTTCGGCCAGAGCACTTCTCACCAGCCGCTAGTTCTGTTAAATCCACCGTACACAACTAAACTTCAACCAGACATAGGAGGATCTTTCTCTGACGAACATTTTTGTATCAAAGGTTTCTAACTTTATTCTACATAGACGAATCTAAGGACCTCTTGAATCCATTATTATACTCTTGTCTCTTCAAGCCAAACTTGTCTGCGCAGCTCCGGTGATCAGCACACAATATAAATGCCACAATTCAGAATATACGGTAGGGTATGGATTGTGCTTATACATACAGATCATAATCATTGGTAAAAACTAGTCTTGTCATGAAAGCACGATTAAAAGGGGGTGGGGGTGTCAATTGATAACTTAGGAGAAAAAACATTAAACACTGATCCCTAAATAAACACGCAGTAAAAGTACAGGTGCTGGAAGAATAATCGGTTTCTCTTTAAAATGGAAATGTTTGAAGAAAACCAAATTTGGCTGAGAAAACGATCGTCCGTCCAGTGACTGTGCTTTGTTAGTAGGTTTTTTTTAAATCGGAAATCGGGGAAAATCGGGGGACAGCTATCGTTATCTTCTATGGAGCAGAACAATTAAAACATGCTTACTGTTGTGTTTTATGAAATAGTTTTATCTACAAAACGTATAACTACTTACCTTTTTTTTTTGCATATCGAATGAATTCAATACTAGTATACACACATTCATTCTGTTACATTGAAATAGTGTCAGATGGCGTTTACCAGTATGACAATTTTCATACAATATTTCCTTACACATATCATTTTACACAGTAGTGCACAAACAAATATTCTGTCAAATTTTTCATGTCTTGATATCAGCGTTAATTTTTGTTTGACGTACCCCCCTTATCCTTACTTGGAGTATACTCAGAATAAACGTGAAGCATCCTCAATAAACATACCGTCAATTTCCGAGAGGTTTCTGTTTCAGTAAAATGCTTAATCATTCCTTCCACTTTCAGACAAGCTGCCGCAGTGCTGTGACTAGCGGCTGAAAATTGCAGGCTAAGAGGTCATGGGTTTTATTTGTCGGATTTTTCGACTGTGGCCGGCTTCTGCAAAGTGTCGAGTGTGCTATGGGCTCAAATGGGAAGATTGAAACCACACAGTTAAATGCAATCCACTGAATGGATGCGACTGCCAAAGTACCAATTTTCTGACCGATACTGCAGGTCACTGTGTTTCTCGGGCCTGATTTTGTTGGGATACAAATATAATTATAAAGAAGAGTAATGTACAGTCCTGTCATTTTGGCTCACACCAGTGTAGTAGAACTCAACAATTTTTCTCATCATTCTGATTGATTATCACTGAAGGACAAAAACACCCTTTTATTATGTTTCTCTTTGCTGCAGTTTGCCTGACATGGTTGATACCACTCCCCCCACCTTCTTCATCCATCGCCTTTAGCCACAGCTCCTGTTCCAGCCTTAGAAAAGATTCCATCTAAACTGGCTGAAAGATTACACACAGTCTACAAAAGCGATTTCACAGCTTCAAAAACATTTGGTTGAAGTACAGTGCACAGTATTCATATTTGTATCGTGTACGAGTGACAAAATTAAAGTAAATGAAAAGCCAAATTTGATGACGTAAATCTTTTGAAAACATACTTATTTTTCACTTTCTTTTGCAAAACCTCTCTCTCTCTCTCTCTTTCTCCACCACCACACACACACACACACACACACACACACACCACACACACACACACGCACACGCACACACACATTCAGAGAGAGAGAGGCAGACAGACAGACAGACAGACAGACAGACAGAGTGAGAGGAGAGAGAGAGAAAGAAAGAGAGAAACAGAGAGACCGAGAGAGAGAGATAGAGAGAGAGAGAGAGAGAGAGAGAGAGAGAGAGAGAGAGAGAGAGAGAGAAGAAGACAGACAGACAGAGACAGACAGAGAGACAGACAGAGACAGGGACACAGAGAGACAGAAATGAAGACAAGCAGCTCCGCACAGCAGTAACATCATTGTCTCTCCCTTTTCTGCTGCTTCTGTGAGAAAGCAGCGTCAGCAGGACTCACTGCAGGCGTAGTCCATGGAGTCGACATCGTATCCCTTCTTGCACACACAGGTGGAGGTAGAGGCGTCACAGTCAGAACTGGCAGATGAACACGGCTTTGTAATGTTGCAGGAACCCCCCGCCAGCCGTTCCTTAGGCTCTGGAAGGGGATGGAAATGGAGAAAGTTCGCTTGAATTAGTCTGGGTCTTTCGGGAAGTGCTCGCGAGTCTACGTCTACTGAACAGCAGTTCTGAGATTCAAACAAATCCCTACCCCAAAAAAAGGTCCTTATTCATTTCGTTCTATCATTCTATTCATTTTGTTTTACCTCCCCCCCCCCCCCCTCTCTCTCTCTCTCTCTCTCCATTCTGCCGTTTCTCTCTTCTTGTAGCCTGTCTGTCTCATATGTTGATGATTTTGTAATGTTGCTCGTTAGCTGTCCAGTTATCATTAGTTGCTGACTGAGCCCCGAAAACTTGCAATCCTTCACACAGCTCCGACTTGGACGTACACCTACAAAAAAGGCACGGATTCATTTCGTTTCATCATTTTCATCTTTTCTCTCTCTCTCTCTCTCTCTCTCTCTCTCTCTCTCTCTCTCTCTCTTTCATCTCTCTCTCTCTCTCACTCTCTCTCTCACTCTCTCTCTCTGTCTTTGCAGCTGCATGCATTCACCCACAAACACAAAGATAACAGCAGACAGACAGACACACTCACACACGCACGCACGCACTCACGCACACACACACAAACGCATGCACGCACGAACACACACACACACACACACACACACACACACACACACACACACACACCACGGACGGACAAGTAAACACGTAGGAGGTACTACATGGATTTCTTTTGTTTACACACATGGCGAAAGGCATTCCGATGTTCATAAAGGAACACGACCTTGCCAAAACTGTGCAAACTGTGAAACCACTTACAACACTCATAAAACACTTACCACATTGACAAACGGCTCATCACACTAAGAAATCCACTAAACCATACTTACAAACCACCTAACATACTGAGAAACCACTTCCCACACTGAGAAACCACTTCCCACACTGGGAAACTGTTTATCACCCTGACAAATCTCTCACCCTACTGACAAACCACTTACCACACTGACAAACCACTTACCACACTGACAAACCACTTACCACACTGACCCCAAACCACTTATCATATTGATAAACCGCTTACCACACTGACAAACCACGTACCACACTGACAAACCACTTATCATACTGATAAACCACTTACCACACTGACAAACCACTTACCACACTGACAAACCACTTACCACACTGACAAACCACTTACCATACTGATAATCCACTTACCACACTGACAAACCACTTACCATACTGATAAACCACTTACCACACTGAGAAACTACTTATCACACTGAGAAACCACTTTTTCACGCACGTGAGAAATCACTTATCACACTGAAAAAACCACTTACCATACTGATAAATCGTTACCACACTAAGAAACTACTTATCACACTGAGAAACCACTCACTACACTGAGAAACCACTTACCATACTGAGAAACCATTTACCACGCTGAAAAACCACTTACCAAACTGAGAAACCACTTACCACATAGAGAAACCACGCACTACACAGAGACACCACTTAACACACTCACCACACCGAAAAACTACCTACCACACTGAGAAACCACTTAACACACTGAGAAACCCACTTACCACACTGACAAACCACTTACTACACTGACCAACCACTTACTACACTGAAAAACCACTTACCACACTGACAAACCACTTAACACACTGAGAAACCACTTACCACACTGAGAAACCACTTAACACACTGAAAAAACACTTAACACACCGAGAAATCACTACACACTGAGAAACCATTTACCACACTGAGAAACCGCTTACCACACTCAGAAACCACTTACTACACTGAGAAACTGCTTACCACACTGATAAACCACTTACCTCACTGAGAAACCGCTTATCATACTGACGAACCACTTACCACACTGACAAACCATTTAACACACTGAGAAAGCACTTACTACATTGAGAAACCTCTTACCACACTGAAAGACCACTTACCACACCGAGAAACCCCTCACCACATTGAAAAACCAGTTACCACACTGAGAAACCGCTTACCACCTGGAGAAATCACTTACCACACTGAGAAACCACTTACCACACTGAGAAACCACTTACCACACCGAAAAACCATCCTGAGAAACCACTTACCACACTGAGAAACAACAATGACAAACCACTACCACACTGAGAAACTACAATGACAAACCACTACCACACTGAGAAACTACAATGACAAACCACTACCACACTGAGAAACTACTGACCACGCGCGGAATTCGCTCACCCATGCGTGGAGAAGCCTCTTACCACAGCGATTGTCCTGGATCCGACTAACCGACGAATTGCACCGGCAGCGGGAGTCAGAGCATAAGGCACCAGCCACACACAGATCGTGGTAGGAGGTGCAGTTGCTGCCTATTGCCAGTCCTGGAATGGTGGAGACATGAGAGAGTCCAGTTTGTTGTGAATATGGTTTCAGTGATGTGCCTGTGTGTGTGTGTGTTGTGTGTGTGTGTGTGTGTGTGTGTGTGTGTGCGTGCGTGCGTGCGTGCGTGCGGTGCGTGCCGTGCGTGCGTGCGTGTGCGTGGTCGTGTGTGTGTGTGTGTGTGTGTGTGTGTGTGTGGTGTGTTTCATTTCTTTGTGCTGTTTTTGATTATTTTCCATCACTGACCTCTGTCACGGGGAGAATGATGAAACAAGCGTGCAGTATGGCCTACTCTGGCACAAAAACAGGTTTCCAAGCTCTTTCGTGCGTGTTCTCAGAACACAAACAGTTTTAGATTAGCTAA
>CM065715.1:86755279-86765279 GCA_033310375.1 Conus canariensis
GAGAAAAAAAAGCGATTGAAATTGACTGAATGACACGGAAAACGACTGAATGTAGCGCCAGCAGGCAACTCTTCAGTCGGCTCTACTCAAGTAGGCAGCCTGTTGTGTAAACGTGAGGGTTGTAAAATGCTAAGAGCTTGGTCTCGAAGCTATGTGAGCACTCTTCATACTACTACTACTACTACTACTACTACTACTACTACTACTGATGGATAAATGAATTAATAACTGTGTGTGTGCATGGATGTGTGGGCACGGGCATTTCATGTGAAGTGTGGTCTCAAAACTTAGCGGATGTGGTGTAGCGTATATGGATTAGTCCGCACGCAGTGACGCCTCCTTGATGAAACTGAAACTACTACTACTACATACTACTACTACTACTACTACTACTACTACTACCACTACAGCTACAATTGATTTAGCCGCTGTTCTGTAAATTGATTTCAAGGTGATTATATTTCTTTCTTTTTTTTTTCTCTTTTTGTTCTTTTTCTTTTTTTCTGTTTTTTTTTTTTTTTTTTGACAGTAGAAGAAACAAACAGGTGTGGAAGAGGCTGTGAGCTTGAACCCCCCCCCCCCCCCCCCCCCCCCCCCCCCCCCCCCCAAAAAAAAAAAAAAAAAACCACGTTGTTGAATGCCCGTGTCCATTTAGTGCTCTAGCTGTGCCAACAGGAAGACACTGCTAACCAGTCTGTTCTCAACATGCCACTGCCACTTTATTTCCAGCACTCCCAGAACTCAGTACTCGTGCATTTAATCTATGGCCCTTAACAACTGGATTAAGACTAAAAGCCCTTGCTTCACGCTTTTGTCTAGATGGTATTGTCAACCTTTTCTTCTTTTCAGGATACAGCCTAAAGCGGAACAAGAATATGTCTTTGAAGGCCAGCTGTAAAGACTTTTGGACTGACGGCAAGTCCCTGTGTGCTAGTGAAAGGTCATGAACAAAATGTCACATGGAAACCTGGGTCTGAGTCTGTATAGCGGGAGATCACTGATAAACAAGCAGAACAGATTGCCCTGGAACAGAACCTTGAGGCACTCCTGTGTTTAAAATCTCACGGCATGAGAAGCGACTATTTCTTTAGATTTTATGTGTGTAATTGGTCAGCTAGGTTGCGGAGAACAGTGTTTGTTCCTGGGGTTGTCATGTTTTCTAAAGTAGGTTTTTTGTTTGTTTGATCGATTTGATCGAACACCTTCTTAATATAAACAAGATGCAAAGCATATAAACGTACCCCCAGTTTATCCTGAATACGCGTGAGTTTCCATAAAGAGGAAAACGTCTTGGCTGTGTAACCGTAGTAATGGCTATCTGGTAAAAACCGGTCATCATCTGTGACCTTAATGAACATACTACAAATTTCAGAAAGATCGGCAAGTACTTCTGAGATTCTATAAAGAAGAAACCGTATGATTTTCAAAATCGACGCAGTCACGCCTGCATTTCCCAACAGCAACAGTCCCTATGATCTTTCCAATATCGACGACAGTGCAACGTCCAGCATGTCCCAACAGCAACAGTCCCCATGATCTTTCCAATATCGACGACAGTGCAACGTCAGCATGTCCCAACAGCAACAGTCCCATGATCTTTCCAATATCGACGACAGTGCAACGTCAGCATGTCCCAACAGCAACAGTCCCCATGATTTTTCCAATATCGACGACAGTGCAACGTCAGCATGTCCCAACAGCAACAGTCCCCATGATCTTTCCAATATCGACGACAGTGCAACGAACTCAAAGATAGGCTGGAGTTGAAGACTGAGGTCACCATGAGACGAGGGCATGAAAGTCTAGGAATCTAATGCTTTTCATGATAATCAGTGAGGATGAGGACTGATTAAGATGATGCTGTGGAGCCTCAATCAGGTCGGAGACGACATGACAGGACTGTACTCTATTCTTTCTTTTAGAATACTTCCCGGCGTCTACTTGACCTGACGCGGCAGCAGGTGTCTTGGTAAGGAAATATGTGCAACACTTTTAGAAATGCATCCACTAAGTACATGAAACTCATCTATATGATTCCAGTCCTTCAGTGTGATCACATAGCACACAAAACTCCCGACGGCAGTTGGTCGAGATCAACAAATGAATTCTCACAAATTTAATGTCTCTGTTGGGTTTCGAACCTACGACCTGCCAGCCGGCGAGTCCATGTTGCTGATCGCTGCATCGCGGCGACAGCTGAAAAGCAAAATCTTCACCAACAACTCTAGATGAAAAAAAAGTACTCAAAACCATACTGATGAATACACTGGAGGAAGTCGAACTTTTATATCGGGTCCATTCCAAGCAAGAACAGCAGCTCAACGTATCTGGAAGATAAGATAAGATAATGTTGCTTATAGCCCAGCCGACCGTAAAGGGCCACATCAGGGCTGTCACCGCGTTAAAATCAACTCACAAGTCACTCATTCACACAATTCTTTAAAATATATAGAAAAACCCATCCGAAAGTTTGTTAAAAATCTTTCCACTGTAAAATCTCAGATCCGATGAAAAATGTTAATCTCTTTCAAGAACTCAAAGATCGTGTCAGGCGGAACGTCTCTGAACAAGGTTTTCATGGAATCTGCTGTAAAACGTGTCTGGAAAAAGTAGGTCTTTCTCATGAAAATGGAATTCCTTAGGTCACAAGTGGTATCAACCCTGCTGTCTCGGTGCGAGTCAGAAATCGTCAAAGCATCAGACCTGTACAAAAACATCTCCCAGAACTAGCGTTTCAGATGGTTTTGCCGCCTTTAAAAGCAAACAAAACAAACCAAAAAAGACCTGAAAGATAGAAAGAGAAAAAAGGATTAAAAAAAAAGAAAAAGCAAACAAAACGAAAGACGATCCAACGTATACAAATCAAATGACAATGTTAGGCAGCAGGCCAGCACAAGTTCTGCTTCAATAATAATAATAATAATAATGAATATTTATGACGCTTAATCTTACATCATAAGCCCTAAGCGCTTACAAAAACATAAAAGATTAAAGAAAATATGAAACCAATAAGAAGATGGATGTTGCAATAAGTACCATGCATATACAAAGAAGGGTGCATATTAACACACACACACACACACACACACACACACACACACACACACATACACACACACACCACATGCCGCACACACTGTCGCACAGTAACGGACACAGTAATATGCGCGCGCGCGCACGCACACACACACACACACACACACACACACACACACACGCCCACATACACACACACGCACACACACACACACATAGTCGCGCGCGCGCACGCACACGCATACACACACACACACACACACACACACACATTAGAATTATCAGACGGCCAGTCGCCACACAGAGCCTATTTGGGGCTGTGAATCTTGCACAGGAAAATGTCACATTACGGACTAATCTAACCATAAAAAACCGCTCTGAAAAAAAAAACCCTATCAAACAAACAAAAACACCCCACGATATGGTCGCCACACTACTGACATCTTTCGGCATGTGAAATTACGCTGCTTTGAGAGCGCCCGGCATTCTCTTTAGTGTATCAATAACAGATGAAAACAAAAGCATAAAAAGATAATGAAAACGTTATAATGCCACAAAAAGCATGAAACGCCCCTATCTGGACAAAAAGATGCTGTAGAATGCACAGCTAGTGTCTACACTGGACAGTGTGTGTACAATTTTCATTTCCTAATTTTGGCAGATAAGAAGAACGCACAATGGTCAAGCTGCCCAGGTAAGGGCATATGTATAAAGAAGACACTCTTTCCATGATCATCCAGCAGGACACAGCGAAAAGAAGGTGCTCCAGGGACAGATAAAAAAAAAGATCCTGGGTGAATACCTTGAAACGCCGGTCTGGCTACAACACCTGTCATCAGCAGTCCATGACTCGGGACTGAAAGCTGTGGAGCTCTCTGACTGCTCAGCGGGTTCGTCACGACACTCTGACCACCTCGCATCATGGGACGACTGTGAAGAGAGACAATGCAGGTTCGTGTGCACTCCCACGGACACCGATAACACCAGCATGGAGTTCGAACTAATGAGGTCGCAAACTTCGAAGGAAGAGTGATAAACAAAACTGCCCAGGGAGAGGCAGTAATCACACCATGCAGAGCTCATGGCCAAAAGTAAACCGGCTTAAAAGCTGCTGAACTCACTGCTGTTGAACTGTCACTTGAGATTGGTACTACGAGAACAAAGCGTTGAAATTTAGCTCCGATCCAAACAGTTCCTAGGACTTGCTGTGGTCCAGTTGGCAGTGAAGTCTGTTGGCAGAGAATACCCTCGACATCAAAATACTGAGTTGTGCCACAGACTGCAAAGGAAGCAATCCCAGGGGGAAAACCCAAACAGAGGAAAGAAACATCAGGGATGATAATGGAGGAGTTATGTGTCCTGAGAGTCCAGGAAGAATGCAGGTCAGTCTAGGGGAAAGAACTGCGATTACACAAAGGCTTGCCTGTCATGCGATTGTCGCCGCTAACTCACTATCGTGAGAACAAGAGTGGAGTGTAAGACATGTTTCTTTCCATGTATCTTTCTTGCGCTTTTTTTCATCTTAACTGAAATGAAAATTGTACCCATGAGTGGAATATAAACCCTGCATGCTCAGCTCCCATTCCCTGCACAAATGGATATAGACCATCGCGTCCGACGGTGTGAGCTTCGACACTTGGGTCTGTATCGTGCCCAGAGACTTCAACATTAAAAGATCTTGACACATTAACTCTGCGAACAATATGTACGACATTCTGGAGGGAAACTCTCCTCCCCATATGGCATGGTCCTGACAAACGCCAAGCCATGACGTTCAAGACTCCAGCCCCAGTTCCTTAGCCTCACTCCCTTTTGAAACTCGTTGTCTCGTCCCCTCCCAATCCTAAGCATTAGGCCTATGCGTTTGAACTAGAATTCATCCCAATATGGAATGCTGAAGTCAGATCCAGAGCTGCTCCCACTTGTTTGATGGGAAAGAAGCTGGGATTAACGTCTGCAGACAATTATAAATGAGGAAAAAGCACTGGCCTAACTGTTGGGTCAATATCAAATCTGTGACGAAGAAGAGAAAAGTAACTCTTTCATAGTAACAGCTGAACAGCAACGAGCCAAAGAAGAAGATATGAAAGACTGAAACGTAAACAGCAACTGCCGACAAAGAAATGGACCAAGAAACAGCATCTACACTGGACGTAAAACATTAACTTATAGCTTCGACCTGCACTCCATCCTATAACGTACTGAATATGCTTATCAGACGTCATAATTACAGACACACCCATAGCAGTCAGCATCTCAACTGATGAAACGTTCATAACCTGCTGGATTAGTTTTTGACAAAATAGGCGTGCCCGACGAAGAGGGTGGCGGGGTGAAGAATTGATATGGTATTATTTTGGGCTCCTTTTTGTTTATTTATTTATCTTTGTTTGTTTTGTTCTAGAATTCGTATTAAAGTTCTTTTCATCTACGGTTCAGTCTTTTATATGAAATCGGACAATTCCAAAACGTACCGGCTTGTGCACAGGTAAGTCATGGCAAAACGTGCGATTTTATGTCGTTTTGTGTGTAAATGATTTACAATAGATACAATAATCATAAATGTATTCGAATCAATGGATGAAAAAATAAATAAGCACTTGCAGAGTACCTTACTCATGATACATTTTATTTAAGATACACATACACATTCACATTCGTTAAATCCCCAAATAACCAGTTTGTCCACCTCCTGACTCTGCCCCCTATCCTCTCATACCAACATTCACGTACGCATACCATACCTACCATCAAAGTGGTGATGACTATTTGCATACTCCTACAAACACCTACATACAGATCAGTACACTGTGCAACTGTCACGGAAATGTCAGATGTTAAAACTGCCCAGAACATGACAGTGTAACAGCAAACCAACGTTCACCGAAAGGTCCCCTACGGTTGACGTTGGTTGATGAATCAGCTAGAAGTGTGGCGACATCAAGCCACGAAGGAGAAGAATGTCATTGATAAAAGCACTGAACAAACCTCATGAGGCCGGTATGAGTTATGGGAGTCACAGTCAATGTTCAGCAGCCAGTGTGTAGTGTGACAACCAAACCAAGCCACTCTAATGCGTTTTGTTTTCCAGAATCATTCGGTTTCCACTGTTTTCAGGTAATAGGTGCTTTGTCTTAGGAAATTTTAGTCATGGCATCATGTCGATGAAGCTGAGATGTGTTGGCGCTCCGTTCACAAGGAGTTTGACACACCAACCAAGTACCGGAATACACATGAACACCGATTTGAAAATCATAATCTGAACAGTAATTTTCCTTCTTACTACCACGTCTTTCTAAACAAAAATAGCCCAGTGAATCTTAGAATTAATCGGGGTCATCTGGTAGTCTACATAAACGAGGATAAGAACTCGACAGTAGCAATATGTATATACGTGTGGGTTCATATATCTTTCTCATAATTCTACACTTTAACAATGAATGGGTATGACACATGACACGGGGTGATATCGGATAGATTAAAGCTTAAAAAATCCACTCAACCATTGACACAAACTGACAAGTCTGAAACACAAAAGCAACCAACATGTGACAAGCAAACTAGTAAGCTTGGAGGAAAACAGCAACCGACGACACAGGCAGACACTCTAGTAACCCTAAAAGCAAACGATGATGCCAACAGACCTATTCTTCAAACTCCTAACTATCTAACCGATGAAGGCATACTTACTACACAATCCTCGATCACATATGCTGGACAAGACACAGGGTCTGGATGTATTACAGGGCTTATTCACTTCCACCCCTGCACATCATACACGGGTTGGTCTGAATGTAGATCATTGGATGTCGCGTTACACGGGTAGGCATGCGACCCACATCAACAGTTCCCGTTCTCAAAACACTCTGACTGCACTATCAATTTCCACCTTGCAGAGCTGTCTGTACTGAAATTGCTACCAACACTTAATTCAAACTGTTACCAATATTTCAAGCTTGTATTATTTCCTAGCATCCGAATTCTGCTCTCTCTCTCTCTCTCTCTCTCTCTCTCTCTCTCTCTCTCTCTCTCTCTCTCTCTCTCTCTCAGTCACCTATTCTTTCATCATTACATTTAGCACCACCTGCACATTGTATGATTACTAGTGTCACATGCATCATCATATCCAGTTACCTTGAGGTAGAGGGTAGGGAGGTGGGGGAGGAGATGGATCGGGTAGGATGGGTGGGCATAAGAGTGGGTGGAATAACGGTGTGTGTGTGTGTGTGTGTGTGTGTGTGTGTGTGTGTGTGTGTCTGTGTGTCTGTGTGTGTGTGTGTGGTTACGCGTAGGATTTCTGCTTTTACTATAGCTGAATGCAGTTGTTATCCACTTTGTGTAAGGGACTTAACTACAAAACAGACAATGGAATAAAACTCTCTCTCTCTGGGGAATAATTGGCGCAAACACAGACAAAACAAACGAAACCACCACAATTCCTAATTCTTATATTTCACTGTTACCAACAATAATACCGCAAACACACTCGTTTCTAGCCGCTAACAACGATGACGATGACATACTGATACTGAAGATGCATTTCCCCCTGTCTCCGACACTGACATCACAGTCAACAATCATTCCACGACGTAGTCAACGATAACAATATAGCCAACAATGATCTCCTGCTGTTAACAACACAGACGTTTCAGTCGTAATTTATCGCAACACTGTTAGCACTGTGAACAATTATTTTCCAGTCTTGTCAACACAAACATTATAGTCCAGAATCACCTCCCATTGTTAACGTCACTACCATCAGGATCTCCAACGCTGTGGCATATGGAGCAAGGAAGCGAGATGAACTGAAAGGTGCAGATGACAGGGAGTGCACAGCAGGCATTCCAGAATGGAAAAACCTTCCACAGACCATCATGAAGAGTGGCATGAAATCGGAAGCAGTACTCCACGCAGTTATCATAACAAACAATTTGGATTAAACTCACAGTGCCACACGAAAAAAGAATGGAGGATGTTTACAACTACAAGAAATAGACGTAGACCTATCTAGCCAGCCGCTTGAGGGAATCTGACACTCCAGCCATGGTCTTAGCCACAGAGGGTGAAGCAAGAGGAGCTCTGGACTCATCTGTCTATGACTGCATGTAGCAGCTGCCAGTGTCTCTTTAGAAGAGGGCAAGACCCCTAATGGCAATGACAATAGCAGCAGAATAGTATTCCAGCTGGATCTGATCAAGTAGAAACCAAAGTGAACTTTACAGGGTTTAAATTTCCCAATGTAGTATTATCCCTTCAAAGACACAGAGAGAGGAAACGAAGCCAAGCGAATGGCAGCAGAAAGCCTGAAGAAGATAGATCAGTGTGGTTTCCCCAACAAACGCAAAGTCTGATACTTGCAGTTCATGCTAATCCTAAAGCTCCTCACGATCCGGATGCCGCCTGGTCCCATGAAAGCGTGAAGAGTTTAGAGCCAAAGCATCTGTATGAGTGGGAAGGAGAGTTTAGAGCCAAAACATCTGTATGAGTGGGAAGGAGAGTTTAGAGCCAAAACATCTGTATGAGTGGGAAGGAGAGTTTAGAGCCAAAGCATCTGTATGAGTGGGAAGGAGAGTTTAGAGCCAAAGCATCTGTATGAGTGGGAAGGAATGGACGGGAGAGGACAGAAGGCTGTTCAGCTCTCCCTGGAGATTCTCCTCACGGTTAACAATCATCTTCCACTATAAGCAACACTACCATCACAGTCATCAATTATGTTTCGGTGTCATCATCAAAAAACAACGTAGAACAATTATCTCCCAGGTTTATCAACACTAACATTACACTCAGAAGTCACCTTAATTGTTAATATCATTACTATTCCACCATCACGCACAAAGATCCAAGCCAGCAACAATCTCGGGCATTCCACCATCACACACAAAGATCCAAGCCAGCAACAATCTCGGGTTTAAATCAACAAAAACACCATGATTAGCGATCCCCGTTGTTGTCAACACTTAAACCATCGTTAGTTATCATCCTCTGCTGTTATCAACATGACTGTTGTTGATGTTGTGAATAACAAAAATCAAAACTGTGCGCTTTTTTTTTTTTTTTTTTTTGCTATCGCAAGCAGTAATACAGATTGTGATAATTTCAGTCTTCAACGGTTTTCAAGTGACTAAGATATCAATTTTTTCTTTGCCGTTTCATAAAATCTCAACCAGTGTTACGGAACTGCGACACGGAACACGCAACAGCCCACACTGTTGTACAATTTGTAGGCATTTTGTTTCCCCCGTTTATGGAAAATTATAGGACCCACATTTTTAAGTACAGACTTTAAGAGACAATCTGGCAAAAATAAAAAAAAAGTCTGTCTTTAAAACACATAACTGCTCAGATGAAAGTGAAAATTACAGGACAATGCATCCCAGTGTGGATTTATTATTATGAGGTCCAAATAACTTGAGTTCAAACTTTTGAAATGCTTGGTCACGCTCATTCATGCTCAAACGCCTATATTCCAGATTCAGACATCAACCAGTCATACCAGACCACAAGAACACAGAATCTTACCTGGCCCTGCATTCACTATTGTCGCTAATAAAACAAAGACGGTAAATGATATCAAAAGGTCTAATTCTCGAGTTTTGCCTCTTTGCTTCATTACTATATCGTCCTAATAATTTCAAGCATTCCGATCAACTTCTTTGGAACAATCCCAGCAAACCGCTGCATGTTGGTGTTTAATTTAGAAGACCTCGAAAAAAAAAAAAGTCATAAAATTTGACGTCATGTTTGAAAACCTGTGACGCGAACGCTGTGACAGAATGATGACACAGTACAGGTGTTCCTTCCCTTACCAATCTTATGATCACCACTGCATAATCTTTCGTGCATTAATTCAATTACAATAAAATGAATTTCTCCGCAATGTGAGCTCTTTAACGTGCTTATCCAGCACAACATCAGGCATGTGAAGATCTTCAGACATCAGTTATGAAAAGGAAACCACGTTGGT
>CM065715.1:86777779-86785279 GCA_033310375.1 Conus canariensis
AGAGAGGAGAGGGAGAGACAGACACACAGACAGACAGACAGACAGACAGACAGACAGACAGACAGAGAGTAGACAACTCTTGTTGTGATCGATGCCCTGAGTAAAATGCTTTCGCCGTGCAAAATGTAACAATTTCTTTTTACATTTGGCACACATCCCGTGGCAGATTGTAACTATAGTCACTTAAATTTTTTTTTTATGTAATTAATAGCAAACCGCCAAGAAAAAGTAGACAAACGAATTACAAGACAAAACACGACGCGTTTCGACCTCCTAGGTCTTCTTCAGCCAAGATACAAAACACTCAGGACAACAAAAATGAACGAGCTATCACTTAACTTCATTCACTTCAGCGCAAGATGGACGTTATGATTCGTTTGTCTACGTTTCTTGGCGGTTCGCTATCAATCACATTTAAAATTTGTTGAGATTTCCGCCTGCAGTCGCCTCACTTTACAACTAGACATAGTCACTTTTGTTCATGGACTACAAACGCACAATGTAACAAAGTAACAGTTGTTACAAGTTGCTCTGCGCAAAATGTAACATTGTTACATTTTTCGCTGTTTTAGCATTTTGCGCTGTATTAGAGCTGCCTTTCGTTTACAGAAATGAACCGAACAACAGCACTTATGGACTAAGTCTTCGAGAACGTCCAAACGGCAATGGATTGATACTGGTATTGCTGGTATCTGTACACGTCAGCTTCGGAGAGAGCCGGGCAGAATTCCTCTACTTCATCTGTCCAGTAACAGAAGCCAGTAAAGTGTGATAAACTTCTCATATTGATCTTGCGCACCATGCATTTAAATAAAATAGTGACGCTCTTTGACATTTTCCACACGACGAGAGGAAATTCAGTCCATAAGCCATCGCACTGATCTGAAAGGTCGCGCGTAAAACTAAAAGCTTCTGGGCAAAAATGAAGCGAGAAAAATAGATTCCATAGCACACCATGGGCTTGGCGGAAAGACTGACATCAACACCAACATGTTGTGTGGCGTTAGTCCTTTAACATGAGCACTACTGTGTCCAGCCATGTAAATTCATCCACTTCATTCCCATCCGTCACATCTCTCTCATCTAATTCCACTCCTACAGCCGATACACGGGATAGTAGTAACCCTAAGACTCTCTACGTATGGATCCCTTTCGCCTTCTTCCTGCTCGCCATCTTCATCACTCTGGCGGTCTCGTTCGTGAAGCACGTCAAGAGGGCGAAGAGACGGAGGAGACTGTGGAGGGACTACATGGAGGCCAACGTCATGTCCGGCAGGCGCAGGATCTGCCCCAGTTTCTCCAGCACCGGGGCCAAGAGCTGGTGTCTGCCCAGCTGGAGTCGCCAGACATCACCGACTCAGGCTGAAAACGGGCCCAGCATTCGACTGAACGACGGCGAGGTCAGGCTGGCTTTTGATCAGCGAGCTGGTGGGGGTCACTATCTGAGAGTCCCTTCAGTGATGACCGGAGGGTCGTATCGAGGTGTCTCCGGAAACATGCTGGAAGTGGCAGACCAGAGCACGTGGGCACAGGGTGGGCTAATGTACGGCCACAGCAACATGGCTTTCAGTTTCGATGAAGATCTGGGCCGAAGTCACGCCAAGCCCATGAAATCTCCCCAGCTGCAGCGCGTGTCTCCCGTCTGGTTCCAACGTCCTGGCACTGTGGAATGTCCCCCACGAAGAAAGCGTTGCTCCCCCGAGACAGGCAGGAAAAGGAACCTGCAGCATCCCCATCCTTCGTCCAGCAGTACCAGCGATTCTTCCAGGTCCTGTTCTCTCGCTTCCGAGACGGAGTCATTCCACGCACGGGCAACGACTCCTGATTCCCTAGCGTCCTCAACTCCGGGACTGACATCCACAGTGACCAAAGGCTCCGCTCCGGCAGGAATCTGCCCACATTGTGGCAATACCCTGCCTCTATCCCGAAGCGTCAAATCGGCGAGGAACCGATTCCAGAAAAGAATGAAGTACATAAGACAGTCAGCTTGCAGCGATTCGTTTGAACTCAGTGACGAATCTGACCACGGACCTGCAGCTCCGTCTATATCAGAGGGCGGCTCTAGACAGCCAGAACTTCCCCGGAATAACAGAGCAAACCATAATTCTGTGACTGATGGTTATCGTCTTTCTGCAGTTCCTGCCATGAACGGAACACGGACGCGCTGTCAAACTGATGTGACGTATACCACCTTACCTTTCTACTCGTTAGCGTGTGGCGAAAGCAACAGCTCCAAGACTACTGAAAGCCAGAGCGCAAGGAGTGGGCAGACGTGCAAAGCTGGACATAGACCTCAGGCTCTGGAGGTGTTCACCATTTACGTCAACAGTCCAGTCTCACGCCAGGATAAGGCTTTGAAGCAAGCGTCGCTTCCTGATCCAGGTAAGAGAACTCTCTCTCTCTTTCTCTCTCTCTTTCTCTCTCTCTCTCTCTTTCTCTCTCTCTCTCTCTCTCACACACACACACACACACACACACACACACACACACACAGAGACAGACAGACAGACAGACAGACAGACAGACAGACAGAAACAGAGACAGAGACAGAGACAGAGACAAAGACAAAGACAGATGGACAGAGACAAACAGCCAGACAGAGACAGATGCAGAGAGAGAGAGAGAGAGAGAGAGAGAGAGAGAGAGAGAGAGAGAGGGACAGAGATCATTCATTATATACATAACACGGTGTTATCTAAACATACTATGCATTATCTCTAGGTAAGGAAGGGGTGCGGGCTGGATGGGAAGCCAGGACTTACAGTTTATACATTTTGCACTGAGCAAGCTTGTGGGAACACATATACCTATCCATTGTTGCCAGTTTACTAAACTGTACACCATACGGAATCCAAACGTAGAATTGATAGCAAAGCAAGCCACCTCATCAAAACATCTTTGAACGAACTGTCACATTCAACCAGCGGCCTTGGTGTATTGGTTAGCGTCGCAGATTCCTGACAGACAGGTCAAGACTTCTATTCCCATCAGAGTCATTTATTTGTTGGATTTTTCTGCTTCGAGAGGATCCTACCCAGTGTTGAGTTTGGTCTTGGGCTCAACTGGGAAGACTGGAACCACAAAGTTGGATTTCATTCATTTCATGGAAGCGTTCTTGAGAGTGTTGCTCAAATTTCCTGACTAACACTGCAGGTGTCTGTCTTTCTCGGGCCTGATTGACGCCGGGATGTATTATGAAAGTAAGCGTAGAATATAGCCCTGTTATGAAGTCTTTGACCGGAATGTGAATTCATAGCATCATTTTCATCATCCTCATCGATTAGAAAAAAAAAAATCTTAAATTCTGTGACTCCTCATGCCCTCCTCTCATGGTGACCTCAGTTTCGATTTCTTCTCATCGTCTATACCCTTGGTAACTTCGTGTCGAGGCCGACGCTATCAGCACGTTCATTGGTTCTGACGTTGAATGGACAGGTAACGTCCGCTGGGGGGGGGGGGGGGGGGGCTCACTCACGCTGGCTTCACGACTAGACAATGATCATCGTAAGTAGAGGGCTTAGTTGGTGGTATCTTGCATATGTTAAATCGGAACAGGCACCTCTGAATACCTCCGAAATGACTTGGCAGTAATACAGTGTCTACTCTGGTAGGATGCCTCATGACTGAGTATTGATTGTTCCTCGCGGACATTGATTGGTCCCTGTGGACATTGATTGTTCTGTATGGACATCGATTGGTCCCTGTGGACATTGACTGGTCCCTGTGGACATCGATTGGTCCATGTTGACATTGATTGGTCCCTGTGGACATTGATTGTTCTGTATGGACATCGATTAGTCCATGTGGACATTGATTGCTCCATGTGGACATTGATTGTTCCCTGTGGACATTGATTGTTCTGTATGGACATCGATTGGTCCCTGTGGACATTGACTGGTCCCTGTGGACATTGATTGCTCCATGTGGACATTGATTGGTCCCTGTGGACATTGATTGTTCCATGTGGACATCGATTGGTCCAAGTGGACATTGATTGTTCCCTGTGGACATCGATTGTTCCCTGTGAACATTGATTACTCCCTGTGAACATTGATTGTTCCCTGTGGACATTGATTGCTCCATGTGGACATTGATTGCTCCATGTGGACATTGATTGCTCCATGTGGACATTGATTGTTTCCTGTAGACATTAATTGTTCCCTGCAGACATTGATTGCTCCATGTGGACATTGATTGTTCCCTGTGGACATTGATTGCTCCATGTGGACATTGATTGTTCCCTGTGGACATTGATTGCTCCATGTGAACATTGATTGTTCCCTGTGGACATTGATTGTTCCCTGTGGACATTGATTGCTCCATGTGGACATTGATTGTTCCCTGCAGACATTGATTGCTCCATGTGGACATTGATTGTTCCCTGCAGACATGATTGCTCCATGTGGACATTGATTGTTCCCTGCAGACATTGATTGCTCCATGTGGACATTGATTGTTCCCTGTGGATATTGATTATTCTCTGTGGACATTGATTGTTCCCAATGGACATTGATTGCTCCATGTGGACATTGATTGCTCCATGTGGACATTGATTGTTCCCTGTGGACATTGATTGCTCCATGTGGACATTGATTGTTCCATGTGGACATTGATTGCTCCATGTGGACATTGATTGTTCCCTGTGGACATTGATTGCTCCATGTGGACATTGATTGTTCCCTGCAGACATTGACTGCTCCATGTGGACATTGATTGTTCCCTGTGGATATTGATTATTCTCTGTGGACATTGATTGTTCCCAATGGACATTGATTGTTCCCTGTGGACATTGATTGCTCCATGTGGACATTGATTGTTCCCTGTGGACATTGATTGTTCCCTGTGGACATTGATTGTTCCCTGTGGACATTGATTGTTCTCTATGGACATTAATGTTTCCCTGTGGACATTGATTTATCCCTGTGAACATCGATTGCTCCTTGTGGACATTAACTGCTCCCTGTGGTGGAAGGACTGAGGCTGGACAAGCCGGGATGTAGCTGTGGAGGGGGTGCCGGGATAGGCGGCGTGGGTGGTTATGCCACTGAAGTGACGCAGCCGATGAGATAGCAAGCAAGCAAGAAACAAAGACACAAACAAACAATGCCACATTCAAGCTGCGGTAAACAAACAGGCAAACGAACAAACTGTGCAGCATTCGAGGTGCCGTAAACAAACAAACAAACGAACAAACTCACTCTGCCACATTAGATATGTCGTAAACAAACAAACAATCAATTAAACAAAATCTGCCACATTCGATGTACCGTAAAGTCGATTTCATAGTGTTTGCCTAATTTTGTTGACAGACGAGGCGAAATACAAAACAACATAACAACGCAATGTGTCAAGTACCGCTGGTTTTATATATGGCACAAAACAGACCAGTGACAGTGTTGTCAAATTAGCTGCATTCAGATGCAACAAACTGCAGACGTAAAAATGTGCATAAACGACACAAACCTGATAGTAGACAGCATGAGAATGTTCAATCCTCTGATTAATTCTCCTCGTTGATTTATCTGTCTTGCTGTCTACTTTCAGGGGAGCTTCGTCTTGCACGTTTTCATGTGTGATGTTTTCAACGCCTGAAGAAGAACCTGTGTCGAAAATTCACTTACCTGTGTCGTATTATGGTTTAAATCAGTGTTACGGCATACCTTGTTTTGTGTGTTCCTTTGTATTTTGCTTTGTTTTTAGTCACGCTAGAGCAAGACTCGAACCTCACACCCTGGGAACTCTCTCTTTCTAGGTGAAACCTTTATCCACCTTTCCACCAATGATACGATGGTGATAATGATGACGAAAACGAGGATGTTGTTGAAGGCAACGACGACGACGACTATGATGATCATGATGATGATGAAAATGGTGATGTTGATGCAGAGAATGACGACAACGATGACGATGACGACTATGGTGATCATGAGAAGAAGAAGAAGAAGAAGAAGAAGAAGAAGAGAGAGAAGAAGAAGAAGAAGAAGAAGAAGAAGAAAAAGAAAAAGAAGAAGAAAGAGAAGAAGATATTGATGATAATCATGATGATGATGATGAAGAAGAAGAAGAAGAAGAAGAAGAAGAAGAAGAAAGAAAATAAAAGAAAAGTTTCGTGCAAATGTGGAAATCGTGAATCATAAGATATGGAGAAGGCTACGACAGGAAAACCGACACTAACACCCAATACAGAAAGATGATGGGAAACGTGATGCATCCATTATGATGACTCACGCTGAGAAAAGATCATGCAGGCGAACGATGCACTCAGACACCGCGCACACACACACACACACACCCCACACACACACACGCGCGCGCGCGCGCACACACACACACAACACACACACACACACACGCACGCATGCACTTACATGCGCATGCACGCGCGCACGCACGCACGCAGCCCGCACTCACGCACACAGGCATGCGCGCAGTATGCACGCATGCACACACACACACACACACACACACACACACACACACACACACACACACACACACATACACGCGCGCGCGCGCGCGCATAACACACACACACACCACACACACACACACACACACACACACACACAATTGTATTCAAGTTTATGAAGAATCAGCATCATACACCAAAAGAGAGAGAGAGAGAGAGAGAGAGAGAGAGAGAGAGAGAGAGAGAGAGAGAGAGAGAAATGGGGGGGAGAGGGCAAGCGTAAGGTTGGAGAACATAATGGATGAGCTGGAAAAGTCTTCCATTACTTGTACTTATTGTGCTCTGAGAAATATTCAGAGTGACACAGACATTATGACATGAAAGACAACCCTTCAGAAAAAAAAAACAGATTTTAAAAGATCTGCTCCAAGTGTGAAAGCATGGTATTATGAGCATGGCGATTCTCTGGAATGTTACATTTCTCTGTAACTCGAAGGGCAGCAAAACTGCCTTCACCGTGTTTCAGTCTCAAGTCTTATGGAAGAATACCCAAGATTTCATGATTTGAATGTAATTATGTTGAAGATTCTAACAGAACTGGCTTTAAGAACACATCTGTGCTATGCAATGACATGAGAATATCACATGACGAAAACCTAATTGTGAATGCATCATTCAGATGGAATTTGATATAAGCTTGAAAAAATGTTTTACGAGAGAGGGGGTCCAAGAGGTGCTTAATTTTGAGTAACCAATATCCGTATAGTGGTCCAAACATGATAGGTGGTTATCAGTTCTCCTAAAACAAGAGCAGGCTGTTGGTTTAATAATTCTGGCATTGATATGGAAGGGAATAAAAATACTGAATAGATTTAGTTGCTTTCGTTTAGCGATTATCATGATAATTATGCTTGGTAATATGTGGGGGTTAGAACCATATTGTTTAATGCAGACCAGTCAGTTAACAAATAGACACTTTCTTGTGATAACAAAAATACCTTTCTAGTTTGGAATCGTATGTATGAACGACAGCATCACTTGCACTTGGAAACATGTTACAAAGAACTCGTGAATATAAAGGCAAGTCATAA
>CM065715.1:86790279-86792779 GCA_033310375.1 Conus canariensis
GATTTATAAATACCATGTCATAAATCCAACAAACCTTTTGCAGCGAAATTAGACACGCGAAATCGTGAGCACACACATTGATTTATCAAATACAGACTAGCCCCACTTACATAGACGCAGAGATACTTACCGGAGGTACAGACTAGCCCCACTTACATAGACGCAGAGATACTTAAGCAGAAGTACAGACTAGCCCCACTTACATAGACGCAGAGATAAATACTTCTGTGCACAAGATAAATCACATGTCAATGGGCGTGAGTGCGTTAGGTGCACACCTGCGACGAGAGAGAGAGAGAGAGAGAGAGAGAGAGAGAGAGAGAGAGAGAGAGAGAGAGAGAGAGAGAGAGTCACGACATTGATTGAGAGAGAACGACGGACAGCTGTCAGGAAAATGCAAAGACATCAAAAGCATCACATCGATACCTTTAGCATACACAACTGGCACACGCTAACGAAGGGAGTTGCTCTCCCGTCGGGCGATTTTCATCGTGGATCTGTTATGCCACCTTGCATCTTTTCTGCACAGCGTGACGATTGAAATTCGATCTGCAGAAAGAATCTGCCTTATTTCTCAAGCCATCTGTTCGTAGATTTTTTTTTTAAATCGATCAAATGAGATTTTTTCCTATCTTTTTGTATTTCTTTCCTCCTTGCTTTCCCTTTTCCCTTTTACTTCCTCCTATTTACATTGTATTCTTTTTCTGTCACATTTTATTCTTTCCCCTTCATTTTTATTCCTCCTTTATTTCCTTCCTTCTTCAATTGTGGTTTTATTTTTAATCTTCGTTCTTCGTTTCCTTTTTCATTTTGCTCTACTTCCTTTTTTTCATTCTCTAACGTTCCTTCTTTTCTCTCTCCTCTTTTTTTTTCTTTTCTACTCTCCTTTTTTCCATTCCTTTCCCGTTTGTCCTTTGTTTCCTTTTTTTTTTCATATTCCTTTCTCATCATTCTCGTTTTCTTTTTCTTTTCAGTCTACTTCCTCAATCTCATTCCTACATTTCTTTATATCATTTTCTTCTAGCTGATTTGTTCTTTTTCTGTTTCTGCATGTTTTCTTACTGACATTGTTTATTTTCTTTTTTCTGTCTTTTCTTTCTTGTTTCTGTTATTTCTGATTTAAATTCCCTCCCTTCTGATTTCACTTTCTTCCTCTTCAAACTTCTTTCAATGATTTCCTTTTTTTTTCCTTCATTATTTTTCTTGTTGCTTTTTTTTCCTTTGTTCTCTCTCTCTCTCTCTCTCTCTCTCTCTCTCTCTCTCTCTCTCTCTCTCTCTCTCTCTCTCTCCGTTCCTGCTTTCTCTTTCCTCTTTCTGTGGTTCTTTTTGTTTATGTCCTTAATTTGTTCAATCTTTGTTTCAAACCTATTTTTCCTGTCATCCTTTTTCTTTGTGTTCTTGTTTCCTTTTTTTTTCCTGCTTTCTTTCCTTTTCCCTGCTTTCTTTCCTTTTTCCCCTCTTTCTTTCCTTTCTCCCCAACTTCTTTCTTTTCCTTTTTTCCCCTGCTTTCTTTCCTTTTTCCCCCTGTTTCTTTCCTTTTCCCCCCTGCTTTCTTTCCTTTTCTCCCCTGCTTTCTTTCCTTTTCCCCCTGCTTTCTTTCCTTTTCCCCTGCTTTCTTTCCTTTTTCCCTGCTTTCTTTCCTTGTTTATGTCCCTGCTTTTTTCCTTTTTCCCACCTGCTTTCTTTCTTTTTCCCTGCTTTCTTTCCTTTTTTCCCCCTGCTTTCTTTCCTTTTTTCTCCTGCTTTCTTTCCTTTTTTCTCCCTGCTTTCTTTCCTTTTTTCCCCCTGCTTTCTTTCCTTTTTCCCCCTGCTTTCTTTCCTTTTTTCCCCCTGCTTTCTTTCCTTTTTTCCCCCTGCTTTCTTTCCTTTTTTCTTCCTGCTTTCTTTCCTTTTTTCTCCTGCTTTCTTTCCTTTTTTCCCCCTGCTTTCTTTCCTTTTTTCCCCCTGCTTTCTTTCCTTTTTTCCCCTGCTTTCTTTCCTTTTTCCCCCTGCTTTCTTTCCTTTTTTCCCCCTGCTTTCTTTCCTTTTTCCCCCTGCTTTCTTTCCTTTTTCCCTGCTTTCTTTCCTTTTTCCCCCTGCTTTCTTTCCTTTTTTCTTCCTGCTTTCTTTGTTACACTCTGTTTTACTTTCGTTTTTCCCTTGGTTCTTATTTACTCTTCCATTTTCTTCTTCTTTCAGCCTTCTTCTACTTCTGTTCTCTTTCTGTACTTATCCTTTTTCTTTTCTCTCCTTTTCATTTTTGTCCTTTTTTTTGCTTATTTTCACCGTTTCTCTTACGTCTTTCCTTTATACACCTCCTTCTTATCTCCATTCTCTTGTTGTTGTTGTTGTTGTTGTTGTTGTTGTTGTTGCGTCGTCGTACCCTGGCTGAAAGATCCAGGGATCATCCAAACAGCCAAAGTACTTGAACGCTATGGTACAAATGCATCAGCTAGGGATGAGAACATTACGTGTGTGACCGTTTTTGATTACCCCGCCACATGGGCAGCCACACTCCGAC
>CM065715.1:86815279-86820279 GCA_033310375.1 Conus canariensis
CAGAAAGAAAGAAAAAGAGAAGAAAAAAAAGAAAGAAAGAAAACAATGGATGATGCACAGCACGTTTCATGTGATGTAACCGATAGTGCGGTGACCTTTTATCTTTCAAAGACGGCAGCCAAGGAGTGGCGATAGACGGAGAGATGTACTAAAGAAAAAGTGGAAACATGAGAGAGAGAGAGAGAGAGAGAGAGAGAGAGAGAGAGAGAGAGAGAGAGAGAGAGAGAATATGAAGAAAATGGGAAAAGAAGGACAGACGATGACAACAACAACAACAACAACAACAACAACGATAAGAATGACAACGCCGGTAGAGAGGCAACGTAGTGTGGTGTCGGTCGTCTTCTTGCTCGTCTCTCCTCTTCCGCTTCCCCCCCCCCCCCCCCCCCCCATCACCCTTCCTTATCTTCCCCATGTCCACCTCCCATTGACTCATCAACTTCCCCCCACCCCCCACCCCCCTCCGTGTCTTTTACTAATGTTTTTCTTCAAACCCACGTCCACTCACTCGCACGCGCACCGGCATACAGTTTTGACAGACATTGAACAACACACATGCACGCGCTAACTTGCGCGCGCATAGACATACAGACAGACAGACACTCTCTCTCTGTCTCTTTATTTCAACAACTGCACGTACGCACGCAAACACAGGCAAAGCATGCACGCAGGCTCACACACACACACACACACACACACACACACGAGAGCGCGTGCGCGCGCACGCACGCACGCACACACACATGAGAGCGCGCGCGCACGCACACACACACACACACACACACACACGCGCGCGCGCGCGGCGCGCGCGCGCGAGCGCGCGCACACACACACACACACACACATGATGGCATTCAAGCACGCAAGCGCACGGACGTACACTCGTACACACACACATGCACGATGCACTGTTGTCTCATGAAAACTGTAACCTTTATTCCTTGTTTCGATGTTTGTTTGTTTCTGCCGGTTGAAAGTGTAAACATGACAGTATGAATGTGTCAGCACACACCAAACATCAGTATATTAGAAAAACCCAGACGCTGTGTTTCAAACAACAGAATATTCAAATCAACAAGAATTTGACCATTTAGTAATTGAACACACAGGCTTTGCATCGGTGAGTACGAGTCAGATTCATTATTATCAACCAAAAAGAAGAAGAAGAAGAAGAAGAAGAAGCTCCCCCCCTCTCTCTCTAAAACCCCTTTCTGCCTCCCACCCCCATGACCCCATGAAACTAACTCATTTTTTTTTCTAATTTTTGAATATATTGTTTTTAATTCCATGCAGTATAATGCCATTGAATGTTATACAAAAACATTACAATACAAACATTGCATACATGAAACATTACACAAAATAGAACAATGCGTAACAAAATTCAAATAATGCCGAAGAATGCGAAATAACAGAGCAGCAATTAACACATAGTTCTTACCTTACCTTACCTTACATTACCACATAACACAACACAAAACAGCACAGAAGAGTAATATCCAATATAACAAAACACTAAGATACAACACAATACAGTACAGAACTATACGACACACAATTTCTTTTCCCAAGCATGCACACATACATATATATTATACGACACAAAAAGTTGGGGGAGGGGGGGGGGGGGGGGGGGGGGGGGGGTTTGTCCCAAGCATACACACATATTGCAACAATTATATATTGCAGCAATTAAAACAAAATCACATACATTATATGACATCATAATACATTCCATTTCATACAATCTTAAGGAAAGTAAGTCAGTCGAAGAAGAGAGAGAGAGAGAGAGAGAAGAGAGACAGACAGACAGACAGACAGACAGAGCAAAAGAATGGGTTTGGGTGTCACAAAGCATCATTTCACAACACATGCTTTTTACATACACTTTTCCCTTCAGTTCATATGATTCGAAAGAGAAAGAAAGAATTATTTGTAAAAATACAATAAAAACAAACAAACAAAAAGAAACAATAGATCTCATCAGTCTCACAAGCATCGGAAGAAAAAAAAAAGATGGATGCCGTGCGTATGTAGATTTCCAAAACAAGTGGTCAATACTGTCTTTGTGTGTACCACAAAAAACAAACAAAACTACATTCGTTGTCTTCAGCAACTCCCATTTCCTTGAAGACAGCATTAATTTGTACCAAGACATTTATGTCATATTGTTGACTGGAACAATATTAACTTTACATCTTTTATGTTATGGGCGTATAAACAACACGATTTCCAGTCGTGAAGCACTGATAGCTTTCCGTCCCATAGGTCATGACATTTCTTTCAGCAAAGGAGTGAATCTTTTTGTTCTTGACAACAATACATTATTTCTTCATATGATCAATAATTGAAGACTCAGTTCCAGCAAAAATGATAAAATCTATATAAACATCACATTTTCCCGTAAATCTTGTGTAAGAAAGCAGCCTGCTTTCATCATCAACAAAACGTGGAGGAAACATATATTTTTCGCCTCGAACATTCTGCAAATGATGAATTTCTTTTCAATTTGGATGCTATCGTTTTCGCATATTGGTTCAGAACGAAGTTCTGCGGAATTCGTTGGTATACGCTTATAGTAAAAGATTTGTATGCTTCTGAAACGACTGTTCAGAAATAGTGATATTTTGTAAAGTCTGAAACATACTCTGGACCATGTTTATTCATAAGTGGCCAGTTAGGACAGTTTTTCACCAACATGTGTTTCCATTGATTAGCTGATCGCTCGGCTGTTCGCATCCGAGATACTTTTAATGATGATATAAACGTTTTCAAATCAGGAAAACCAAACCACCATTTTCAACACTTTTATGAGCCGTTTTCTGGTTTTTGTTGTTGTTGGTGGTGGTGGTAATGGTGGTGGTGGTGTTGTTGTTGTCTGGTTTCATATTCCAAACAAATATATAACAACATCGTTGGCAGCTATTTGAAGAACATATCTGGTGTATTTGGCAAAACGTAACTGCAGATGCTTCAATTTTGAAAGGTATGAGAGATTTTAGTATTGCTCTCCTGCCAATAGGCGTTAACTGACGTTATACCCACATACACCCAAACAAACAAACAAAGACATTTCAGGATAGAGTGATAGAGGAAACAACGGATGCGGGTCGCTGCTTGTAATCTGACGGGAAGCATGCAGCCGCAAGTCAAGCAGCAAGACAGCAGCAGCTGCAGCCGCTCACACGGTTCTTCAGTTCGATGCAGCAGCAGTGGTGGTCGTGGTGGCGGCGGCTGCAGAGGTGGCGGCTATAGTGGTGGAGCCTGCGTCTACGTCATCCTCCGACACGAGGTAGCCCTTGAAGCTGTTCTGCTCCCCGGTGGTGATGCTCCAGGTGACAGAGAGAGGGTAGTGGGGGAAGACCCCCACCTGGTCCCCGGCCAGCAAGTGTACTGTGGTTACGCAGGCCGAGTCGTAATCATCTGTGGGGAGATTGCAAAAAAAAAAAAAAAAAAAAAAAAAAAAAGGTGACAGGGGGTCAGGACCAGCTGTGATGTCGTGGTGAAGAAAGGACAGAAGACTGTGTGACGGAATTCAGTTGTCAAAAAAAAAAAAAAAAAAAAAGGGGGGGGGGGGGGGGGAGGAGAAACAAGACAGATTGCTAAGACCAAAGGTGAAGATTTGAAGAAGGGTAGAGACTGGGTGAAAGAATCCAGGTATTGAGAGAGAGAGAGAGACAGACAGACAGACAGACAATTTGTCGAGAGCAGCGGTGAAGATTTGAAGAAGGGTAGAGACTGTGTGAAAGAATCCAGGTATGAAAAAAGAGACAAACTGTCATGATCAGAGGTGAAGTCTTGAAGAAGTGTAGAGACTGTGGGAAAGTGAAGAATCCAGGAATGAAAAAGAAGAAACACATTGTCGAGACCAGTGGTGACAACTTGAAGAAAGGTAGATACTGTGTAAAAGAATTCATTTATCAAGGAGAGAGAGAGAGAGAGAGGAGAGAGAGAAGGAGAGAGAGAGAGAGAGAGAGGAAGAGAGAGAGAGAGAGAGAGAGAGAGAGAAAGACAGATAGACAGACAGACAGACAGACAGACAGACGCACAGATCATCAAGACCAGCGGTGAAGACATGAAGAAGGGTAGAGACTGTGTGAAAGAATTTAGGGATGATGAAACTGGGGACGGATGGTCAAGGCCAGCGATAAAGGCTTGAGGAGGCGTAGAGACTTTGCAAAAGAGTTTAGGGAGGAAAACTTGAGAAGAACGGGGACTGCGCCGAAGGAACCAGGGTAGAAGACCTGGGAAGGGGAGGGACTGCACAAGAAGGACCAGGGAGGAAGACTTGGGAAGGGGAGAGACTGCACAAGAAGGACCAGGGAGGAAGACTTGGGAAGTGGAGAGACTGCACAAAAAGGACCAGGGAGGAAGACTTGGGAAGGGGAGGGACTGCACAAGAAGGACCAGGGAGGAAGTCTTGGGAAGGGGAGGGACTGCACAAGAAGGACCAGGGAGGAAGACTTGGGAAGGGGAGGGACTGCACAAGAAGGACCAGGGAGGAAGACTTGGGAAGGGGAGAGACTGCACAAGAAGGACCAGGGAGGAAGACTTGGGAAGGGGAGAGACTGCACAAGAAGGACCAGGGAGGAAGACTTGGGAAGGGGAGAGACTGCACAAGAAGGACCAGGGAGGAAGACTTGGGAAGTGGAGAGATGCACAAGAAGGACCAGGGAGGAAGACTTGGGAAGTGGAGAGAATGCACAAGAAGGACCAGGGAGGAAGACTTGGGAAGTGGAGAGACTGCACAAGAAGGACTAGGGAGGAAGTCTTGGGAAGTGGAGAGACTGCACAAGAAGGACTAGGGAGGAAGTCTTGGGAAGTGGAGAGACTGCACAAGAAGGACTAGGGAGGAAGTCTTGGGAAGGGGAGGGACTGCGCAGCAGGGACCAGGGAGGAAGTCTTGGGAAGGGGAGGGACTGCACAGCAGGGACCAGGGAGGAAGTCTTGGGAAGGGGAGGGACTGCGCAGCAGGGAACAGGGAGGAAGACTTGGGAAGG
>CM065715.1:86822779-86892779 GCA_033310375.1 Conus canariensis
GACTTTGAGTCCACACAGAATAAGATTTTGCATGTATCCGTCGAAAGATCTACAATGTAATTTAATGCCATAAGTATGGCTACAAGTTCAGCAGTAAAAATGGAATAATGTTTACCAATGTAGTATCGTTTTTCTGTTTTTAATGAGGGTATTACAAAAGCCGCACCAGTATTTCCATCATCAAGAACTGATCCATCGGTGTATATCTTTAGATAGTCTGTATACTTACTTTCTAAGTGGGAATCAACTATAAACATTTTAATAGGTTAGGGGAATGGTTTTTGGATAAATCTGTGTGATCAATGTCAAATATTGGTTGATTTTGTTCCCATTCTGGAAGTGGAGAAAAAGAAGGTTTAATTGCAACATTTTTCCCGTTCAGCTCTGTATTACAGATAATATCTGAGGCAAATGTATTGATGGGCTTCAATGACTGTATTGTTCTAGCTCTTTTTGCAAAGTCGGTTTCTGAATTAAGATTTGTTTCTTTTTGTGAAAATGTTTCATAAGCAAAAGTTTTCAGGATAAATTTCGCAGCTGAGGCTTTTCTTTGTTCATCGACGGGTAGAATACCAGCTTCTGTGTAAGTTCCTAAAATTGACGCGTGTATTGGTACACCCAGAGCAAGTTTGTAAGCTTTGGAATCTATGCTCTGCAGTTTCTTTAACAAGTGCGCTGGAGCGCTGAAAAAAACCTCCTGGCCATACGTCAGCCGTGAACGTACAAGGGAGGTAGCGAGAGATATTAGTGCCTTTGTGTCCTGTCCCCAGTGCTGTCTGCTTATTACCTTCAAAAAGTTAAGACTTTTTCCAGCTTTGTTTGTGATGTTGTCGATGTGGTAATTCCACGAAAGTTTTGAAGTGAGGTAGACGCCAAGAAATTTGACAATTTGTGTATATTTTATGATTGCACAATTAATCGTGAATTCAGGTAATTTATTAGGGTCATAGCCTGAATTAAACAGCATGATTGTTGTTTTTTTTCCAATGATAATGTTAGTCCATTTTCTATCATAAAGTTGTTGATTTTATTAAGTTCACGTTGATACACTTTCTTTGTATAGTTCAAAGCCCTGACTGGAGTTTTACATTTCATTGTCACCTTCATCCACAAACAAATATCATCAGCAAATTGAGCTAAAGTGGTATCTTTGGACAAGTCTTTTGGAAGATCAGCTAAAAGGATGTTAAACAAAATTGGAGAAATAACCGATCCTTGAGGCAGACCCATACTTAGCTGTCTAGGGTTTGAATATGAATTTCCGAGCTTTACCTGTATAAACCTATTAGATAGAAAGCTGGCAATGTAATTGTACGTGTTACCTGTTATGCCTATGTGTTTAAGTTTATAGAGAAGGCGAGTGTGCCAAACTTGATCGTATGCTTTTCGGACATCAAAAAATGTCGCTTGTATATTTTTTCGCCTTGCGAACTGCTGCTTTACTTGGGTTGTTAATTTAACGAGATGTTCAGTTGTAGATCTGCCTTTTCGAAATCCAGTTTGGTTGACAGGTATCACTTTATATTTTTCGCAGTAATGAACTAGTCTATTTAAAACAATCTTTTCCATTAGTTTGCATGTGTGGGATGTTACGGCGATTGGACGATAGCTGTTTTTATCTGCTCTGGGCTTTCCTTGTTTGTGTATTGGAATAATGATTGAGTGCTTCCAGACGAGAGGGATATTACCATCAGACCAGCATTTCTGTGGAAGAAAACGAAGAAATTCTATAACATTATCTGGCAAGTGTCCCAGCATTTCATTTGAGATTCCGTCTAAACCAACGGATGTTTCTTCTTAAGACTTGAAATACATTCTTTTACTTCGTACAATGTTATATCAGCATTTATATACGATCCATTTATATTATTTGTTTCTCTATGTGTTCTATTTTTTTCTTGATTTTCTCTATATCTCCTGCCTTTCTCTGAGAGTCCAGTATTTCTACTATAATTTGCAAACATTTCAGCAAATTCTTCAGCTTTTTCTAGATTTGTAGGCATATCTGTGTTGTCCAATTTGATAGGACACTGTGGCAAGTTAATTCCATTCTTCATAGTTTTTAGTTTTTCCCAGACTTTTTGCATGTCCTTGTGATTTGATACTTCATTTATGCAAAAAATAGAAAAATATTGCCTTTTTGCTTGTGCATTAACCATATTGGCTTTGTTTTTTTGCTTTTTTCATCTCTAAAAGATTTGGGACAGACTTATCTCTTAAATATATTCTAAATTTTGATATCTTTTCCTCTTTGCTTCTTCACAAGCTTGATTCCACCAAATATTACCGAATGCTTGTGAGATCTTACTGACTTGCACCGCGGGATAGATTCATTTGCAGCGTCTAGGACTGCATTTGTAAATAAAGTATATAAGCTATTGACATCTTTGTTGTTTGTGTCATTAACTTCAAATGTAGAAAGTAAACTTGAAAATTTTTCCCAATTTGCAAGTCTATAGTTATACTTGGGTACTTTGTCCTTGGTTGGATCTGTTGATTGAGATTTTTTAGTTTCAAAACAAGTGACAATAGGTAAATGGTCACTATGTAGGTTGTCATCAAGTGTATTCCAGCTGCAGACCGCTGCCACATCTGGGGACACTAAAGTTAGATCGATGGCACTCGCTCTATGACTAGGATTATCAGGAATACGAGCTATTCGACCATCATTAAGGAGATAGAAGGAAGCATCAACAATATTTTCAACGAAACGATTACTTGTAATTGATTGACAGTCCTTCTCCCAAAATGGTGAATGTGCATTGAAATCTCCTGCAATGAGGAATTTTTTTTTTACCTTGGTCCGTCTGGAGTGTTCGAATCCACTCTGTGTTAGAATCATTTGGACCCTGTGGTAGGTAAACAGATATGACTGTTAAGAGTGAAGAGTTCAACTGAACTGTCACGGCACAAGAATTAAGATTGGGAATATTTGGTGGAATAGGGTTAGGGCATGAAGTGTACTTTACCCCTTCATGAATATATATAGCTGTACTGATTTTCCCATCGGTATCTATCTTCTGATGTATAGGGGGAAAATAATAGGTTTTTTTTTAATTTGGTAACTTGTCTCTTTTAACGTTTAGAGACTGAAGAGCTAAAAGTTGGTATTCATGGTGCGCCAGGTGTTGCACGAGGTGATCCAAGTTCGTACTGATGGAGCGACAGTTCCATTAGAATACGCTGAAGTTACTTTCCGCAGACATCAACTAAATCTTTCACAATCTGATAAGTTAACAGGAAATAAAATAATAATAATGATAATGATAACGTCACTATTATCTAAGGGGAAAAAAAATTGCATGTGCAGTCAAAAATTAGCCGACAAAAATCACAGCAGTTATTTGCGCGCAACGCAGTCTAAGGGCACAGAGGTAAGTGAATTCGCAAGTGTGCAGACGCATGTGACAATTCTTAGAATACTGGCCAGTCTCCTAGGACGTCAAATGGGTTGAACCAGCTGCGGTCGAGGTAGGGTGGACGTAGGAAGGGTCGGGCATAGCGGGCTGGCTTCCTGGGCGTTTCCCACAGAAGATCCCTGACGTGTCGCCCCACGTTCCCTGCCAGCAGACTGGTCCCCTTCTGTGACAGGTGGCATTTGTCCTTGAGATGGTAAGGCCTTATGTTATGATAATCGACGAGCGTGATGTTGTTCACGTCGAACAGCTCGGAGGTAAGGATGGCATTAAATAACTGCCGATTTACCTCCATCTTCAGGTCTTTTACAATGGGAACTTTGCTGACGACGAATCTGGTGTTAGGATTCTTTCTTGATGCGTCTTTAAGTGATTTAACGAAGGTGTTACACAGCTTATTTGGCTCTGTTGTCTTCAGGTCGTTAATCCCACAGTGGATAACCACAGCATCAAGATGAGGTTCTTTTGTAGCTATCTCCTGAAAGTGATCTTGAGTTATTTTCAAAGTGTTGCTTCGTTGTTTTGAAGGTTTGAAGTGATAAGACCGACCAAGGCGTGTTTCTTGTACTCCGTTCATAACAGAGTCGTGAAGAATAAGTACATTCGGTAGATTGGAACTAGTATTCGATTTCTTTTTGGAATCTACAAGATGACGAGATTTGTACTTGACGTCATCTCTTGACGTGTCAGCCTTGGAGGGTTTGGCGTCATTTGTCTTCGAAAGGCTTGGGCAGGACACCTTTTTGTTAGTCCCACCTTTCTTCGATATTTCTTCTGCAGCAGACGTCTTGTGCTGTGCAGGATGACTCGCAACGCCTGACGACAATCGACTTCCCGCCACTTCAGCGTAGGTGGGTCCAGCTGGAGGGCAGGGGTGTGTTTTCCGTGGTCGTCATGGAAACTTTCGGCTTGGCGATGTTCTGAATCATGCCGTTTCGAAACTCCACTGCTTTTTCTAGGGAGGATATTCGGCAGCAGAGATTTAAAATGACTTGCCGCAAGTCAGGCGTTGCGTCGGATGTTGCGCACAGCACAGGTGTCGAGATAACGCCGCTGCACACTGACGCGTTCGAAGACTCCACTGTCGTTGGTGTAGGTCAGTGGACGGCTTCTCGGTTCGTGGGTCGCATTGATGGCTCTCCGAACGATCGGACGTGTTTGCGTTCGAAGCTGACCATCGTTGGGAAGCCCGAGTTATACGTTTGCACGCAGGAGTGCCGTTACTTCTGGATTTCATGTCTTGATCCACTTGCGAAAACTTTTACCTCGCGAGAAAAGTTAACTGCTGGGAGTCTCCGCCATTTTGTGTGTGTGTGTGTGTGTGTGTGTTTCAATATGCACCTTGTTTGTATTTTATGTTTCTTATTGGTTTCATTTATGTTTTCCTTAACCTTTTCTGTATTTGTAAGCGATTAGGGCTTATGATGTAAGATTAAGCGCCATAACTAATCATTATTAGTATTATTAACTGTGAGGTTGGACCTCACACGATTACATGTGTTTCCACCATGACATGTCCCATTCGAAGTGTGACACTTCAAGTGAAGAGAATTGTTGGACGGATAAGTAGTGAACGGCAACAACACATGCACTTTCCCACTCCCTCCACACAAGCATGGGGGAAAAATAAAAGAAGAAAGAAAGGGAAAGAGAAAAGGAAAGAAAAAGAGCGATAAATGACTTAGAAAAAGATATACTGCATGGAGAAAGGTGTATTGGGGATGGGTTGGGAGGGCAGGGTGGAGGGAGAGCGGATAGGAGGGGATTGGCGTGGATTATTGGTGGTGGTGTAGTCTAATGATACAGTTTGATTATGGGTACATTCAGTGCGGAGAAAAACGAGATGATGGACTACGTGGGTGACGTCAAAACAACGATGACGTATTGGCATTCGACAAAAAAAAAAAAGAGAAAAAAGAAAAAAAAATCACACACACACACACACACACACACACGCACACACACACACACACACACGCGCGCGCGCGCGCGCGCTCGCACACACACACACACACACACACACACACACACACACACACACACACCACCACCACCACCACCACCACCACCAACAATAACAACAACAACAACATAACAACGCTCAGCGAAACCGGATGGAAGGAGAAGAAGAAGAAGACAGAGAAGGGGTGAGGGGTGGGTGGAAGGTCATCAGGTGTGGGCGTTGGGGATAAAGGAAAAGGGGATGGAAGGGAGAACAGAGGAGAAGGAGAAGAAGGAGACAGGAAGAATAGAAGGACAGACAGTCAAACAGACCGACCGACCGACCGACCGACAGACAGACAGACCAGACACTCACATTTACTCCACAGATAGCAGATGCTGTCGGTACCTCCAGCCGCCCTTTTGACCTTCAGGTAGGCTTGAGCGTCGGGGTTGATGGTCACGACAAAGTTGACGAAGAACCAGTAGATTCCTGAAACAGACGCCATGACCAGCGTGTTAGGGTGTGGTGTGGTGTGGTGTGGTGTGGTGTGGTATTGTGTCGTGTGGTGTGGTGTGATGTAGTATGGTGAGGTGTGAGCATCGGGGTTGATGGTCACGACAAAGTTGACGAAGAACCAGTAGATTCCTGAAGCATACGCCGTGACTAACGTGTTCGGGTGTGGTGTGGTGTGGTGTGGTGTGGTGTGGGTACTGTGTGGTGTGGTGTGGTGTGATGTAGTATGGTGTGCTGTGCTGTGCTGTGCTGTGGTATTGTGTGGTGTTGTGTGGTGTGATGTAGTATGGTGTGGTGTAGTGTGGTGTGGTGTGGTGTGGTATCGTGGCGTAGTGTTGCGTCGTGTGGTGATGTTTGTTTTGGTGTGATGTGTATTTCAGGTGGTGGTGCGGTGTGGGTTTTGTTTGGTGTATAGTGTTGTCCTATGTCGTGTTGGGGAGTGTGGTGTTTTGTGTTGGTGTGTGATGTGGTGTTGTGTGGTATGGTGAGGTGTAGGGCATAGTGTTATGTCGTGTGTTGGTGTGTGGTGGTGTGATGTTTGGTGGTGCATAGTGATGTTTTGTGTGTTGTTGTGGTGTGGTTGCGTAGTGTTGGTGTGATCTTGTGTGATGTTGTATTGTATCGTGTTTTGTGCAGTGGCTTTGTGTGGTGTCATGTTGATCGAGGGGTGTGGTGCTGTGTAGTGTTGTATGAAGCTGTGTCGTGTGGTGCATCGTGTTATGTTGTGTGGTGTTGTTCGTGTGGTGTTACGTTTGCGTCGTGTGGAATTGTGTTAAGTAGAGTTGTATTGTTGTGTTGCATAATGTTGTGTGGTGTGGTATAATGTCAGCTTGCGTGTTGTTGTGGTGTAGTCTTATGTAGTGTGGTGTTTCATGCTATGTTATGCGATGTTGTTTAGTGTAGTATTACATGGCTCTGTGTAGTATTTTGTTGCGTGGATCTTTAATGTGGAACGTGGTGTATTGTGTGGTGTTGCACTGTAATGTGTAGTGTGTTGTACTGTGTTGTTTAGTGTGGTGTTGAATAGTGTCGTGTGATGAATGGTGTGGTGTGTTATGGTGTAGTGTTGTGTATTGTTGTGTTGTATGGTGCTGCGCGCTGCTGTGTTCTGTGGAGTTTGTGATGTTGGACTGCATTGTGTTCTGCATGTAATGTGTGTGTGTGTGTGTGTGTGTGTGTGTGTGTGTGTGTGTGTGTGTGTGTGTGTGGAGGGCGGGGGAGGGGGGGTAACTGAATAGGTAATAACTATCTAAATTGGTAGACGACTTTCCGAAGAAACAACGGAGCAAACAAGCCAGCAAGCAACCAGCCACGTAAAGATTCAATCCGTAAAAACATTTCTAGTGATGACAGTGGTAACTGCTTTCTATAAACCTTGGCAACAATAGAGAGTATGGACATCAACACGCCCAACTCATCACACACCGCACATTCACGTGCCCATTTGCAAAACACACACACACACACACACACACACACACACACACACACACACACACACACACACACATATCTCCCACCCCCGCCCCCTCTCCATCCTCCTTCCTTTGCCTCCCACTCTTCACACCACACACACACACACACACACACACACACACACACACACACCACACACACACCCTACTTACCACGCCTTACGCCCAAGCCCAGCATCATCACCACGCCTGCCCACAAAACTCCCTCCCCCTCCTCTCTTCCTTCTTCTCCTTCCCTGCCCATCCCCCCCCCCTCCTCCCCCGTTCTCCCCCTCCCCTTTCACCTCCGTCTCCCCCCTCCAAAGTGCACGAACCATCGACAGGAGCTGTGTAGTAGCCGGTGGAGGAGCTGTAGTCACTGCCTTCGTTCAAATTCACGGTTCCGTACTTCAGAGTGATCGAGGAGCTGGCATACGGGCTGGATCCTGACGATGACATCAAGGCTGAAAAGGCTGAAGACGGTGCCACGTAATCGTCTGGCTCAACGACTGGAAGGGGGAGGGTGGGGGAGGCAGAGGGAGGGGGTGGAGTGGGAAGAGAAAGGAAAGCTTAGAAAAGAGAACTCCAGGAAACAAAATACGTGATAGTATATAAGAAAAATAAAATGTCCCGTAGCCTTTATTCCTGTGCCGCTACGGAGCTTTTCTTGAGGGAGGAAAATGTATGGGTTTTTTTTTTTCCACACATGCACACGGACACGCACACGCGCGCGTGCTTAAACACACATACTCGCACACACACGAGCGTACGCGGCCCCCCCCCCCCCCCCCCCCCCCCCCCCCCCACACACACACACACGCACGCAGAGAGAGGAGAGAGAGAGAGAGGAGAGAGAGAGAGAGAGAAAATTATTACATTCCTTTTTTGTAGAATATTAACATACTTCATACTTTCATGCTGCATGGAACAACTATAGGCCAATGATTCTTTAAGAAAACACTTCTTTAAGATCTTGATCTAATACACATTTCCATGTGCCCAGTCTCCTTTCTTCCACAACCTCCCTCTGAAATGGAGAGAGTGAGGAAGGAGAGGAGAAGCAATAAGTTGTTAAATCTCGCAAAAGATGATGTCACTCTCTTTTTTTTTTCTTTTTTTTTTTCTCCTTTCCCACTTTTTTTTTTTTTTTTCTGTCGTCTAAACTTATGTACGTGTCTCTGTATATCTTGTTTGTTTGTTTTTTGTTCCTTCTTTGAAAAAACTGTTTTGGACATATGCCATTAACTGTTTATAGAACTTACAGAAATGATGCTAATGTACATATGACGGCGCACTGTCCCCTTTATGCGCATTTGTAATCTCTATATTGTTTGATTAAAAACGTGAAAACCGGAAAAAAAAAGAACATACTTCATACTGTTAAGGGTGTTGATTAGACAACAATAATGCATCAATAATATCAACACGTTACACACATTTTCATTATTTTATCACAATACAGGGCGTGAGAGAGAGAGAGAGAGAGGGGGGGGGGGGAGAAACAGAGAGAGAGAGAGAGGGGGGGGGGGGGGGTAGGGACTCACAGTCATCTTGGAGGTCCTCTAGTTTCTTGATGACGAGTTCTACGGCCTCATGCAGAACTCGCACCTGGTCATCCACACCCTGCAGGGACCTGGCCACGGAGGCATTGTGATTCTGCCCAACGCAGGGGTACATCGTGTTAGGCCTGTTTCCCTGCAGACCTCGCCATCACACGTGTTTCTATTCTATTCTATTCTGTTCTATAGTTCTGCTCTGCTCTGCTCGATAATATTCTATTCTGTTCTGTTTTATTGTTCTATCTATTAATAACGATAATAATAATAATAATAATAATAATGATTATTTGTGGCGCTTAATCTTACATCATAAGCCCTAAGCGCTTACAAATACATAAAAGTTTAAAGAAAACACAGGTGAAACCAAGAGGATGATAATGAATATTGCATAAAATTAAATATGAAATGGGAGCAAGAGTTACCCTATTTGTTTATTGTTTATTATTTACTGTTCCCTGCCTCATTTCATATTTAATTTCGTTTCAATTAAATCGAGGTTATTTGTATTTGTTTCTGTCCGTCTTTTTATTTGTCTGACTTCATTCAAGTTTAAAAGGCTGTGCCAGTCTTGAATAAAAGTTATTTTATATTTATTCTTTTCTCCAGTTCTTGTTGCTGTGTAGATATGTTCGGTATGGGGTATATGAGTAAGCTTAGAGCATATTTTTTTTTTTTTTTGGGGGGGGGGGGGAGGGGAGGGGGGGATGTTTCCTTGTTTCTTCTACGTGCTCTATGCTGTCATGTCTGCTAGGCGATTCGGTGTCGTAAGCAGCATTTCTTTGGAGTTATCTTTTCTTGTGGGAGCAAGAGTTACCCTACTTGTTTATTGTTTATCGTAAAATTTAAATTTGATCATGACAAATCGTCTTAAAAAACAAATTCTGTAATCATCAAGGGTGCTGCACATAAAATACATAATCATAGTCAATCAGAAGATAACAAAATTGCAGGCTTCCTCTGTTTTAAGTGTTGTTCTATTGTAATTGGAAATGCTGATGGTGCTGTAACAGTTTATGCTCATGAACAATTTGGCTGTTTACTTGTTATATTTGTAAATTTTATTTTTCGAACTTGCTCTTCCGTTTTTTCAAACTGCACACATCGTTTAAGAAAGGTGCAGCTTTTCCTCTTGTTGTTGCTGCTGCTGTTGTTATTGTTGTTAACTTTAAATGATATGATTTTTTGCACTTGTTTTCATTACGAATCTGAACACTAGCTGACAATTTATGACATGATTATTCCATAAAAATCATTTTGTATCCAGTAATCACATTTAGTCGTGAGAATGACTTCCCTTTTTGGCGTATTTTTGTCAAAAAATACATTCTATGATTCACCACGTATCACAGTTGTGACAATAAGATTTCTTTTGCGACTGCTCTTAGTATTCACCCGACATTGTCGCATTTAATGTAATGATTAACGGTTTTACGCCAAAAATCATTTCCATAGAGTATGATATCTATTGTATTAGTTTTGCTGGTTTATCCATTTTGAATTAGCAATGATTAGTTCTGCTTCACTAAAGATAGGCTTACGATATTTCTTACCATGTTGTTTGCTATCTACTCGAGTTGTGCACTCCATTCACTAGATTTAGAGCATTCCGTGGGGTTTATATTCAACTACTGTGTTTGCATTTCATTCCCCAGCTATGCCTCTTATCTTTATTTTGAATTATCTTTTCTTCATAGACATATGCTTCGACATACACATAATTTATTTTGCTTTCCTTGCATCCATCAAAGTATAACGTCTTATCTTTCTACGTAGATAAAAATGATTGCAAAATAATAAATGGTTCCCCAAATCAGCTGGGGATATGTCTTAGACAGTATATAGCCCTTTTCTTGATGATTTGATTTGTAATAAGTCCAGAATTATTTTTCAACCCAAATATTTTTACTTGTTTGGATCTATTTTTAATCACAAATACATTATTGTTGTCTAACAATACGTTTAAATACCGTCTGAATGTATGGTTCCAGTTTCGTTTTGCAGAGGAAAATAGTTTTCCAGCCGATTGCATATAACAAAGGTTTTATAGTAGTTAGGCCTACATATACTACGTTCAACACACAACTTTCAAAGTTAAATTCCATGTCTTTTCACCTCTTCGAAAGCTTTGTGATGTTGTTATTCCGTTGTCATATATATATATATGAGAGAGAGAGAGAGAGAGAGAGAGAGAGAGAGAGAGAGTCAAGAAAGAGTCACACACACACACACACACACACACACACACGCCGCGCGCGCGCGCGCGCGCGCGCGTGCGCTGCACCTGAAGTCGTATTTCCAGATTGTTAGCCTGGAGTTCACACTGTTCGATCAAGGGAGCTGACCGGTCGTTTTTCCAGCCCTGAAACTGACGTCCACTCTGCTTCACTTTGTTGTACTGGCTCATCTGTGCCGCTATCGGCGTCACTTGAAACATCAAGACGCATGCGCAGGCGGCCAGAACGAGGCGCATCATGGCTGCCATCTGAACAGAACGAAAAAATGAAGTATCTCTGGTTACAAAACAAAGTGACAGAGGGCGGAAAAAGAAGCAAAATTTAGAAAGAGAGGGGGTTAATTACCGCCAAGGACATAGACAAAGTACAGGACAAAAAAAAAAAAAGTGTTTTGACCTGTACTTTGTTTGTCTATGTCCTTGGCCGTAATTAACCCCCTCTCTTTCTAAATAATTAAGTATCTTTGGGTTTCTGTTTGCTTCCTCCCCCCCCCCCCCCCCCCCCTTCCATTATTTGTGATCGGATCATTTAGTTGTTTGTCTGTTTACTTGTTTGAGGTACTTCGTTGTTGTAATCGTTGTTATCAATTAATTCCTTGTATATTAAATGAACTTCTTTTCATAAGAATTCTTATTTTATTGAATATGTATTTCATGAGTTGCTTTGGTAATACGTTAGTACACGATGGTGCGGGAAAAAAATGAGCGGAAGACAGACAGACAGACGGACAGACAGAAAAGTTTTCACTTTCACTGGTACATGATAATGTATATGCATTTTTATAATCGGTGTTTTTCTTGTGTTTTAAAGCGTTAATATAAAAGCAGATTGCAAGTTTCCAGTGTGGGTAATGAACGTGATTTAAACTCACTGTTGTCTATTCACTGGTTTCCATTCTTGCTTTCCTTTTCTTTTAAACCGATTAATTAATCACATTCTTCAAAATGCTATTGTATCATATTTCGATGACTGATAATGTAGACAATGATAGTCATGCGATCATTGATGTTCAGTGAGTAGCACGTGCACTCAATAAACAACGCAATAGGCAGGCTCCACGAGTTTGCCTAACTATGCCAGAAATTAAAAGCAAAAAAAAAAAAAAAAAAAAAAAGGGGGGGGGGGGGAAGGAGGAGGGGGGGGGGGGGGGGGGCAGGGGAGGGGAAGAGGAGAATGTTAAACAAAAAAATATGAAATTTGACTTGCTTTCTTTGGTCGCCTTAAAAAAGTCTATATTAATCAATCAATGAATTAATCAATCTATCCGTCTGTGTATGTATGTATGTATGTATATGTATGTATGTATGTTATGTATGTATTGTATCTACTGGGCCCTGTGAGTATGCCGTGAGTTGTCAGTGCAAATTTTAGTCCGAACTTCTTAGAATTCTGACCCAATTTTCTTTTTTCTGCTTCTGTCTTTGACTCTATTTTTATGTTTTCCGTGTGTGTGTGTGTGTGTGTGTGTGTGTGTGTGTGTGTGTGTGTGTGTGTGTGTGTGTGAGTGTGCGTGCGTGCGTGCGCGCGCGCGTGTGTGTATGTGTGTGTGTGTGTGTTCTTCACTGTTGTCTACTGTTTCGTCTTGTTTGTTTTTCTTTGTTTCTTTTCTTTAACGGAATCTATGGCCCATTCTCCTGTCTTTGGTTTAAAAAAAAAAATTTAATACTTTTTTTTTTCAAATCTAATATGCCACCTTTTCTTTCTTTCTATCTTTTTTTCTTTATTTCAATAATCTGGCAACCAGGTAACGTGATTAATTAAAGCACACTGCTCAAATGTCGAACCGTACCTGTCAAATGGTTTTTCGTCAAAAATCGTAAGTTTTACCTGGATCTGTACGGAGCCAAACGAGTCAAGAAGACCAGTTCACTTCGGTAGACAACAGCAAGTGGTCAAAGTGGTTCGGCACCGCAGTCCGAAGTCTGCCAGCAGTCTGGGAATGCAGTTCTTTTTTTTTCAGCTCAGGTCTTAATTGTTGGCAGCAGCAACGTACCGAACGAAATGGTAAACCCATACTTATACACAGTTGTTATCTCTCACAATGTCGTCGATACAGTTATTACTGTGGGTTTGTTGATCGTTTGTTTCTTCTTGTTCGTTGTTGCTGGTGTTGCTTTACGTAGAGAGAGAGAGAGAGAGAGAGAGAGGAGAGAGAGAGAGAGAGAGAGAGAGAGAGAGTGTTCCTACCTCTCTTTTTGTTTTCGAACAACAAGGGATAAATTTTGATTATTGCAGTATCATTTCTGTACTTAGACATCAATATAATTTTGTCAGAAATGAAAGAAGGAATGAATTGCAAGTAAATGAATGACTAAACAAACACATTAGCAAAAAAAAAGAAAAAAAAAAAAAAAAAAGAAATAAAATGAATAAAGATAAAAAGATAACGACAGTAGCCTGTTAACGTTTTTGACCACTTTTGTATTACATTCTAAACGCCCCTTTGTTACATGCGAAAATCATCAACATTAAATCACTTCCAACTCGCTGTTTAACGTGACTTTTCTCCCTTGTGTTTTCATCTTGTCAAGAATCATAATGAATGGAGAGAGAGAGAGAGAGAGAGAGAGAGAGAGAGAGAGAGAGAGAGAGAGAGAGAGAGAACGCGGACACACACACACACACACACACACACACACACACACACACACACACACACACACACACACACACACACTTAAGTTTTATTTAAATGTCCAAGAAACATACAAATTATCAGTTTTATTGTTTAATCGAATCCGACCTTAAATATTGATTTGACAGAAGCAAGGCTTCTTAAAGGGAGGTTATCTTGTCGAGTTTTAAAAAAAGGTCTAGAACCCCATCAGATAGCTTCCCTTGACAAATGTTCTAGGCACGGTGATCTTCATAGCGTAATACACACCCTCAGATTTCTAATGAATCAGAAAAGAAAAGAAAAGAAAAAAAACAACAACAAAAAAACCAACCTAAGAGTGCACACGGGAGAATGCAGACCTCGGCAAAGGTCGAATGTATCCTGCATCCACCCTTTAAGTCAGTTTATGATTGAAAACAGCATTAGGCCTATTTCCCGCCCGGGGCGCTGATAGTGTATACGAACAAAAAAAACAACCACAAAACAAACAAACAAACAAAAAAACAAACAAAAAAACCCCCCTACTTTGTGTATCCTCCCCCTCCGATCCCCCCCATACCTTTTTGTTTGTTTGTTTGTATTTGTTTCTAACCTGGGAAATGCAAAATCTGATCAATTGTTATAAATACTTGAGAGATTTAAGACCCCATACACTTCAATAATTGCTAATTATTTCAATTCTAGTAGCAGTAAGTTTACAATGTTAGTATTCAGGAGAAAGCCTGTAATAATGATCTTGTTGACCACATCCTCGGTCGTGCATGTTCGATTTGCCCCTGGAATTCCCCTATGTCTGTCTGTGCAGTTACACACACACACACACACACGCGCGCGCGCGCGCGCGCGCGCGCGCGCCACGCACACACACTCACAAACACACACGCACACACTCACAAACAAACGCACGAACGCACACACACACACACACACACACACACACACACACACACACACACACACACACCACACCACACCACACCACACACACACACACTCACTCAGTAACTCACTCACACACACACACACCTCTCTCTCTCTCTCTCTCTCTCTCTCACACACACACACACACACACACACACACACACACACACACACAACACACAAACTAACACACACACACACACACACACACACACACACACACACACACACACACACACACAGAGACACACATTTTTTTACCTTTTACTCTCCGCCGTTAGATGCTGAACGTGAGCACTGCTGGATGATCGCCGACTGTCAACAAGGACTGAAAACAGTGCACGTCTGGCCGAGGGTTTATATAGGCCATGTAATACAATTAATACCCATATCCCATCATCTCATCCATGTTCAGATATCCATGTCCTGTGGCGGACGCTAACATTGCGCGCTAACGACATACCCTGCATACATGAGGGTTGGCTTATTTGGCTGAAAGTCCTCCGTCGCCATTTCATTAAGATCTGCTCCGAAGAAACTTCAACAATTAAGAACAACTATGTAATTTGAAGATTGGTGGTAAAGACCGAAACAAAAAGGGGGGTTAAAGAGAAAACAAAAACAATACACAACGTTTCGACTCTTAGAGTCTTTTTCAAGTGACATGAAACTGAGGACACAGGAATTGTTTCAACAAATTTGAAGTGACAAGAACTCAAAACACACACACACACACACACACACACACACACACACACACACACACACACACACACACACACACACCATAAAGGGAAGAAAACACACACACACACACACACACACACACACACACACACACACACACACCACACACACACACACACACACACATGCGCGCTCCCCGCCCTCCCGGCATCATTCCCCCATCCCCACCCCCCAAACCCCGCCCGGCACCTACCATTATAGAGAGGGAGAGAGAGGGGGGAGGGGGCAGGGGGGAAAAGGGGGGGGGGGAAGAAGCACATTTATAACTCATAAAGGTATTCATACCTTAGGGTGTCTAGGCATATATATGATATATACGTGCACAACCGCAAACAATTTTTTTCAACCTCAAAAAACGTTTTGAAAAACAACAAGGGTAGGGTAAGTGCTGAAGACCACAAACAAGCTATGTACCCTATCTCAGCTGCCGGCATGTTGCAAAAAAAAAAAAAAAAAAAAAATTGGCAGTCCACATTGTATGGCTAAAATGGCGACTTCATCACCTCAGTCCTTGATGTTCAGTCCATGGGGAGTGAGCGTCCCCAGCCTAGAGATCAGAGATGATTCAAGGAATTTACGGTGTATGGCATCTGAGTGGTTTTGGTGAACAGCAGAGACTGACATATGAAACTCGTTATGTCCAGGGCTATTGAAATGTGTACCTATGGGGGTGTCCTTATTCAGGTTGACAGCCTGGAGGTGTTCCCTGAATCTATCATCCAGGGTACGGTAGGTCTCACCACAGTGGAGTTTGGAACAGAGGCTGCATGAAAGAATGTACACAAGGTTGGAAGATCGGCAAGTGAAGGGGGATCTGATGGTGAAACTTTTGCCTGATGGGCCCCTGAAGGTGTTAGTGGTTGTATTTAAAAAGGGGCAGGTTTTGCATCGGGGTTCGTTGCAGCGGTGGTTTCCTGGTGGAGAGCTGCTCGGTGAGTCTTTGTAAGTGGCTCGTACTAGATGATCCCTGAGGTTGGTGTCACGCAGGTATGCCACTAGTGGAGGTTTGTCGAAGGTGGACTTGAGTTTGGGGTCTTTTTGCAGGATGTCAAAGTTTTTCACAAGGATGTTTTTAACTAGGAGGTTGTGTGGGTGGTAGGTCAGAGTAAGGACTGGTCGGTCTGACTGATCTTTGTTCTGAGATGGGGTCATGGCCTGAGTTCTGGGGGTGCGAAGGGCACGATTGGCGGCATCGATGATGACTGCTTCAGGGTATCCTCGCCTTCTGAAGAAGGAACACATCCAGTTGACCTGCAGTTTGAAGTCATCGTCATTGCTGCACAGTCCTCTGAGGCGACAGAATTGAGAGTAAAGGATACTCTTCTTGGTAGACTGTGGGTGGCTGGATGTGAACTTAAGGTAAGAATGTGAATCAGTTTCTTTGTAGAACACTGATGTTTTCAGTTGATCTGTACTGGTGATGGACACTTGAATGTCTAGAAAAGATACAGTTGTTTCAGAGATGGTGTAAGTGAATGTCTAGAAAAGATACAGTTGTTTCAGAGATGGTGTAAGTGAATGTCTAGAAAAGATACAGTTGTTTCAGAGATGGTGTAAGTGAATGTCTAGAAAAGATACAGTTGTTTCAGAGATAGTGTAAGTGAATGTCTAGAAAAGATACAGTTGTTTCAGAGGTGGTGTAAGTGAATGTCTAGAAAAGATACAGTTGTTTCAGAGATGGTGTAAGTGAATTTCAGGGCTGGGTGGGATGAACACACAAAGTGTATGAAATCTAGAAGTTCCCCCTTCACTTGCCGATCTTCCAACCTTGTGTACATTCTTTCATGCAGCCTCTGTTCCAAACTCCACTGTGGTGAGACCTACCGTACCCTGGATGATAGATTCAGGGAACACCTCCAGGCTGTCAACCTGAATAAGGACACCCCCATAGGTACACATTTCAATAGCCCTGGACATAACGTGTGTCATATGTCAGTCTCTGCTGTTCACCAAAACCACTCAGATGCCATACACCGTAAATTCCTTGAATCATCTCTGATCTCTAGGCTAGGGACGCTCACTCCCCATTGACTGAACATCAAGGACTGAGGTGATGAAGTCGCCATTTTAGCCATACAATGTGGACTGCCAATTTTTTTTTTTTTTTTTGCAACATGCCGGCAGCTGAGATAGGGTACATAGCTTGTTTGTGGTCTTCAGCACTTACCCTACCCTTGTTGTTTTTCAAAACGTTTTTTGAGGTTGAAAAAAATTGTTTGCGGTTGTGCACGTATATATCATATATATGCCTAGACACCCTAAGGTATGAATACCTTTATGAGTTATAAACGTGCTTCTTCCCCCCCCCCTTTTCCCCCCTGCCCCCTCCCCCTCTCTCTCCCTCTCTATAATGGTAGGTGCCGGGCGGGGGTGGGGGGTGGGGGTGGGGGAATGATGCCGGAGGGCGGGGAGTGCGCATGTGTGTGTGTGTGTGTGTGTGTGTGTGTGTGTGTGTGTGTGTGTGTGTGTGTGTGTGTGTGTGTGTGTTTTCTTCCCTTTATGTGTGTGTGTGTGTGTGTGTGTGTGTGTGTGTGTGTGTGTGTGTGTGTGTGTGTGTTCTGAGTTCTTGTCACTTCAAATTTGTTGAAACAATTCCTGTGTCCTCAGTTTCATGTCACTTGAAAAAGACTCTAAGAGTCGAAACGTTGTGTATTGTTTTTGTTTTCTCTTTAACCCCCCTATTTGTTTCGGTCTTTACCACCAATCTTCAAATTACATAGTTGTTCTGAAAAAGACCCAGTCAAGTGTTATCAATACTTCAACAATTAAGCCTACGCAGAGTGTGTGTGTGTGTGTGTGTGTGTGTGTGTGTGTGTGTGTGTGTGTGTGTGTGTGTGTGTGTGTGTGCGTGCGTGCGTGCGTGCGTGCGTGCGAGCGAGCGCGCGTGCGTGTGTTATTTCCTTCTTTTTGTCCTTTTATAACAATTTGAAAGACGTGCAAAGTATTGTGCTCACGGTACGGGAAAGATGGGTAGGACATAATTCTCTCTCTCTCTCTCTCTCTCTACACCACACACACTCCACACACACACACACAACACACACACACACACACACACACACATACATACGCACACGCACACACACGCACAACGCACAGAAAGAGAGAGAGAGAGAGAGAGAGAGAGAGAGAGAGAGAGAGAGAGAGAGATTCTGAACCGTAATAACTAAATGATTAGGCCGTATGACCATTTCAATGAGTAAGCACATGAGAGGCAACATGCACCAACAATTAGATGCAAACACATGCCATTGTGTCCATGTAGCATTCTGTCCACATGCTATTGTTTGTCCCTGTGCCATTGTGTCCCCGTACCATTTGTGCCAATGTGTCCCCAAGTCATACCATTGTGTCTACATGTAATTGTGTTCCTGTGCCATTGTGTCCCGGTACCATTTTGTGCCATGGTGACCAAGTATACCATTGTGTCTACATACAATGGCGTGCATGTGCCATTGTGTCCACGTGCTACTGTGTTCACGTATCATCGTGTCAACGTACAATTGTGTGTGGACACAATAGTACATGGACACAATGGTACGTGGGCACAATGGTACGTGAACACAAAGGTACGTAGATACAAAGGTACGTGGGCATAAATGTACGTGGGCATAAATGTACGTGGATACAAAGGTACGTGGACACAAAGGTACGCAGACACAAAGGTACACGGACACAATGGTACATGGACACACTAGTACATGGACACAGCGGTACGTGGACATAAATGTACATGGACATAAATGTACGTGGACACAATGGGACGTGAACACAGCGGTACGTGGACATAAATGTACATGGACATAAATGTACGTGGACATAAATGTACATGGACATAAATGTACGTGGACATAAATGTACATGGACATAAATGGACGTGGACATAGATGTACGTGGACATAAATGTACGTGAACATAAATGTACGTGGACATAAATGTACGTGGACATAAATGTACATGGACATAAATGTACGTGGACACAATGGTACATGAACACAATGGTACATGGACACAATAGTGCATAGACACAATGGTACGTGGACACAATGGTACATGGACACAATGGGACGTGGACACAATGGTACATGGACACAATGGGACGTGCACACAATGGTACATGAACACAATGGTACATGGACACTATGGTACATGGACACAATGGTACATGGGCACTATGGTACATGGACACAATGGGACGTGGACACAATGGTACATGGACACAATGGGACGTGAACACAATGGTACATGGACACAATGGTACATGGACACAATGGGACGTGGACACAATGGTACATGGACACAATGGGACGTGCACACAATGGTACATGGACACAATGGGACGTGAACACAATGGTACGTGGACTCAATGGTACATGGACACAATGGGACGTGAACACAATGGTACATGGACACAATGGGACGTGAATACAATGGTACATGAACACAATGGTACATGGACACAATGCGACGTGAACACAATGGGACGTGGAGACAATGTGACGTGAACACAATGGTACATGGACACAATGTGACGTGAACACAATGGTACATGGACACAATGGTACGTGGACACAATGGGACGTGAACACAATGGTACGTGGACACAATGGGACGTGAACACAATGGTACGTGGACACAATGGTACATGGACATAATGGTACATGGACACAATGGGATGTGAATACAACGGTACATGGATACAATGGGACGTGAACGCAATGGTACGTGAACACAATGGTACATGGACACAATGGTACATGGACACAATGGGACGTGAACACAATGGTACGTGAACACAATGGTACATGGACACAATGGTACATGGATACAATGGGACGTGAACACAATGGTACGTGAACACAATGGTACATGGACACAATGGTACATGGACACAATGGAACGTGAACACAATGGTACGTGAACACAATGGTACATGGACACAATGGTACATGGATACAATGGGACGTGAACGCAATGGTACGTGAACACAATGGTACATGGACACAATGGGACGTGAACACAATGGTACATGGACACAATGGTACATGGACACAATGGTACATGAACACAATGGGACGTGAATACAATGGTACATGGACACAATGGGACGTGGACACAATGGTACATGGACACAGTGGTACACGGACACACTGGGACGTGGACACAATGGTACATGGACACAATGGTACACGGACACAATGGGACGTGGACACAATGGTACATGGACACAATGGGACGTGGACACAATTGTACATGGACACAATGGTACATGGACACAATGGGACGTGGACACAATGGTACACGGACACACTAGTACATGGACACAATGGTACGTGGACGTACATGTACGTGGACTAATGTACGTTGACACAATGGTACGTGGACACAATGGTGCGTGACGTACGTGGCCGTAATGGTACATGGACACAATGGTACGTGGACATAGCAGCGTGACCCCCATACGAGGGACGCGGTGGTGGTGGTCAACGTATGCATTTTTATTACTTTCTCTCATTTACTTGTTTAACTATCTCTTTATCTGTTCATGTACTTATTTATTCATTTCTGTACTTTTTTTTTCTTCATTTCTTAGTAGTTTATTTCAGTATTCATTTGTTTATTTATTCATCTTTTTTTTTACTATTTTTTGTCAAGTTCCTGGCATGCCAACTTTAATGATTCGTTTAAAGGGCATACATTCACAATAGTCCAGGACCAAAATCCAAGCGGCAAAAATGAGTGTGGGGGGGGGGGGGGGGGGGGGGGGGGAGAAGGGGGTTCGAATCGAACACCCTTCTCACATACCCGGGAACTCCTGCACCGGTCCAAAAGATCTGGAGAGAAACAGAAGCCGAGCAACCGACATGTATGCAAACAACAAAGGGGGACGGTCAGTAGGCCTAACACGATTTGCCCGAGATGACTAACGGCTGGGTTAGTGGTGATGACCGGTCATTTTCGTGTCAGTGGGTTACGGAGCTAAGTTCGAGCCGTGGAAAGACACGGTGATATGCCATTTTACTGCTCGGTGCACGAGGACACTAGACGCCAGTTGTGCGACTGTTGCCAATCTCCACCCGTCATCTAGCTCAATGATTAGTACGTGTCGATTCATGACAGGGTAATCAAATCGGGTGATTGACGGCTTGTAGGGAGGAGGGGGGGGGGGGGGGGGGGGGGGAGGGAGGGTGGCTGAATTCGGTTGAGAATAAATTACATGAAAATGTTACGTTTCGATGTAAGCTTGAGAAGTAAATTAGCGAGGGCTGGCATGCTCTGTCTGTCTGTCCGTCTCTCTCTCTCTCTCTCTTTTCTTTGTCTGCGTTGCTCGGCTGAATGTCCGAGTTTCACCTTTGGTGCTTTTTTTTTTCTTCTTCTTGTTCTTCCCCCCCTTTTTTTGTGTGTTTTGTTTTGTTTATTAACGTATGCGATCCTACTGTTAGGGTAGCCCCGCTCCGAGTTGGGTGACGTCTAAACACGACACCGATATGCATGTTTGTTGGTCGTGTGTGTGTGTGCGTGTGTGTGTGTGTGTGTGTGTGTGTGTGTGTGTGTGTCCACGCGCGCGCGCATGCGTGTGTATGTTATCTATCCCAAAGACACATAATGGCCTGTTATCATTTTCGAAGGATGGAAAAGAATTCATTGTAATGTAAAGTTCTTGTTTCGCTGGGTTTTGATGCAAGTGCTCACACAGAGTGGCCTGGGTTGACAGAGCCATCCGAAGGATCTTAAGGGAGTTGAAATCTACCAACAGGTTAACACCATAGAGGAAACCTCTTCTAACCTGCTACCAAGAGGTTAACACCATAGAGGAGACCTCTTCTAACCTGCTACCAAGAGGTTAACACCACAGTGGAAGCCTCTTCTAACCTGCTACAAGAGGTTAACACCATGGTGGAAGCCTCTTCTAACCTGCTACCAAGAGGTTAACACCATGGTGGAAGCCTCTTCCAACCTGCTACAAGAGGTTAACACCATGGTGGAAGCCTCTTCTAACCTGTTACCAAGAGGTTAACACCATGGTGGAAGCCTCTTCTAACCTGCTATCAAGAGGTTAACACCATGGTGGAAGTCTTTCTAACTCTACCAACTGGTTAACACCATAGAGGAAGCCTCTTCCAACCTGCTACCAAGAGGTTAACACCATAGAGGAAGCCTCTTCTAACCTGCTACCAAGAGTTTAACACTGGAACCTCTTCTAACCTGCTACCAAGAGGTTAACACCATAGTGGAAGCCTCTTCTAACCTGCTACCAAGAGGTTAACACCATAGAGGAAGCCTCTTCTATAACCTGCTACCAAGAGGTTAACACCATAGTGGAAGCCTATTCTAACCTGCTACCAAGAGGTTAACACCATAGTGGAAGCCTCTTCTAACCTGCTACCAAGAGGTTAACACCATAGAGGAAGCCTCTTCTAACCTGCTACCAAGAGGTTAGCACCATAGAGGAAGCCTCTTCTGACCTGCTACCAAGAGGTTAACACCATGGTGGAAGCCTCTTCTAACCTGCTACCAAGAGGTTAACACCATGGTGGAAGCCTCTTCTAACCTGCTACCAAGAGTTTAACACTGGATCCTCTTCTAACCTGCTACCAAGAGGTTAACACTATAGTGGAAGCCTCTTCTAACCTGCTACCAAGAGGTTAACACCATAGAGGAAGCCTCTTCTAACCTGCTACCAAGAGGTTAACACCATAGTGGAAGCCCTTCTAACCTGCTACCAAGAGTTTAACACTGGAACCTCTTCTAACCTGCTACCAAGAGGTCAACACTATGGTGGAAACCTCTTCTAACCTGCTACCAAGAGGTTAACACCATGGAGGAAGCCTCTCCTAACCTGCTACCAAGAGATTAACACCATAGTAGAAGCCTCTTCTAACCTGCTACCAAGAGGTTAACACCATAGTGAAAGCCTCTTCTAACCTGCTACCAAGAGGTTAACACCATAGAGGAAGCCTCTTCTAACCTGCTACCAAGAGGTTAACACCATAGAGGAAGCCTCTTCTAACCTGCTACCAAGAGGTTAACACCATAGAGGAAGCCTCTTCTAACCTGTCTGTCTCAACTGACAAGAGAGAACTCAGGACTCCGAAATCAAGACAATACTTTAATTCCGTGGGTCAAAGTTTTAAAAAAAAAAAAAAGAGATAATCCCACCACCACCCCTCCCCCTAATCTCTCCAGTCTCCTTTCTAAAAAAACATGAAATGGGTGTACACCTCGATGTATCCTTTCCACATCCCCTCCCCCCATCCCTTTTCTTTCTCCCCCACACCCATGTTTCTGCTCACCACCTTACATACACACGTGCGCATACACACACTTTCACACAAAACATACACTCATACAAAGAGAGAGAGAGAGAGAGAGAGAGAGAGAGAGAGAGAGGAGAGAGAAACTTTCCCTTTGATATCAGTTTTCCTTTTTTCCCTTAATCAAGTTAATGGGAGAATGATCGCACGTTCACACGCACACACTGCAAGAGAGAGAGAGAGAGAGTGTGTAGTTCAAGAGTATAATTATTATGTGTGATTGGCATGGACAAGGAAACGTGGGCGACAAGCGCATCTTTCTCCGAGATGCTTTCACAATGAGTACTGTTGCTTTGTTTTGTAGGTGGCAATGAAGTGTTCACAGATGTAAAAACAATAAATTCACAATAGCCGACTCATAAACTGATCTTGTCACACACACACACACAGCGACCCTTACCCTGTTCTCTCCACTACCACCACCACCACATACTGATTTGCATCAGATATAACAGCCCACACACACACACACACTTAATACTATTGCTATCAAATCTGTTACATTCTGTTTTTATGTGTGGCCTTGTAAACCTGTGAGGGGGGAAGGAAGGATAACCAGCACGAAGGTGGAAGAAGTCGTGGTAGAGTTAGAGGTAGAGACACCTTTCAAACGGCCTGCCATTTTTCTGTGCGAGATAAGTGATTAATTTTTTTGAGTTATCAAACAACATACCAGTTTTGTACAGTTTCTCTAGCCACTGCATCACAGTTTTTTTGAGACGTGAAAGAAGCTGGTGAACATGAGTCTTCTCTAGACCTAAGCTTTCCATACAAGTACAGCAAGACGGACAAAAGGATCGGTGACGTTTCTCGCTCTTCTGAGGAAATAACGTAACTTGAATAAACACGGCTGTACTGAGACAGGGTGTCAGCGAAACTGATTCAGCGATGTCCATCTTTGAACATATTCACAAAGAAAATCTGTAGCTTTGAATCCCACTTATTCATCAATGTTAGAGAAATTCTGAGTCTGTACTATGCCAATGGCATCATTCTTACAAAACTTATCACCGTAATGGTGTCACAACCCTTCATCACAAAGCGCAGTATGTCAAGAAAAATACTGCTCAGTGCCAAAGTCTCAGAGACTGTCTATAGAACTCCTGAAAACAGCTTGCAGGAAAATACAGATTTTTCCCAAAGCATGACATATAAAATTATATGCACATTCGTTGGATGGTGTAGGTCCATGAATAAAGCTTAAAATGTTGCAGAATGACTTTCTGAAAAAATTCCCATTTAGTGTAAAAACATCCAATGTCTACGAACTGTTCAGTTGAGTATCTGCTATTGGGCCACCTGACTGCAAGCCCACATTGTGTTGGTTGTTGTGCAAATGTGACCGATTGTTTTTAAGTTTCCAGCAACGGTATACAAGATCATCGCCAACTCAAATTTGATTCCAAGCCCATTCTTTGAATGTTTTTCTTTTTTGCATGTGTAACTTTAAGACCGTAATTATGTAAAACCAAGTTTGCTCCTCGATGTCAAAACTGTAACAAGGCCAAACCTAAAAGGCGATATTTACAAAACAGCTGCATTCCTTGTGATGAAAGAAAGGTGTTTGTGAGTGGAATGTTTTACTAGTATTCACTTAATTTCCACCATCATGTAACAACACATGCTACTCGCGATCCCATCGAGGTATCTCTAGTGTTCAACCAGGTTTGAAGGGGTAGATATAGGTAGAAGCTAACAGGATGTGGCAATATCCTTTCCTTGGAGGAAGACTTTAGTAGATAACGAAGACCAAATTCACAGAGCAGTACATGTAAAAAGAATGACAGTGACGTCTACCAGATTTTTCCTGGACATCAAGATTGGTCAACCCTCCCACCCCACCCCCCTTCACTTCCCACCACCACCACTAACTTCCCTCAATGCCTGCACCCCTAGTACTCTCTCTGCCTGTTACAATACTTACATTCTAGCCAGCCTGTTAATGCACCCAGGCATTCTTTCTGACATCGACAAGTGACAAGTTTTACAGGGACATGGAATGCTTTGATGAATTAAACTCCCCCTTCCCCCTATCCTGTCCTCCCGCACTCTTTGGGATCAAGCATTACTTGCAGAGTGCTTTTTTTTTTTTTACCCGTCTCATTTTTATGCCACTCCGAAGGCACTGCCCCCCATCCACAGCCACAGCCTGGCTTGTCCTGCCACAGCCGGGCCACCGGCAATCCACACAGTGCGGTCAATGTCCAATCATCATGAGGCAATCCACACAGTGCGGTCAATGTACAATCATCATGAGGCAATCCACACAGCGCGGTCGATGTCCAATCATCATGAGGCAATCCACACAGTGCAGTCAATGTCCAATCATCATGAGGCAATCCACACAGTGCGGTCAACGTCAAATCATCATGAGGCAATCTACACAGTGCGGTCAATGTCCAATCATCATGAGGCAATCCACACAGTGCGGTCGATGTCAAATCATCATGAGGCAATCCACACAGTGCGGTCAATGTCAAATCATCATGAGGCAATCCACACAGTGCGGTCAATGTCCAATCATCATGAGGCAATCCACACAGTGCGGTCAATGTCCAATCATCAAGAGGCAACCAACACAGTGCAGTCAATGTCAATTCACGATGAGGCAACACACAGCAGGACACCACACGGAGTCACTTTGGTGGTGTCCAATGCTACCTGTTCTGATCCAACATATGCAGGACACCACCGATGAATGGTAGCAATGTTGACTTCTAAGGAACAACAGAGATATTTCCTTTTTTTCTTTCAGATTTCAGCTTGGGTCTTCTTTACCCACTTGTACATCACTTGAACAACATTCTATCCAAACCATATTAGGGTACATGGTTTCAGTCCAGGCTGCGATATCACTGACATGGACTTTTTCATCCAAACCAGGCGATATGATATAGCTTTATTTTTAGCAGATGCAAGAAAGTTTAACTTACAAGTTACATCAATACTTCTGGATTAGGAAAAAAAAGGAGGGAGGGGAAGAGAGGGAGGGGATTAACATTTGGCTGCTATCCCAAATTCAATTCATTAAATCAAAGATTTTTTTTCTTAAAAAAAAAGGATTTTCTTTTTAAAAAGATCTGCATTTACCATTAAACTTGACTGTACCTAATATTCCAGGTATTCAGTGGGTCATCTGGCGTATATTTCCTTCAGGAGTCTTCTTTTGCATGTAGTGATAAAAAGAAAAGAAACTGGGGTGACATAAATGTTACATGGACTGCAGGTACATAGACATGCCCATGTTCTGCACAAGTTTGTCTGTACTGTACTCAACTTCACTTTAAGTTAGGGTCATCTAAGGTGCCTGTGTGTACATGCACAGGCTAGAAGGCAAGAATAGGAAAGACAGAGTGAAGAAATGATGAATTGGGAGGAAGAATGGAAAAGAGAGAGAGACAGAGAAGGAAAGAGAGAGGAGAGGAGAGGAGAGAGAAGAGAGAGAGAGAGAGAGAGAGAGAGAGAGAGAGAGAGAGGAGATTCTCTTTCACTGACAAAGAAACACACCAACTGTAACAAAATCGAAATCTGGCATGGCGTTCATGTTTCCATCAAAAACACAAAAAACTTGCCATTATTCTCACAACTGTCATTTTCCACTGTACAGTGTCCCACTCTTTGTGGTCTCGTTAATTCCTCTATCAGAACCCTACTCTTAAGGCTGCCAGTTGTGGCCCTGGTGCTGGTGGTACTGAACAAACTGGGGCTGACCCTGGAATCTGGCAGGCGTCCGACGTCCGGCGTCAAAACCCTGACACCGCGGCCCAGCTGGACCCGGATCCGAGTCAAACCCATGGGGCCGAGCTCCACTGCTGCCGGGGGATGGTGAGGGGGGCGCACTGCCGAACCCCACACCGAACGATGGAGGTGGTGTTGGGTGCCAAGGAGGAGGAGGAGGAGGTGGATGTGCCTGCTGGGTGTTCACCTGCCCAGTCGGGAAGGAAGAAAATCTGGGAGGGGGGACCGATGTGTCAATAGGAAAGCCGGAGACTGAGTTTGGTGGTCTCCAAAAGTTGTGTGAGGTGGAAGGGCTCCCAGGTTCACCAGGAAATGGTCGAGGGCCATCTGGAAATGGGGGTCTGACAGGTGCACCTCCGAACGTTCCTCCTCCTCCTGGACTGGGTGATGGAGCAGGCATCACTGGAGCACCAACAGAATGTCCACTCCCCGTCCGTCTGGAAACGGAGGTCTAACTGGATCACCACTGAAAGAGCCTTCAGCAGGACTGCCTGAAAAGGGACCCCTGCTCCATCGATTCTCAAAAGCTCCACCTCTGGGGGCACACGCCTGGGGACCCATGGAACTCGGAGGCCCGGGAGGAATCCAGTGACGTAGGGGTCTTGTCATCTGGTTTTCAGGTGCGGTGAAGACAGGTTTGGACAAGCTGAAGTTTTTCCTGAAGCCTCTGTGTCCTGACCCTAAGCTGGAAGAGGTTTGGCTGTGCGAGTCACCATTGCTGTGTTTGTATCTACCCGGTCCACTGTTGTAAGCTTGGCCATGTGCTGAGCTAGAAAGGGCAGGCACTTCGTCGGTTGATGATGGATGCTTTTTACCTGCACAACAACAACAAAAAGATATAAAAAAATTATCAGTTTACTGTGCAAACAACAGAGAATGTGTATGAACTGAAATGGGGAGTGGGGTAGAAGGAAGGGGTGGGGGCAGGAGGAGAGAGAGAGAGAGAGAGAGAGAGAGAGAGGGGAGAGGAGAGAGAGAGAGAGAGAGAGAGATTTCTTCTAAGTCAGTCTCATTTTCCATGCCATCTCAGCTGCATTTAATACCACACCGCATAATCTGACTCTCCTAAAAAAAACAAACAGTCACACATACAAATGTGTTCTCAAGCCATCGTAGTACTGAAATACTGCATCGAGCTATCAGTGTCACCATACATCATTTCACCACAGTGCACGTCAGCACAGTCAGTCATACAAGTCCTCTTGTCTATAGCCCAGTCCTCATTCATGATCCTTTTGGTCTGCTATTGTTTGAAAGTAAAATCACAGTAAAACATCACACAGCTTTCCTTTTCTCATTTCAGGACAGTTGGTACTTCAACCTGGTCTGAAAGGAAACTGCCTCAAAAAAAAAAAAATCAGGTCAACTGGCACAGCAAATGTCATGGCTGATGTTTTTCTGAGAACAAAAAAAAAAAGGTCTTCTATGGTTGTCCATGGGAAAAACAAAAACAAATGAAAAGTTTTCAAATCTGAACCATTTCCGAAATTTCACAGTGACTTGAAGTCAAAAGACATGACGTGGAAACCAAAGCTGTTTTGCATCACTATCATCTGTAGCTGGACAAATATCTTTAACTGAAAGTCATATGACATGAATTCCAGACATTGCCCTTTGTGATGCCGCTTGGCTTTATATCCAGACATTGCATTTTCAGCAGCACTTTATAGCCACTGGATCATTATCTCCACTAACATCCCAACATGAACAACGCTGGTTGTCTAAGACTATCTAAAACCTCTTCAATTCCCTTCACCACAGTGGGTTGTTTGAAAACTGCCTCTGATTATTCAGACTGACTACACTTGGCAGCTACAGTGTCGTGAGTGTAGTGGGATTTTCATCATACACCAACCCAGCCTTGCTATACACACTGTGAGTGAAACTTTCACATGAAAATCTTGCATTTGCAGCATAAGCTATGAAATGCCGGAACTAATAATAGATGCTACACACTGCTTCATTCACGAGAAAGCACTTGCATCATTCTTTTGAGAGAGCAGTCATAAATGTGGCACTATCCTCTCAGATTTCTCAGCAACAACAAAAAGATGGTGGCTAAAAATGAAAAAAAAGAAAAAAAAGTGGACCATGAAGAATATAAAAGAGGAAGACAAAGCAGATATTAAATCAAGTAGATACATTTGAAAAATATAACATTGAAATTATACGTTGAAAAAGGTTATAATAAAGAATCAGCAGATGTTGGAGATTACACTGTGATGGACAGTGACTAATAATGATTGACTGATACACAAGGATAGTGTGGCAGCATACAACAGTTTAGGGTTCACACATGCAACTTTGAACATCAAAGTGGCTCCATTTACACAGTTCCAGAAAATGCTAAAACCAGATTAATTCAGCTTGTTTGTTAGTTACTCATGCAAACGGACGGAAAAAGTAACAGACCGTGGTGAAGCTATGTTGATCAATTTGTCTGCATTTTTGAAGAAGGCTTGTGCAGCTGGCGGCACTTATTTTGTGAGATGTGTCAGTCAAAACAGACATTCCTGACGAGAGAAGCATGACAAGTTCAGGTAGAAGTGTAGTCATTAATTCTCACTTACAAATATATAGCATACTACATTGTAACAGTTTAAATAAAGCATGTCACTGTGATTTTATGAGATCATATAACAAGGAAAGGACAGTGCCATGTCACTTGTACACATGGCATGTAAACTGCCATTCAAATAACAGACCACTTTGTGTGCCAAATATAATTTTTTGATGTGGAATAGCAATAGGGCCAATGTATGCGAGGGAAGCCATGTTTAACTTCAGAAAAGGGATTTAAAATACAAATTCTAGAAAGAGTTTCTTTAGAAACGTGTGAACATAAGAGTGTTTGACGCGGTTAAAGCAAATGTTAGAGGTCTAACAGTTAAATTCTAACGATATATCAACGTCATCTAAGAAATTCTGATGGCCAGCTCAAGTTCAGGAGCGTTATTTCCTTCTTTTTTTGTTCTTTGGCTTGAACTCATAGGTTCGCCATCGGTGAGATTTTTGCATTAGCGACCGTTTTTAATCTCCTCATTAAGGTAGCCACATTCCTCTTTGGGGATGATGTCCACACAATAAACACCACACCAGTGTTCAGGCAGGGTTAATACAGACTTTCAGGACTAAAACTTAGGGAGATTTTAGGGGGCTTTTTAGGCCTTGCAAGCAGACACATGTCACTTGCAAAAGGCTTAAACAAACGCCCACTTACCTGCATAGTGCCTAGAACCTGTTCTCCAACACAGACAAGATGATATGTGCACAGCAAGTTTTTTGCACTGAGCATTTCCAGATCTTTTTTGTTTTGGAGGGGGTTGGGGGGAGGGGGGGGGGGGGGGGGGGAACTAATTTGTAGATCTGTCAAACTTTATACTTATCACAAGGTTTGCCCTTTATGTTATAAAATTACATACAAAATTAGGGGAGAGAAGTGTCAAACTGAACAGTGAAGTCAGGTTTCACTTTCATGTCATACATCTCACCTGCACACAACTGCCTACTGGTCTTCAAAAGATGGCATGGGATTTAACAGAAGTACAACTGCAAGATTTTTCATGCACGCAGTCACACGCAGGAGCTTGGGACCTTTAGAAGTTTCACCTGAAGGACTAGGCGCACACAGATGTTAACTCCAAATAGAAAATATGATCAAACCTGACCGTCTCCAGACGGAAACAAACCCAGACCTTTAAGAACTAAGGTTTGATGCCTCACCCATAAGGCCAAGACTCTTCGTTTGATGAACTTGGATGTATCAATAAAAAAAAGAAAATGGTCATGCTCACCTCGTTTTCTTTTCTGTTCTTCATCATTTCCTCTGCACAAAACACAACATGTTTCACATTATACTAGGCACGCTTTAACAGAGCTTGAAGAGCATAACAAAGTGCACTTATTACGAGTAGTAATACTACACAAAGTAAACGGACACTCAGGCAAATCATCTGACAAGCAGATAACTTTATGGTCCAACCCTGTCTTCTCCTGAACATTCATTCCATTTTGTTCCCCCCCCCCCCCCCCCGACCTCTTTCCCAGACCCCTAACCTCTTTCATTCCTAGATAATTGATCTGTAGAAGGTCATTGCTTAATGTTTTTGATTTCTTAAGACAGGAAAGTGTGTACATATACAAACTGCACAAATGTTGATTACAAATAACTAAAAGAAAATTTTTTTTCTTTAATTAAAAGCTACCAAATGCCAATTCAAGCTTGCCATCACACAAAAAAATATAGCTACTCCAATAACACATTAAGTTTTCAAACAGCCCTTTCTGTGGTGTCATTAAATCAGAAAGCTCATGTTTATCTTCAACAGTAAATAATGCACTGATCTGAAAAGGACTGGAGTTTTATGGAACAACAGCTTTTGCTACATACTAAAACTACATGGGGTCACATGTTTGATCTGTAACAGTACAATTTCATGGACAGCACGCTAAATCTCCCATAACCAAAATAAGATAAACAATAATAATGGGGGGGGGGGGGGGGGGGGTGAGCACTGTTTGCCAGCAAGGTCGGACACGTTCTGAAAACAGTGGTGTTAATCAACAGTTTTTCTGTTAATTAATCAACGAAGAAAGTGTGACGTTGCCGCTGGATTAATAGTGCGACCACTGCCAATCTCCACCAAAGATGTCAGGTAATTTTTGAGTGCAGCAACCGCGATTTCAAGCTAAAATGAAAGACTCGAATCGAACCGTTACAAGTCAATATGGCCGGCGGCGGACAACGGAAACGTAAACACAGAAAAACAAACTCCAACTCGGGATCAAACTCTTCTGGTGCATCGGTGGGAAAGTCAAGTGACTTAAATAATTCAAATAATATGCCAAAGAAACAAAAAGTTGTGACAAGCATGCCAACATCGGTGAAAAAGAAGCTATCAAAGTTTGTTTATGTTTCCGAATCGGCAAACCAAGACATGACTGACAAGGGAGACAACTTACCTCTGTCAACATCCGAGGAGCTCAACGCGGTCTTCTCCCCTAAACACAGTTCGAATCTTCATCAGGGTGCCATTACTAACGAAGACCTTATGAAGAAATTGTGCGCAAACGGCTCTGCTCTCGCAAAACTGTCCACAGTGAACTGAGGGCCTCCATTCTGCTGCTGCAGAACGAGAACGACAGACTGAAGAAGGAGATCGGGGATGCCAAACAGAGGGAAGACTCCTTGAGGGACCAGCTGAGGGAAGCCCGTCACCTTGCCGAGACCGCTGACCGTAGAATGGAGGACTTATCAGCGTCCGTCCGTAGGAACAACCTACGTATCTACGGAATGAAGGAAGACCAAGGTGAGACGGCGCAGCAGTGCAAGGAGAAGGTCCTTTTGTTGATCTCCAGTCAACTCAAGGTCAAAGTGAAACCTGAGGACCTGGAGGCTGTACACCGTGTGGGTGCCCGTGTCCAACGTTCCGGGGGTGCCACTGGCGGTTCTGGGAACTCGGGTAGGGGCATAATATTACGTTTTGTGTCCCGACGCGTTCGCGATGCTGTCCTGTATGCCAGGAAGAATCTGAAGGGGAGTGGAACTGTTGTTGTTGAGGATTTGACCCCTCGTACGTATTCACTGTTGTGTAGTGTGAAAAGTAACGCTGCCTGTCAGCAGGCGTGGACCAAGAATGGGACTGTTTGGGCAAAGACAACAAACGGGAGAGTGGTGCCTGTGAGATCCCTCGCTGATTTCAGACAGCATTGCAGAGAAACACCGCCCCGTTAGAACCGGAAGTCCAGTGTATCGTCTGCTTCGACATCCCTCGTCCGATTCAGGTAGCTAGCTATTCCTAGTTTTTATTTTTTTGGTTTGCCTTACTATTGTTTTATTTCATTTTTCACTTTATTTCTTCCACTCGTAAACTTGTTGACGGATTGTTAATGTTGTTAGTTTCCATTGGTTAACTGTTATGGAAATTTTTGAAGTTCCACCATTCCTAGTCTGTATGTCAGTGCATAATGTTTGGCAAATTTTACATTTTTCTTTCACGCATGTCCTGACTCAAGGTCAAGGGTTAGTTTGTTCAAGCGTACTTGTGTTTTGTTTTTTTTTCTTTGGTTTTTTGTTTCCCAATTGTTCTGTTAATTTTTACATATGATTGAATGTCCCAGCTCAATAGCTGGCAGTATGTATTTCACTTTGCATTGTATTTTACTTGGGCTTCAAAATACTGGGAGGACTTTTAGTTTTGTTTGATCACGTGACGTTCAGTGTTTACATCACGTGTGTTGCTGCAAATGTCTGCATGCTGAGAAGTCATGCTGGAACTTGTAAAAAGGTGTTGCCATTTCTCTAAACCGATTTCTTATAATAATGTGGGTTGGAGTATTGGCGGTACACCCATGGATGAATCAAACAAGTAACTGTTGTTTGTCTTTTTGTTGTATTCTTGTTTTTGTATTATTTGAAAGGGTTATGGGGTTGGGAGAAAGGGAGTGAGGATAAGGTAGAAATTGGGTCATCGCAATGTGTGTTTCACGTGGGTCATAAAAAGAAGCTAGTCCATGTTTTATGCTTCGTACTGCAGCGTTGAGCAACATACTTTGATGGCCCGTCAGTGTCTGCAAAGTTTGTACATGTGGTACTTTTGGCTGGCTTTGATTTTGAATTTGAGCAATGGGCTGACACTCATTCTACGATTTCATATGATCTCATTTTTTTCGACCTATTATCATGTTTTCTTACACTCTATTTGCCTCCTTATTCAGCACAATGGCATCGAATAAACTAAGTATTTAGAATTTGCTCATTCAATTGCAATGGGCTTAACGATTCTACTAAAAGAAGAGATGTATTCGACTTTCTAAGAAAGACAGAGGCTAACATTTTTTGTCTTCAAGAGACTCACTTGAAGGCAGACATTGAGAGCTATATACAGGCAAGCTGGGGTTATAGGGTTTGGCTCAGTGGCTGTGAAACTAACAAAAATGGTGCGGCTATCTTATTTAATAACAATTTTGAGTACAAACTGCATGATGTAATCAAAGACCAGCATGGTTGTTATATTGTGTTGAATATCGAAGCTCTTAAAAAGAAACTTACTTTAGTCAGTTTGTATGGCCCTAGCAATGGCGACAGGCCAGATTTTTTTGGCAGTGTTTTTGACCACATTGAAAATATTGGGAATGAACATGTAATTGTTACAGGGGATTGGAACTGCCCTCTAAATACTGATTTAGATATTCGTAATTATTCTAGTACTATGAATCGTCCCAGGACACGGAAAAAGATTTACAGTATTATGACAGAATATAACCTTTTTGATGTGTTTAGGGAAATGTATCCTGACAAAAGAAAATACACATGGAGAAAATTTAACTCAATAAAACAGGCACGATTAGATTATTTTTTAATTAGTGAAGAATTTTTGTCTTATAGTTAATGATGTATATATATTGACCCTGGCTACAGATCAGATCATTCTCTTGTCACCTTAGCTTTGAAAAAAGATGAATTTAAAAGAGATAGGCCCGTTTGGAAATTTAATAATAGCTTCTAAAAGACATACAGTAGAAAGAAACTCGTGGAGAGCGTGGCAGCAGAGAGTCCTCAGAAGAGAAGCCCCCTTCAAGCAAGTGTTTCGGCCCTTATCTCCTGACACTCTAGGGGGGTTGGGCCACACCCGGTTCATGACTCTGGATGTCCCTCTGCTGCCCCTTTTTTTTCCCATCTTGGGACGAGCCATGGCTGGGATTCGAACCCATGACCCTCTGGACATGCTCATTTTCCACTTAATGACTCGCGCTTTAACCACTGAGCCACAGGGACACCTGATATTTGTAGGGAAATTAAGCCTTATGAAGTTCACTTTTGTTCCTCCTTGACCAGATCCAGCTTGAACACCTCTCTGCCGCTTCTGCCATTGCTTTCAGGGCTCTGGTTTTTTCCTTCCCTGCAACTGAGAGCTGTTTCATGAGGCTGTATGCAGACGTTCCTACAAACCCCCTAGCTCCAATTTCTGCAGTGAGGACTTTGACCTGATAGCCTTCTCTCCTCAGGCTGTTTGCCAGATCAGCATACTTTTCAGTCTTGTAGATTTGAGCTGCCTCCATTCTGTTCTCATATGGCACCGTGAGCTCGATCATGATCAGCTGCTTGGTTGACTTAGAGTGGACTACTATGTCTGGTCTCATGCCACTCTTGCTGATGATCTCTGGGTGACTCTTCCATTCTGGGAGGTCTGCAGTGCACTCCCAGTCATCTGCCCCGTCCAGCAGACTCTGCCTGCATGTTTCGAGTGGCACTGTTGTTCTTGGCCATGATTTGCTGCCTCCTGCCGTGAAGAATGTTGCGGGTGCTTTTGGAGTCCTGATTTTCCCTTTTGTGGTGTTGGTACTAGCCCAGACTACTTGTACAATTTCTTTGAGCACTTGGTTGTGCCTCCATGTGTACCTTCCTTGAGCCAGGGCTACTTTACATGAGCTTAGGACATGCTCCACTGTTTGTTTTTCATGGCAGAGGGGGCATGCAGGATCGTCTGTTTTCCCCCACTTCACCAGGTTTGCATTTGAGGGCAGAAGGTCATATGCAGATCTGAGAATGAAGCTGATCCTGAGAGGGGCCATGTGCCAAATGTCATTCCAAGTGAGACTTCTTTGGAGTGCATTCTCCCACGTTGTCCATTGCCCTTGCTGGCTCTGCTGGACTGCTTTTTGGAGTCTTTTTTGGTCTTCTTCTTTTCTCATCTCCTGAATCATCATGTCTCTTTTGGCTTTTCCTTTGGCCTTTGACCACCATTCAGTTTTGGTCACCCCAGTCCCTGTCTGTTGGTCTGTGTGTGTCCTGTTATTTCTCTGATCTTGAGACTTTCTTTTGCAGAATCCATCGCCTCTTGAACTTTCCATTTTCTGCCTGTCTTCAGCTGGGGCTTAATTGCTTCTACCACCTTGTCTCCTGAGTCCTCCAGCATGCTTTGAAGTCTGATCTTCCCTGCTTTGTATTCCTCCAGGATGGATTTCAGGGGTAGTTTCAGCTTTGCTTGGCGACAGTACAGCGCTATGTCAGTCAGACAGGGTGGGACACCAAGCCATTTCCTTGTGAACTTGTTGATTTTGGCTTCCATTGCCTCCACTATGCTGGTGCAGATGTCGTATATCATCAGAGGCCATAGCAGCTTTGGTATCAGCATGAACTGCAGACACCAGACCTTGTATTTGCCAGGGAGCCCACACTGGTAAATGGTCTCCAAGCCTTCCTCCGCCATCTGCTTGGTTTCTTTTGCTCTTTGTGTGTCTTTCAGCGTATCATCATACCATCTTCCAAGGCTCTTGACTGGTTCTTCTGTGACTGTTGGAATGGCCTGGTTGGCAACACTGAAGACCACAGATCCGGCCACTTTTCCTTTCCTCAGTGAGAGACTCCGTGATTTCTTTGGCTTGAACTTCATTCTGGATGAGGCAACTATGTCGTCCAGCCTCTCCAGCACATGACGTGTCTCGTCTTCTCTGGATGAAATCACTGTAGTGTCATCCATGAAGGCCTTGAGAGGAGGCATCTTGTATCCATCGCCAAGGTCTGTTTGTCTCGCGTTGTTTGTTGCTGCTTTCAAGATGAGTTCCATTGCCAGCACGAACAGTATTGGGGAAATTGCACAGCCCATTGCAATACCCACTTCCAAGTTGATCCAGTCTGTTGTGTACTCCTTGGTAGAGAACCGCATTGAGAAGCCATTGAAGTACTTCTTGAGCATGTCGCGGATGTTCTTTGGCACATGGTACATCTCAAGAGCCAACTGTATCATCTCATGGGGCACAGATCCATATGCGTTTGCCAGATCAAGCCACACTACGTCCAGGTCTCTCTTTTCTGTTTTTGCTTTTTGGATTGCGTCCCAGATCATTGTGGCGTGTTCTACACAGCCCGCCACGCCTGGGATGCCACCTTTCTGGACTGACACATCCAAGTACTTGTTTTCTATCAGGTACTTGGTCAGCCTTGCTGCCATGACAGAGAAGAAGATTTTCCCTTCGACGTTCAGTAGTGATATTGGCCTGAACTGGCTAATGTCACTTGAGTTTTGCTCTTTGGGGATGTACACACCATCTGCCGTCATCCACTGGCCGCTGATCTTCTGGTTTCTCCAAGCCGATCGCAGCAGCCTGTGGAGCCACTCCAGCACCTTGGGACATTTCTTGTAAAGCTGGTAAGGTATTCCGTTTGGCCCTGGTGATGATTTGGCTCTGGCTTTGTCGACCACCTTCTTGATTTCCGCCAACGTTGGAGGCTTGCCATTGAACTGTTCCTCAGGGTTGGTTGGCCACACCAGACCTTGAATGTCGAGTGGTGCTTTGCTCTGTGGGTCAGAGTATGTTTTCCTCAGATGCTGCTCAAGAACTCCTTTGTCCACACTTAGGGTCCCAGATTTTGGCTGCTCAAACAGTGTTCTGGCAAACTGGAAGGGGTTTCTGAAGAAGCGCTCTTGTGTCTTCTTCTTTTTGCTCTTCCTCTTCCTCGCAGATTCCGCTTTGCTGAGGGCACTGTGTTTTTCTTTCAGGTCTTTCCACAGTTTTTCCAAGCCTTGTTTTTCAGCTGGCAGTGCGGTCTTCATTTGCATCTTGAGGTTTTTCTTTTGGACCCTGATCTTGTCCATCTTTTCTTGGTGTCTGGATTTCTTTGGAGGTGTTTTCTCTTTGGGTAGTTTTGCTCCATAGGCGTCTCTACATGTGGCATACACAATGTCCCCATATGTGGCTAGTTTGTGTTCCAGGGTGCTTTTCCCTATCAGTGCATCGAGTCTTTGGACGATTTTTGCATCCAGTTTCTCCCAATCTTCAGTTTCGTTTGCTCGTGGCAGGTTGAGTTTCAGGCGCCTGGCATCGAGGGCCTGTGCAAATTCCTCATCCGAACCAACAGCGTGGATGTCCTTGGCACTGTGGTTTAAATCCTGGCCTTGGTCTTCCGACGTCTTATCTGCTGATGCAGTGCGCTGCTGCTCATTCAGATGAGTCTTCACACATCCCATCTTTGTTCTGTGGATCTTCATGCCACGGGTGGTAGCGAAACGCTTTCCACAGACACATGGATATTCCATTTGGTCCATGTTCATAGTCCGTTTGGGATTTGCAGTCATGATTGGTTGAGCACCGATGGATTCATCATTCTCTCCCCCTTTCGGTGAATCCTGGGAGCATCTTTTCCTTTTATTTTTAGTAGCCACATGTTTAAGGCAAAGTGGGGAGCCAGCCCACAGAGCCCTTGGTTCTGGTCTTTCCCAGTGTCCTCCGGAAAGTATATTTTGGAAATAAAAAATCTTATTTCGGAGATTAAGAAACAATATGCGCTGCTTGTGTATAACATGGACAATGTAAATAGTATACCAAATGAAAACTTATTTTTTCAAATAAATGATCAGTTATTCTTTGAAACATTATTGCTTGAAATTAGAGGTAAAACAATTTCTTACTCCACACATAGGAAAAAGGTATTGGGTGAACAAGAGTCTGATCTGGGAAAAAAAAAAAAATCTTGAAAATAATTTACAAGAGGATGTTCCATACTTAGAAAGTTTAAAACTACAGTTACAAGAAATTAGAGAAATAAAAATTCAAGGAATATCTGTGCGCTCATGGATGCGTTGGATTGATCTAGGAGAAAAAGCGACTAAGTACTTTTGTAATTTAGAAAACCGAAACTATTTAGATAAATCCATACCATTTCTTGAAACTGATGACAAAGGTATTATCTCGGATCAAGACACAATACTTAATGAAGTAAGACAATTTTACACAGAATTATACAAGTCTACAGATGTAACCGACATTAACATCCCGGATGAGTGTCCAAATGCTACTATTTTATCCAATGAACTGAAGATAGTGAAACAATAGAAGGATTAATTACTTTTGAAGAGGCTACTAAAGCATTAAAAAACATGAAAAATGGTAAGAGCCCAGGTCCTGATTGATTTACAGTGGAGTTTTTAAAATTCTTCTTTCTTGATATTGGCATATTCTTAGTACGATCTGTCAAGGAGGGTTTTGAAAAAGGACAAATGTCTATAACACAGAGACAGGGTTCCATCACCTACATTCCCAAAGAAGGGAAACCAAAGAGATTCATCAAAAACTGGCGACCTATCTCCCTTTTAAACACTACCTATAAGATTGCCTCGGCGTGTATTGCTAACCGGCTAAAAGATGTTCTACCAAATATTATTTATGAGTGTCAGAAAGGTTTTCTAAAAGGACGTTTTATTGGGGAAAACATCCGTTTGCTTTATGATACCTTGTTATAATGTGGAAAAAGAAAATATTCCGGGAATGCTATTATCTATTGATTTTGAAAAGGCATTTGACACTGTTTCCTGGTCCTTTCTTTTGAAATGTTTACATTTTTTTAACTTTGGTTCGGATATGATACAGTGGATAAAAACCTTTTATTGCAATATAACCACTTGTGTTTCGGTGAATGGTCAGTATTCACCCTGGTTTAAGATCGAAAGGGGGGTCAGACAGGGAGATCCGTCTTCGCCTTATTTATACTTAATATGTGCAGAAATTTTATCACTTTTGATCCGTAAAAATGAAAATATTAAAGGTATCAAAAGAGAAAGAAAATTTATTGTCACAGTTTGCTGATGATACAACCTTATATCTTGATGGTTCTGAAAGATCATTCAATGAAACTGTAAGTGTGCTCACAAAATTCTCACACATCTCAGGTCTAAAAATAAACTTTGATAAAACTCAAATTATCTGGATAGGAAGTGGGAGAAACTGTGGCATTCAATATAGAGGGACAAAAATTTTGTGTGGGATCCAGGTACTTTTAAAATTCTTGGTTTCAAATTTTCTGCTAACACAGATAGCATTGTACATATCAATTATGAAGATAAACTCTTAGCAATAAGAAGAATTCTAACATCATGGAAGAAATGGCAAATCACCCCTTTTGGCAAAATAACAGTTATCAAGACTTTAGTATTTTCAAAAATTGTCCATCTCCTGATCAACCTGCCGGATGATTTCATTACATCCTTAGAAAGGGAATTATACACCTTTTTATGGAATGGGAAGAGGGGTAAAATTTAAAAGTCAGTAACTGAAAAAGAATACAGTGCTGGTGGCTTAAAAATGCTTAACGTTAGAAATTTTATGTCTTCCATGAAAATCAGTTGGTTACGAAGACTCTTTTGTGATGATGGTGATTGGAAAATGTTTACCCTAAATATGTTTCCTATGTTTAATGATGTGCAGTATTTGGGAGCAGAATATGTAAATATTGTTATGCAGAATGTTCAGAATCCATTTTGGAAGGATGTTTTGAGACATTATAAAAAATTGTGTTTGAAATGTAAACCTTCCTCTGTTCATGATTTTATGTCAGAATGTATCCATTACAATGTGAATATTATAAGAAATAAAAAAGTTATATTTGTGCAAGAATGGTATAACTACAATATTTTTTTTTGTAAAGCAATTAATGAATGAGGATGGCAATTTCATGTCATACAGAGAGTTTCTGACAAGTTTTCCAGGAATCAGAACTAATTTTCTTTTGTATGAAGGTATTCTCAGTGCTGTTCGTTCTTATGGCAGGAAAGTAAATGTTGTCTTTACCGACAGATATGAATTGCTCGATCAGAAAGTATGGTGTTTTTTTTTTATCAGAAAAGGCAATAAATGTGTACAAAATATTTTGAATGATAACAATGCTATGCCTACCTGTGTCACTAAATGGAATAATATTTTTTGAGAATCTAAACTGGAAATTGATCTTTTCTCACTGCTTTAAAACCACAACAGATGTCCAACTGAGATGGTTTCAGACTAGACTTCTACACAGGCTGCTCCCAACTCAAAGATACTTATTTATGTGTAAAATCTCTGATTCTCCTATTTGCAACTTCTGTAATCAAGAAGAACAAACCACTCTTCACATGATACATGACTGTATTGTTGTTCAAAATTTTTGGAATGATTTTGAAAATATGTTCAAAGACAAATGCCAACTTTGTCATAATATAAAATAAACAAGAATTTGTTCTATTTGGGGTCAAAGTAGATACAAAAACAGATAAAGTAATGGACCTCATTCTTCTGTTTGCTAAATTCTACATTTATACATGTAAACTTCGAGATGTCCATCCTACTTTGTTGGCTTTTGTTGCAATTTTGAAAAATAGATATAATATTGAAAAATATTTAGCTGTCATAAATTATAATGCAAGACAGTTTGAAGAAACCTGGTTTCCATATCTTACAGTAATTCCTTGATTGCCTTCTTTCTCCCATTCCACAAATATCTATTTTATTACACGAGTATCACCAACTGTTCTTCAGTCTTATATGTATTATCTATTGTATAGGGTAACTGCTTGTTACCCATGGCTTTCGGGCCTCACACCCAAATACTAAAGTGTGTGCACATGTTGCCTATAACTGTACAGTGTGTGCAGTATGATGTATGTTGTCACTGATGTAAAGTACAAACTGTATCTATATTTACTTAGTTTGATTTTCTCATCCTCGTTTCATTTATTCTTGCAAATATGGCAGAAATTATACCCCACACAGAAATGGGAGGGAGGGAGGGGAAAGTGTGTAATATTTAAGAGTGCTGTCATTCACCATGTGTATATGTGAATACAGATATATACATAGGGGAGGGGGAAGGATGGTGTTTTTTCTTTTGTTTTGTTTTTGTTTTTTTTTTCCTTCCCCATTTACAACTTATGAAGAAAATGCGTATGTCTCGGTATGAAGTTGTGTATGTCTTGTAAAAAATGAAAAATTAATCAATAAAAAAAAAAGAACTCAAAGTGCCATTCACAAAAAAAAAAGAAAAAAAAAAGGGTAAACAATAATACCTACACCCCTCAAAAATCTGCAAACATGACGTTTTTGTGCATCACTATTTATTATCATCAAATTAGCCTAAATGTCTCATATCTTTTCAAAATCTTGCGCTGGATTCAGACCAACACTTTACTTCCAAAACAAACTATAAGAAATATACTGATATACATTTTGCATTTACTGATGTAGGTACACATTTTTGCAGTTTAGTATCAAACCCGTGTATGTATTTAATCTTAATTTTGTAAGTTGCATATTGGTAACTGTATGACGTTTTGAGTAAAATCTATATCACTGACCTTGCTACAAAAAAAACTAAAAAAAAGCAGTTCATCATTACAAGATCTAGCATGATTTTACTGGCAAACACTAGGAATGCTTTCATGTCATGACAGCCAGATATACATGTACCCATTCCCCTCCCCCTCTGAAAAATAAAAAAGTGTAAATGCATAACCAGAACGAAACTGTTGCAAATTTGCTGAAGAGAAAACATCACAAAAAGAAAAAGCACCCACACATATCAGAGACTAAAGACAGAATCGATCAAACAAACCCACAACACCTTCCATCCTCTTCCAATCCTCTTAATCTCCCCCCCTACCCCCCATCTAATAAAATGTTAACATCAAAGAAACAAAACATGGAATGACATACAAAACAGAATCAGAAATCCCTGTACACCACTGACAACACTCAAAGCAGCCATGAAGATTTCACAGCTTGGTGGTACCTCTTTCCTGGCTCAGCAGTCCCCTTGTTTCTTCTGTCTGCTTTCCGCTTAGCTTTGAAACGCTTTTCTTCATCATCATCGGAAAACTCCAAATGCTGAAAACATGAAACATGCCTCTGTCATCGTGAATTCAAAGCAAAATCTGTGTAGCACATAGTTCACCAACTACCTGCATGATCCCAGAACCAGTGAGTTGTACGAGTGTGAATGGGGAAAGAGTCCCCCCATCTTGAAATTGAATTGCAGCCAACCCTCCAATCCCTACATTGAAGTGTGGGCATCCTGGTAAGCCTCAAAATGATCACGAAAAAAGACGTGATCCTGAAACTATTTTGAGGCAAATTATTATAGATATGTTAGTTTGTGACTCCAGCTGATTGAAATTCAAGTCTAAAACCACACATTAGAAAAAAGAAAATTTGCCCCTCTGGTGTCCATAAACCATCCGTACCCTGGTGGAGCCCATGGGCAACGCCCTGGTAGGGCCCAGAGGGGAACCCCCCCTTACCCCCTACCCACACTCCTTCATCCTCTCCCCCCTCCCCATCAACATCAGTTACGTATATTAGCCCACCTCTCAGACTTCCTAACTAAATTTCTTTATGCTGAACAATTAAGTAGTGGGGGAAAACAAGTGCAGGTTAACAATTCTTCCCTCTTTCTTTATATAAATTTCTTTATGCGTCTATTCAGTTTTCAGAGATTCAGAAAAGCATAACAAAAGCTCCACAATTCTTTGATAATATTAATTTTATATTTTCATATACGATCATGTTTTTTGTACCATGTGTCCATCATGCAAACAGAAACTCAGCTGACTGCACCATGAAGAAACCAGGAGACAGGACTGAAGTCAGTCAGCACACAATGTCTGACTAAGGACTGAAGCCAGTCAGCACACAGTGTCTGACTAAGGATTGAAGTCAGTCAGCACACAGTGTCTGACTAAGGATTGAAGTCAGTCAGCACACAGTGTCTGACTAAGGATTGAAGTCAGTCAGCACACAGTGTCTGACTATCTAAACATGCTGCTGTTTCAGTATTTTGCTGATGAACCTTAACCGGAAAAAAAAAGTGTCAAATCTGAATTCATCTTTGTCAATTATTACTGGTCCTTAGTTGCACTGCAGTGGGAACACATGCCTAAGTACTTAAAAAAAGAGCTGACAGGACTCTTGATTAATGCAGACTGCAATGCCAACCTAAAACATTAAAAACATATCACACAAACACAACAAAATGTGAAAAGACATGCTTAACACAAGTCAAACCTCAAAAGTAATCCCACTTCACAAAAAAAGGACAATTGTTGGAGCTATAAAAAACACAAAAAGGTGAAGTGTGACTATGAAGAATGTCTCAGGCAGGTAACAAACTCTATGCATTAAGACTGGCACTCACGTCCTCCGGTGGCTCATTGTTGTCTTTCCATGACGCATCTGATCCCTTGATTCTGAAACAGACAGAACCTTTGGTCATACCTAATCTTCCATGATTTCTCAGTGACATTTCTCTTGCACTCACCATTCTGAATGCTCCATAAATAGCCGTGACAAGAAACCACTGCCTGTGATAATGCCCTTCAAGAAAATGACTGCTACCTTGTCTATGCAACCTACATAAAATGCTCAGATCTCTTTTTCCCGACTGGATTAAGTTTATGAGAACTGGAAAAAAACACACAGCTGAACATGTGTAATAATACTTATAAACAAAAGAGAAAGATATTGGGAAAAAAAGGTTTAAACAATTCAGTCTAATTCAGCTTTTTTCCATTTAAAATCCACTTCCTCTTCAATTTGAACAGACAAATCTTGTCTTAAAAGGCTGGATGTGAGAGCAGGAATCTTTCCACAGTATGTTCAGCCCATACACTGAAAACAGTAACATTTCTGATTGGTAGGAGGAGCCCTCAGAACTCTGAATGTTAGTGTACTGATACATTTACCTATTCTAGAAACTGTTTCATTACATAAAACTGCTGTAAAAAAAGTGTTGATACATCTTGCAACGAAGAAAATTAATTTCAATGTGTGATCCACTTCAATGTGTACATGTGATTTAGTCCAATTTCTGATGTTTCTCAGTTTTTTTTGTTTTTTTTTTGTGATCTGCTCTTCTCCATGTCACACAGACAGCACTTGTCTCTGTGAACAATCCACATCCATTACATGGAAGAAGAAATCCACACTACACAGCCACACCCAGGAAGGCTTCCTCACAGCCCCAGCACCACACTCCACAATGAGGAACCAGTATTGAAGTCATTATGAGGCAACCCACCAGAGCAGGCACTGAACAGCTGCCAGGATATTTCACGTGTTACATTGACGCCTGTTCTGATCCAACATACACAGGATACCACCTACTGAACACCCTACTGACAACAAAAATGGTTTATTCACCAAGTCAACATGAGTGAGGGACCCTTCTGGAGGGTGTAATCACATCCATCCGACGACAGTCTATGCCTATGAACATGCCGATATCAACACAGACACCTACCCGCCATGAACATGGACACAGGGAGGAAATCTAAAAGGAGGTAACCGAAAAGGCAGGGCATGGAGGGCAACAAAATTTTAGAAATTCTCGTGTCACAAAGCTGCCAAGTGCCAAGCTTTTGCCCTAGCATGCTAAGAAGCTTGTTGGCAATGCCTCCCTACTTCACTTTGTGATGAACTCCTATTCCAAAAACAAAACTAAGAAAAAAAAAAAGCAAAGAAAAACTCTTTACATACTTAGCAACCGTTGAAACGGAACTGAGACAACCTAGATCTTCAGACAGTAGACTTATTTTCTTGAAAAATGGTTAAAAAAAAAAAAAAAAAAAAAAAAAAAAAAAAAAGCAGAAGGAAAATCACTAAGATTTTGCTGCCTCATCAACTGGCTTCCTTGACGGCCATTTTGTTTGTATATCGATCAACTATCGAGCAAGATTTCCGTCTTCTTTGTCTGCCATTATATCAAAGTGCGACTGCAAGTGCTGTGGCGTTTGAATTGTGATACTGCATAACAGTACAACGCTTCAATGTGGAAAGCTACTCTTCAAATGTCAAAATGCTACACTTTGAGCTTTTGAGGCCCTGGCAGCTCTATAATCATAATTTTTCATCAAGATAATAATGACTTAGTTTCACTTTGATAGTAGCTCTTGTGTGCATAGAAAAAAACCCCAATAACTTTGGCACTCTCACTTTGTGGGCTGGGCGCTGAAGTTTAAAATTTGGCACACTGCTACAGGATGAAGGAAAGGCTGAAGGGAGGGACACCAATCAGAAACAAGGGCAGTAAGTGGAGGACACGGGGTGACAGCATACTAAAGAGAAAAACACACATTCAGCACTGACCTCTTCAGTTTCTGGACGAAGACATAGTGGGTGATTTCCCCCACTTCAGGGACTGGGTCGGGGACAAAGTAGATCTCGAGACCAATCTCTATCCCCTTCTCTTGGATGTCCGCAGCACTGTTGAAGCGGACACTGTACGAAGGTGCCATGCAGGGCCCAAACACTTCAAATACCTACAGAGGGTAGAAGTAAAAAAAATCCAAGTGTACATTGTGAAAAACCAAATCTTTTGTTTAAAAAAAACAACAACACAAAAATGATAAATTAAAATAACTAAACTCCAGCATCATGAAAATAAATCTGTATGTCCATCCTTATACCTGCCCATCTGTCTATCTATTTATCTACTTATCTATATAATGGGTGTGTACATTGTGAAAAACCAAATCTTTTGTTTAAAAAAAAACAACACAAAAATAATAAATAACTGAACTCCAGCATCATGAAAATAAATCTGTATGTCCACCCTTATACCTGCCCATCTGTCTATCTATTTATCTACCTATCTATATAATGGGTGGGCAAACATCTCATATGAAAGGACAAACACTTTGTGAACTCATGCATTAAAAAAAATTTGTATACAAAATGACTACCATGATAAAATGCTGTTATTAAACACTCTAACACAAGCTAACACATACACACACAAATGCACATGTGTGGAAAGTGAACAGTGTATTATTTGGGTTAAAATCCCAACTATGAAAACACACACATACACGTACTAACATCAAACAATTATTATTGATTACTTGATGAAAATGTATGAATACGTTTATAAATGTATATCTGCTTTGAGAAAATACGTTCTTAATCTCGCACACCCAACATCAAGAGACATAACAACATTTGATGATACTTAAATGACAGATTATGGTATCAACCTGGTCTAGCACATGCCAAAAAAACTCAGAATGTATTGAAAAATACTTTCGCACATAGTTAAACAAGACCACAAATCCAAATCAACTGCCCAGCCTGCACTTACACATGTTAAAGAATTCACACCAACAAGAGTTGTTTTTAGTTGCCTTTGACAAGTTTCTGGAAATACAGAATTACTTACTACTCCAAAAGGCTGTCGATCTTCCAAGAACAGAACAGTGTCATCATTCAGTGGAGAGTACTGCTTCAAGTCAACTTTTGAGTCAATTATCACTGCAACAAGCAGGCAAAAATAATTAGAAAGAAAGGAAAATAAAGAATGAAGAAAGAAAAACTGAAGGAACAAACAAAAAAATCGACGCTCACACACATGCCTGACCATATACATGCACAGACAGGTTGTTTTTTGCTTTGTTTTGCATTTAAAAGGTTAATGCTTTATAAATCAGCCTCCATTCACACAATGAGCCTGCATATCCACATTCACTCATGCTTCTTGATCAGACCTTAAGTGATTCTTTCAAAGAATACCAAAATCTCAATTGCAACACACATATAAACTGCAAGTACAGTAATATGAATTTTATGGTAGAACAATCTTTCGCAAAAAAAAAAAAAAAAGAAAAAAGAAAAATCACAATATGTAAAAGTGCAGCACTAGTCTAGATAGCAACACATTTTCCTTTGAGACAGTACTTGAAACAGAACTGGGTACTAACGAGATGAAAACGTGATAATACAGAGGAACCTTTTCATAAAGATCTTCAGAAATCCCTACAAGAAAATGGATCTTTATCAAGAGGACACTTTTTTTTGTTGGCAGGTAAATCTGGCACAGATGTGTTCCAGGAGAAAAAAAAAAAATTAGGGAGGGAATCTTTTTTTTTTTTTTTTGCTGTCCTATCTTCTGTGCCAGCTCAGTGGCCTTGCACCCATTCAGCTGATTCCGACCCTCCTGATCACAGCCACAGCCTGGCCCGACCCGCCATAGCCCCAGAACTGGCAATCCACAGGGAGCGGTCAATGTCAAGTCGTAAAGAGGGAGGGAATCTTCATATGAGATAATCTAGCAAAGATAAATACAGGCAAATATATCCCAGGAAAAAAAAGAGAAAAATTTGGGAGTCTTCATTTTGCAATAAACCTAAAAAAGATATATACAGGCAAATATATTCCAGGAAAAAAAAGAAGAAAAACTAGGGAGAAAATCTTCATTTTGTGATAAGTCTAGCAAAGATGAACAGAGGCAAATATATTCCAGGAAAAAAAAAACACAGAAAAATTAGAGATGGAATCTTCACTTTGCAATAAATCTAGCAAAGATATGCACAGGAATACATGTTCCATAAACCACTAATCCTTACAGGGAGCGAGTCTCTAATATATGGAGTCATAATGCAAAAAAAGGGGAAAAAAATGATCCAGCCTTCCTCTCCTCCTCCTCTGATTAAACTTTGCCCAAACTTACCAAGCACGCCCACAATACCAGAGACAACCCCCAGCAGTTCCAGCTTTGTCTCCTCCGGCAGGCTTATGTGCAGGTTCTCCAGTGGAGGCAGCTCCTGCATGTCAGTTAATCCATTACAAATTACAAAGCCAATACAATTTCATTTAAAGAAAAAAAATGCAGACATGTTACGCATAATCTGTGTGTGTGTGTGTGTGTGTGTGTGTGTGTGTGTGTGTGTGTCTGAGTATGTGTGCGTGTGTGTTAAAGAAAAAAATGCAGACATGTTACATATAGTGTGTGTGTGTGTGTGTGTGTGTGTGTGTGTGTGTGTGTGTGTGTGTTGTACACATGCCCATGTTGGTGTGTGAGCGTGAGAGTTTGTGTGAGTGAAATTTGCGTTTTCATGCGGGAAAGTGTATGTGTAACCCGTTGATTTGTAAGCAGCGCCGATTTGTAAGTGCTTACAAATCGGCGCACATTGCATGACTTGTAAAACTGCCGATTTGTAAGCAGCGCTGATTTGTAGAGCGCTTACAAATCGGCGGGCTAGGCCCCCGCCGATTTGTAAGCAGCGGGCTTTTACAAATAAGCAGGGCCTTTACAAATCGGTGGGTTAAGCCCCCGCCGTTTTGTAAAGCCCTTTACAAATCGGCGGGCGCTTTATATCCTGCTTCTTTGGATTAAAACGATAAACTATTATTACGCTTTCACGCGATTATTCCCGCAATTTTGATGACTTTCTATTTTGCTCATCAAGATGACGGACTGACACATGTCGTTTTGAGGAGCACTCTAACGAAGAGAAAAAGACAAGTCTGCTAACTTATTTTACTACCCCCCCCCCCCCCCTCCCCCGCTCGCTCTCTCTGTGTGTCTCTCACTCTGTTTCTCTGTCCGTTTCTGTCTGTCTGTCTCTCTGTCTGTCTGTCTCTATCTTATCTATCTCTCTATCTACAGTCCTATACTGCATGCTGAATCTGTTCACTATAACATCGGGTGTTGCAGAGATGATGTGAACACCAGGAGCATCTTCAATATGTTGTGTTTAAAGCCCACTACTACTAGGGGTGGTGCACTGTTCTTTGTTTTTGTTTTTTTTACAAATAACATTTTCAGCATCCACGAATAATTTTCCTGCATTGTCTTTTTATTGATTGTGTCTGGCAATCATCTATTCTTTTAGTGAAATATTCTGGTGAAAGTATGAAAACTGCACACTAGTTTAACTTTTCCCTATTCTCTTCATTCAATATAAGCTGAGTTACGATTTCGCTTTCATTTGAGTGTGGAAATTTGTGTTTATATTATCGACTGTAAAATGTGCTTAAAATTGCGTTTAAAAACAAACAATTCTAGTTCACTTTGACGTTCATGTAATGTTTACAGAAATGAACAAATATGAATAAAAACACGTCAACAATGTCCTCTGCTTTCGACTTCGAAATTTGATTGTGTGAGCGAGTCAGGGCAAAAGAAATAGCCTGTTTACTCCCCCCCCCCCCCCCAACACACACATATGCACAGGCTTACATGTACACAAACTGATATACATACACATATACTCTCACACACACATGAACACACACACCGCATTTCAGTCTGCCGTTTTAATGAAATAGAAAGTCATCAAAATTGCAGGGATAATCACTGAAAGCATAATAATAGTGTATCGTTTTAATCCAAAGAAGCAGTATATAAAGTGCTCGCTGTTTTGTAAAGTGCTTTACAAAACGGTGGGGGCTTAACCTGCCGATTTGTAAAGCACCCGCCGATTTGTAAGCAGCGCTTACAAATCGGCGGGGGGCTTAGCCCGCCGATTTGTAAGCGCTCTACAAATCGGCGCTGTACATCGGCGGTTTTACAAGTCATGCAATGAGTGCCGATTTGTAAGCGCTTACAAATCGGCGCTGCTTACAAATCGGCGGGTTACAGTATGTATATCGGAGTATACCTTAAACATGCATGGTGCTCTAACTCTCCATGTGTTTGTGTATATGTGTGTGTATGTGATTGTGAGTGACTGTGTGTGTGTGTGTGTGTGTGTGTATGTGTGCGTGTGTGTGTGTGTGCATGTGCGTGCATAATTCTAAAAGTGTAACTGATAATGTTATTCTATGAAAATAATCCAATGCAAGCCACACTGACCAAACAGAGGACAGAACAGTTATCATTCATATCTCTCACCTCTGGCATGACCTCTCCTTTCGAGCGTGGAACCACCACCTCCTCAGCCCTGACAACAGATCTGGCAAACTACATTCAGAGTGACTAAAGCGCTGTTTTTGTTTCAGAAGCTAAATCCAAAATGAATAATTCTGACGGCTTGACAACATGTTTGCATAAATCATGTCCAAATGCAGAGCAAAACAAAGACACTTGCAAGGCTAATCTATTACAAAGCCAAACAACACACTTATGTGTACAAACACACAAAAATGCATACCTTTGTCCACTCACGAAAACAGGAAGACACTTTTTAAAAAGAAAAGAAAAAAGATAAGCCACTGCTTAGCTTAAAATCATACTCAAGTACATAAAAACACATATGCACACTGTAAAATACAAAAATTATCCAAACACACGCTCATATTCACATTCACACACAGATATCACACATTTCATTTTAACACCAAAAAAAAAAGAGGGGAGATGGGGAAGGAGTGGGGTGGGCGGGTGCGGGGGTTCGAGGAAACAGATACTTACAATTCTGGCGCAGGTTCTATTGCAAAACTTAGCATAGAGGAGTCACTGTCTGACTCAGAACTGGAGTCACCAGGATCTCTGTAGCTGACACCATGGAAGATCACATCCGGATCGTTGCCCTGCTCCGGGTTTTCATCATGTTCCATCACTTTCAGCGTAAAAGGTTCAATTTTAACCTCCAGTCCTGGGTTGTCATCACGCTCCATTGCTTCAGGTGTAAAGGGTTCAATTTTAACCTCCCTCATTTCTGGGCAAGTTACCACTTCTTCACGTGCGCCGTTGCTGTCATGATGGCAATGGCTGTGCGTGTAGCCTGTATCTTCTTTTTCTTCCTTGATGTGGACGATGCCATTCCGTTGTTCCTGAAGAGCACCGTTCTCTGGGGTTGCTTGCTCATCACTGCCTGTCGAGCTTAGTGTTTGGGCGATTCCTGCAACCATGCACAAAGAATACATTGGCATGAATGTAGACTTAAACAGTGAAAGAATTTTTTATGTTGGGTATAACTTAGCTCGGGTTACTATTTCATCCTTTTCTTCTCTCTTTTTCTTTTTTTTTTTAGAGCAACGAAGCCTAACATGACTGGAGTTGTAAAAAGATTTGATATTTATTTCTGGGGTGTTCACTTATAATGTATGTTGAATGTCATCTTCATTCAATATAGCCTTGAGCTATATGGTATTTCTTTCTTTCTTTCTGCGTATGCAGGTTGATATTCCTGTGGACACTGCCTGTATAGACAGGCAACGGAGTTTTGTGTGTATGACCATTTTTTATGAGCAAAGCTTCCTTAGCTGGCTTACGTTTAGAGATTTCCTTGGCCTCAAGGATTTTCAAGGATGCTAGTGGATTTTACAAAGTCTAAACTGTCAGAAGAGTGCAATTAATTTATACACATCAATTGATTTTAACCTGCTTCTCTCTCTCTCTCTCTCACAAGTGTGTGCGCGCGTGCGCGCGTGCACACACACACACAGAGTGTAACACAGATCTACACACATGCAGACACAAACACACTTGCGCACGCACACACACACACACACACACGCACGCGCGCGCGTGCCCACACGCGCGCGCACACACACACACACACATATACACACGCACAGAAAGAGAGACATCAAAATCTCTACTCTAGTGGGATGCCTTGCTACTTTTTGACAGTACTGGAGTTTAATCCATTTTTTCCCCAAAATAAAGTTGTTGTAAGACCAACTGCAAATTGTATTCATTCATCTGTCCCACTGTCTGGCATTTTCATATCATTTACATTTTCTAATTGTCTGTAATCTTGGACAGAAAGAGGGCACTGCAGAAAGAAGATATGTTTAAAGAACATTTAACGCAGGTGGACTCTATAAAGTCCAAGTTTATCAGCTTTGATTTTGTTTGATCATGTCAGTAGCCCGCTGTGTAAATGACTGTGGATTGTAACTTGCGCTTAGAGCTTGGTCTCTAGCTGAGAATATATATTTCAATATGCGCTATAAGTATTCATTAGTAGTAGTAGTAGTAGTACAAAGCTGACTTCAAGGATTTTGTGTTCTTCCTATTTTATACATGTACTAAATACTAAAATCTGTTCTGATGGTCATTTTATGCATTCTTTATTTTTGCCATGACAGTGTGAAATAAATGAAAATTTCTTCCTGTCATCAAACATCAATGTGCTTCATACAGTGACTGAGTGAGCTGACAGCTACCAACTGCATATTTGATGGACAGAGATTTTTTCGTTTTTCAGTGAATGTTCCTGATTTGCCAAGGGGAATCAATGAGTTCAGCAGCCAAGATGGCAATGCACAAGCTTGCCGGTTTGACATAAAATGTTCCAGAAAGAAATAACTCGATAAATTTATAAGAAATATTAATCAGAAAAGCAGTTTGTGTTCCCATGGTTGAAAGGATTACCAATCAAGGAATCCAAAACTGCTGCTGAGGCCGGCATACTTTCGTCAGTATCTTTGGTGCCCTATGCAGCTTTAGTTAGCCTGCATTATTTGTATGCATTATAACGGTTTCACCATGAGGTCAAAGCTGCCTGTTTTCAAGCTTATCTCCTCACCTCACTTAACACTTCCTAAGACAAATGTGGTCAAGAACTGAGCATTGATTTGTTTCAAATCTGTATGAGGTAGCCTCTCTCCAACTAAAATGCCAACAACACACACACACACACACACACACACACACACACACACATATGAAGGAGGTAGCCTCTCGCCAACTAAAATGCACATACACAGTGACACAAGCTCAGAACCAGCCAACCTACCAACCAACCAAACGACCAGATGCCTATGGAAAAGGTCTTTGAATTTCAGAAGGAAACTTTTAGTAAAATAAAGATAAATACTGCATTTCCTTCCTTGAATTCTAAAATGATTTCATGGCATACTAGTCTTTATACAGGTTATATACACTTCAGAACACACTTGTTTACAGGTGTTGTCACATCATACGCTGGGCATTCTGTAGCTGGTTCACATAGGGAGTCCAAGTTGGGACTAGTCCATGGAACCCTAATTTGTGTGTTTGTTTTTTCTGGGGGGTGGGGGGGGGGGGGTTGAGTCTTCAGGGCTATCTGGATAGTCCCAGTATGTACTCCCACAATGTTCTGCTATTGAAATGGCTGATGTACTCTCTAACTGGACACAGCCTTCTTTGTTATTCCCAACTTTCCTGCGAAGGAAAATAAAGCTGGATGCAAAAAAATTAGCAAATAATTAATTTCATGTCATGCGCAAAACGTTATGCAGTGGTTATGAATCTTATGGACTCCTCAAGACAACCAAAACTTCAGTGCATGCTGTCTGTTTGTTTGCTTGTTTGTTCTTCTTGAGAGTCAGAGGGGAAAAAGCTAATGGAAGCTTGACGAGCCACAATGTACTATAGCCTATAATCTATCTTAGTTCAGGACTATCATCTTTTTTTTTTATACAGCTCCATACCTCATTTCCACTGAAATCTGAAAAATTCAGACTCATCACTTTTGTCCCTACTGAGTACTCTGACTTTCTGAAGGGTGTGCGACCTGTCTCACTTCTGGTTTGGTCTCCAGAAAATTACATACCTCCAGTATTTGCTTCCAACACTGCAGCTGGTTCAACAGGAACATGTACAAGTCCAGCAAGATGTCCTGAGACTGAGGTTTCAACTGTAGTGCTGTCGTTACCTGGTTCAAGTTCAGATACTGGGGCTGATGCCAATGAAATTTCACCAGATGATCTGCTGTGATCTTGCTCTGATGATGTCACCGAGTTGATGGTAGAAGTGCAGCTGCATGGTTCAGAAGCAGGTGAAGTTGCCTCTGAGTTCTCCTCACAGGGTTCAGAGACCTGAGCTGGATTTGTTCCAGACACGCAAGCATCACTGTTCTGTGTTTTGGTGTCCCTTATTTTCTGCTGGATGCTCTTGAAGATATCGCCGATAGAGAATGTCTGCTGAGTAACTGGTTGTTTTGAAATCGATTCATTCTCACTTCCAGTTCCATCCATCTTTGTTGCACAGCGACCCTGCAAGCATACAAAAAGAGGTGAAACTTTTGTCAGAAATCATTCTGAAGGAATCCATCACCATGTTAAACTAATTTTGTAACCAATGGGATTTTATTATATTACTTATTTACTATGGTGCAAAAATTTCACTGTCCCACCTTGAATGAGACACTAGTACAGTAGACAATGCATACATGTATGTATATTATATATGTGCATGTATACGAGAGAGAGAGAGAGAGAGAGAGAGAGAGAGAGAGAGAGAGAGAGAGGGAGAGAGAGAGAGAGAGAAACTAGTACAGTAGACAATGGGTGTATGTGCATGTATACAGAGAGAGAGAGAGAGAGAGAGAGAGAGAGAGAGAGAGAGAGAGAGAGAGAGAGGGAGAGAGAGAGAGAGAAAGAGAGCAGAAGAAAGACAGAGACAGAGAGAGAGAGAGAGAGAGAGAGAGAGAGAGAGACAGACAGACAGACAGACAGAGAGAGATGGCAAGAGAGAGAATAAAAATACAAGCCTAAAAAGAACACACATAAGAGTACACACATACACACTACCACTATCATCACCACTACCAGTACCACAGCTGAAATACTGGAGGCAGCAGTAAATTACACACACTCACACATGTGCGCATGCGAACATGCATGCATACACACACACGTACACACAGTAACACACAGACAATCACCACCACCACCACCATAGCTGAAGTACTGGAGGCGGCAGATAATATTACACACAAATATCTTAAAAAATAAAAATTCTTAAAAAAAGGAGTTGTAAAGTACCTATAAAGGACAGAACAGACTAAAAATCATGTCAAAGTTCAAAGCACAAACTTTAGCATTGAGCAATTTATCACATTTAAAACAACAACAAAAGTATTTTTCACAACTGACAGAGATGGGTTTTTCTTTGAACTACACAATATAAACTTGACAAATGTAGTCTTTTGTAATCATAGAATAGTTCAAACTGTTGAGATAGAATGGAAATGGGAACACACACTGGCTATCATGCTGATTTCCATCTGTTGCGAATCTAAGCACTTGCTGAAATTGAGGGAGTTACCATTTTGCTAAGTGAGCAAGAGGGCAGAGCTAGGTGACCACTCACATTTTATATGATATGATGTATGTATGTGTGTGTATATATCATATATATGTATGAGTGTGTGTGTATATATATATATATATATATATATATATATCCAACAGAAAAAAGCACAAGAACAACAAGCTGTCGTGGTTGTACTTGAAATTTTCGGCTTTATTTGCCTTCTTCAGCAAATGACATCTTCCCTGAGTGCCAGCAGGTAAGGTATAAGCCAGGCTTAAAGTACAGCTGTGCTTGATGACGTCTACAGAACAGTGCTAAAAGTTTACGGCTTTTCACAAAATAACCTTTAAAACTATGAACTACCAATTTTCGAACGTTAGATGCTATTGTATGGTCACAGTAACAAAGTGCTTTGTGTGTGATGTGTGCTAAGAGATGCATTAACTAGCAGAGAAAGACTTAAATCCTGGTCTGGACTGTGTACATGATGCCCAATATTGCTGCTTGTCATTCTTTAATCTGTACTATCTATTGTTATTCACAGAGCTGAATTGTCTCGATCATGGTAGATGATGCCCAACACTGTATATTTTTCTAATCATTAGAGAGCTGTACACAAAATTATACCATTCTTACAGAGCTATTTCAACCAAAATAGATTATCTGTGATACTGATAGCAGTAAGGACTGTGTGAAGGTTCTGGCATGATACTGGATAAAAAATCATCCTTCCAATGGAAATTCCATTGTCTTTCAAGTTCCCTTCTCATTCTTAACAGTTGAATTTACTTTCAAACTTAAAAGAATACACAAAAATGACAACAAAACCCACAACATAAACAACAATGAAAGTAGAATATTATCTACCCCTCCCCCATTTAAACACACACACACACACACACACACACACACACACACACACAACGTAAATTACACCAAGTCAGAACAACTGAGTTTAAAATATTTGACCGACATATGAATACACTGCTTGAGCAGTGCGACATGATATATCTCTCTCTTTAAAGTATTTAATGGTAAAATTAAACCTATGGCAGTATGGGTCCTGATTAACTGAAGAACGTCATCAATTCATGTATGCACAATAATCAGCAAAATCCTTTTTAAGTATTCTTAAGCAGTCTCTATTTCTCCCTCTTTCTCAGAGTTGCAAAGCGGGAAAGAAGCGCTCTTTGAACATTTGTGAACCGTGAACTGTGATGTAAACAACAGTACTGAGATGGGGTAAGGGGTGGAGTGGGGGTTGCTCAAGTAAAAGTTAACCTGGTAATGCGCTTTATGACTGTTGCATGTGAAATGACTAACACACACACACACACACACACACACACACACACACACACACACGTACACACATGCACGCGCACTCACACGTCCGCGCAGGCTGGCGCACAATACAAACACAAACTCACAAAGGTAAACAGAACACATGACACAAAATTGACATAAGTTACACAAAATTTAAGTAAGATCTGGAAACTCAAAGCAGATTTGTATTGCAAAAAAAATGTCACTTACCTGCGTCTAAGAAACGTAAATTTTTACAATCTATTGTGGTAAAATGACTGACACATGAACCCAAAGGGACAAGGTGATGGCGCCCTCTCTCACTCTCAATACCAAAACACGTGCGCTCTTCGCAAACTTGTCGAAGACCATTGAGTCTTTTTACACTAACTCACCAAAATAACCCCAAATGTTTCAAAACGAACCAAAATCATTTCGGCGGGTCTTTGTCATTTATTTCTATGTAACTCAATAAAAAGTGGGCAACTGCGTAAACAGCACAGAGTATCGATGGAAAGAATATTCACTACCTGGAACATACACACACTCAGGCAAGTAGGTAAACTGCAAGAACTGACCCTTGAGAGGGACATATACACCAGAACATTGTCGGCCTCTGTGGGAGTTAACAGGAAAAAAAAAAAAAAAAAAAAAAAAAAAAAAACCTTGTCCAAAAGTCGAGAAGAAGACAAACATATTCGTGGAGACCGGTTTTTAAGTTAACGAGAAATTCAGAAACGTGTACCATGATGCTGCCCTATCGATTTCCCCTTTGTCCAGAATGGGGAAAATAGTGTAGCCGTCTATGGGGACTCTTTTTACCGAAATAGGTCTTCGTCTTGTCTTCTTCCCTCACCACACCTCAGTTTCGCACTTGTTTTCAGTTTTCTCTTTGGCGCCTTTCCCTGTTTTAAAGATATTTCTCTCACTTCTGGCGCCTAACCTGTCTCCTGATAAAACTGACAACTTGCAGCGCTTTTCTGAGACTTTGATATATACAAAACCTTGGTGAATTTCCTGTCTTATTGCATCTGTCCACTAGTCTTTCAGATCGCTTTGGTTATTCCGACGCTGCCCAGGTGAGATAAGTCCCGCCTCTTGATAATTTTCTGCAACGTTCAGTACTTCACCTGTGGTGGTGATGGTGGTCGTGGTAGTGGTGAGGTGGTGATAATGGTAGTGGTGTGGTGATGTGTGTGTGTGTGTGTGCGCGCGCGCGCGCGCGCCCGTGTGTGTGTGTGTGTGGTGGTTTTTCTGCCGCCTCCAGTACTTCAGCTATGGTGGTTGTGGTGGTGATGGTGATGGTGGTGGTGGTGGTGTGTGTGTGCGTGCGTGTGCGTCCAAACGTGTGTGTGTGTGCGCGCGCGTGTACTGGTTATGCTTGCTCTCTCTCTCTCTCTCTCTCTCTCTCTCTCTCTCTCTCTCTCTCTCTCTCTCTCTCAGTTATTCAAGTTAAACTTTTTCGTTTTACATGTTCCTGCACGTGTTGCTTTATGTCATTTTATATCATTATCTTTGCGTCAGCAGGGCGTGGGCTGGATGTCAAAAAGCACACTAGTGCTTATCTATCATCGTCGCAAATAAAGAATTTTGTCTTGTCTTGTTTCCACTGGGATCATTATCATTCAGCATCTTCTTCTTCTACTTCTTCTTCTTCTTCTTCTGTTGCTGCTGCTGCTTCTGCTGCTGCTGCTGCTGCTGCTGCTGCTGCTATGATAGGGATTTATTGGGACACCACACGCAAGTATGGTTCATCAAGTTCTGTCAGTTTTGTGCCACAGCCTAGGTACACCTCTGTATCTGTATCTTTATTCAGTTTAGGTTAGACGTCACAGAATCCAACTGACAGACATATGTCGATTCAGCAATGTTAACCATCGCTTGGATAATCCTTTTGGGGGGATGTCTCCTTGTTTGTTCTGTGTGCTGTGTGTTGTCATTTCTACTAGGCGATTCGGTGTCATAAGCGGCATTTGTTTGGAGTTGTGGGCATGTATTTCTTTGATTACAGGAGCAACATTTACTCTACCTGTTCGTTAATTACGGTTTACTGTTCTCTGCCTTTTTCAAGATTTCCTTTCAAGGTACTTTGCAGTTAATTATGAAAGATCGCGCTTACAGCGAATGTCAACCGCAGGAATGTCTTTGTTGCATAGCCCTACCATGCCGGACTTCTTCCGGTTCCTCACCAGAATATTGTCTGTCTGGCTATGGCACTGGCCCTTGGGGAAGGCAATGTCCATCATCAGTCTTCAATCTTCACAGAATATTGTCTGTCGGGCTATGCACTGGCCCTTGAGGAAGGCGATGTCCATCATCATCTCACCAGAATATTGTCTGTCTGGCTATGGCACTGGCCTTGGGGAAGGCGATGTCCATCATCAATCTTCACCAGAATATTGTCTGTCTGGCTATGGCACTGGCCCTTGAGGAAGGCGATGTCCATCATCAATCTTCACCAGAATATTGTCTGTCTGGCTATGGCACTGGCCCTTGAGGAGAGCAATGTCCATCATCGATCTTCACCAGAATATTGTCTGTCTGGCTATGGCACTGGCCCTTGAGGAAGGCGATGTCCATCATCAATCTTCACCAGAATATTGTCTGGCTATGGCACTGGTCCTTGAGGAAGGCAATGTCCATCATCAATCTTCACCAGAATATTGTCTGTCTGGCTATGGCACTGGCCCTTCAGGAAGGCGATGTCCATCATCAATCTTCACCAGAATATTGTCTGTCTGGCTATGGCACTGGCCCTTGAGGAGAGCAATGTCCATCATCGATTTTCACCAGAATATTGTCTGTCTGGCTATGGCACTAGCCCTTGAGGAGAGCAATGACCATCATCAATCTTCACCAGAATACTGTCTGTCTGGCTATGGCACTGGCCCTTGAAGAGAGCAATGGCCATCATCAGAATGCTGTATGCACACGGAGAACGTTGGCGAGGACCAAGTTACTATCACCAGCAAATTCTAGCTGGCGTAGTTCCCCATCATTGGTGGTCTCATTATAAAAAAAAAAAAATGGCCGCAAGAAATTCTTCCAGTTTTCTTGGGCATCTATACCAACCTCGCATTATAGTCACCCAGAATGATGAAGATGTCTTTCTTGTCAACCTTTTTGTAACGAAGGATGGGAGAAATACTGGGCTAAAAACAAGAGAATAAGTTTAACGATTAAGAAAAAAAGAAGAGAGAGAGAGAGAGAGAGAGAGATACGGATACGGATACGGATTTTTATTCATACAGGCCATGGCCCCTAATGAAGGGGATGGTGAGAGAGAGATGCAAAGGAAAGAAGGATTGAATAATAACGTGAGGACATTGAGAAAATATAGACAACGACACACAAAAACGAAGATTTAAAGATAGTAAAAGACCGACCAAACAGAACTTAGTAAAGTCAGCAGCATTCAGGACATAGATAGCAACAAAACACCAGAAAACAGTGGACTGGATATTGCCCTGAACTCTACCACAAATACAGCAAAGGCGGAGAACCAAGTGTACTAACAATACAGAGTTCATCAAATGAGGATTACTTTCCAGTGCTCCATGGAGAAGACGCATCAGCAGTGAAGTCGTTCAAATGTGGAAAGGCTGGAGGCATTGACAAATCATGTCTCTTACAATATGGCGGAGAGGTAGTACCTGATGTCCTAATTACATCTGACACCCTGGGGAGTGGCCCACGCTATGGAGTCAACTGCTCGCTGTCACCTTCCCACGAAGAGAAATCGCCAACAGTGCATGCATGGGCTACCGCAGTATCCGCTTGATCAGTCACGCCAGCAAGGAAATGCATAAAATTCCCGTTTGTGACGGAATGCGCTAGCAACAACACACACGTGAGGTAAGGTAAGGTAATGTTGCTTACAGCCCAACCTACCGCAAAGGGCCATTTGGCACTGTAAGAGCGCATCTGCAAATATGAATAATTCATGTGGTCAGGTCAGGTGACAGGTTTTTAACTTTTCATACACTTATCAACTTTTATGTCGCAATGTAGCATTAAAGAAAATGAAATTGTGATATCGGACTGCATTAATTATAGTGACCACGCCTGGTAGCCAGAAAGTTGCAAAGTAAGGAAGTACAATTTCCTGGCCTCCCTATACATCTAGGTTTGTGTTTGTTCCACCCTGTTGTACTGTTAACACTTACTAAGCGCCATTTATCAAATTTTTTTTTCTCACTTACTCAACTTATGTAGCAGCACCTCCTGCGGTTTTTTTTTGGGGGGTCTCATTGTTGAGCAGATGTGGCATCACACGGACTTGCAGACTAGTCCGCTCACAGTGATGCCCTCATGAACAAACTGAAACTGAGCTCACAGTCTCAGCACCGGCGGTTCACAGGTATGAATAAATATCATACCAAATCGTTATGAGGTACCCCCACTGCACTGCCGCTGTGGCATTACAGGGTTATCTGCAGTGTTTGTTCTGATCCAACATGCTTCAGGACGCCACCGACTAAAGCGTCATGGATGACCACCGGAAAGGTTTTCATTCCACGTCCATTTTGCGCCAAGTTTGAGGAGATAAATGATCGTTCGTTCTTCGTTTTCCGTGGAGGTTGTTTGTCTTGCCTGAAGAAGACCAAAGAAGTCGAAACGCGTCGTGTTTTGTCTTGTGATTTGTTTTGTCTCTTTCGTTCCGCGGATCAGTGTTTTTTCTTTTAAGTTTCTCATGAATGATGACAATGATCGCTTAGTGGGTGCTGACTTCAGTTAGGCGCCAGCACGCCCATCCAGCAACAGCTCCTATGAACTTGCCGACAGTGACAGACCAAAGAATCTGACACTAGTCCTCATCATAGATAATGTTCGGAAATCTGTAAAGGAGGTAATCTGTATTAGAGCTCGCGTTCGGCGAGAGTTACCCCGCCGCTTTCATGGTACAGATACCGGTGATGGGCACGCCTAAAGCAAGTTTGCTCCATCAGTAAGATTGAAAGTTCAATCAGAGAAAGAAACAACAAAACACGAGAGTGAAACGGTGCTCCTGGAATGTTGAGGGTCAATATCCCGATCGTTAGCATGACGTGCGCTTCAAATCAAATATTTTGACTCCATAGATGTTTGTTTGACCCACGAACTGAACAAAGATAACTCTGTTTGCAACGGAAAGACAGGCGTTATCTTCGCCTATCATTTTTTCCCGGAACAGGTCAATTTACCATGGCCATGGATGTAGAGAGGAAATAAAAACTAAGGTCAACACAGTTTGAAGTTTTTCGATTCCTTTCGATGACGAATAAAGGTTATGAAGATGATGTCATCGGGTTCCATCGCAGTCTGAGCCAAAGTATATGACACGGATGGATTATACGTTTCCTTTCATAATCTGTCCCTGTGTGTTCACCAGATTTCATCAACATTCTGAGAGACTCCACCGTTACGCGGAAGAAACTCGACCGTGTGCTATCCCACGGTGAAGGTTTTGTTACCAGTCCAGTTCGTAGTATTGTTCCCCCAGGACGTCTTGGGTATGTCTATGAGACGCACGTCTTCCTCTGTTACATGAATGATGGTAAATGTGGATGGGTATCATGTGCACGCCCACCCGGATCAGAGCCAAACAAGGACAAAAGAAATACAGTGCAAGACAAGAGACCTGTAGGAAGGCGAATGGAAGCAGCACCCTTCAGGTTCCCCAATCAGATCTTTACGTGTAACAGGAGCGAGTTCGGTTACTTTTTGGACCCATTTGCATGCTTTGGTGCGCAGGGTCTGACTCAGGAAGCAGGCCGTCACGTACAATGCCACATCCACTATCTCATGGCGCTGCGATACTTTCAAAGCCATCTCTCTCTCTCTCTCTCTCTCTCTCTCTTTTCTCTCTCTCTCTCTCTCTCTCTCTCTCTGTGAATATGAGAGACATACTCTGTCTGTCTCTGTCTTGTCTCTTTCCCTCTCTCTTCCTCTGTGCACGCGCGCGCGGTGTGTGTGCTGAGAGAGAGAGAGAGAGAGAGAGAGAGAGAGAGAGAGAGAGAGAGAGAGAGAGAGAGAGAGGATAGTTAAAGAAGGTTACAGACAGATATAAAAGCACACTGACACATATAAGCACACGCAAACACGTATGCATGTGCGCGCGCTTACTCACACTCAAACACACACACACACACACACACACACACACACACACACACACACACACACACACACACACACACACACCACACAACACACACACACACACACACACACACCACCACCACCACACACACACCACACACACACACACACACACCACACACCACACACACCACCACCACACCACACACCACACACACACACCACACACGCACACCACCACACAACGACCACACACACACGCACGCACGCACGCACACGCACACACACACACACACACACACACACACACACACACACACCACACACACACACACACACACACACACACACACACACCACACTACACACCACACACAAACAAGAGTCACTCACTCACGTATATACACACCAGCACACAGAGATGAAGGGATATGGATATTTTCTTCCATTCAGGCTTTGGTCCACATAAAGTGGTGTGTAAACAACATTCAACTGTTGGTCAACAAAAACCCCAAAGGCAGTACAGCTGTGAAAATGTACATCATCTATCAACATATCATGCATCAACATGTAGGAATAGCAGCTGGAGAGAGAGAGAGAGAAGAGAGAGAGAGAGAGAGAGAGTAATGCACATTGATTTTTTAAAAAATAACCATTTAACAACGAAAGAGCATACAATTAAATACTCACAATATCTCATTTACACGTGCATAATGTAATATAGATGAAATATTTCCAGAATACAAGCATGGGAAAAACAACTACAATAACCAAAAACAAACAAACAAACAAACAAACAAACAAAAAAAAAAATGCATCGTTTTACATGTAATGCATTTCTTTTTTTCGTTTCTTCTTGTTCTTCCTCCTCTTTTTTTTTCTCCTCCTTATCCTTGTTCTTGTTCTTTTCGTTTTGTTTGTCTGTCTTTCTTTTTTTGGTTTTTGTTGGTTTTTTTTTCTGTTTTCTTTTTCTTCTCCCTTTTTTTTTTTCAACATTTGACCTCCATACATTGGGAAACTATATCAAATTGAATAGGAACACTCAAAGAAACAAACGCCGACACAACAGAGACGTGTGCGGTCAAGGATGACCTTTGAAATGCAGTTCTCGCCACGTTCACCGTCAGATACAGAACATCAATGTCAACACAGATGAATCGAAAATAGGGGCACTTCGGAACACCAGAGTTGTCGAATGACAAGGTGAAGTGAGATCTTAACCACCGTTTCCAAGAGGAACGAAGGGAAACGAGGGCGGAAGGGAGCGGTGGAGGAAGTTGGAAGAAGGGTAGGTGAGGGAAAGATGGACAGAGGGGAAAAGGGGGGTTGGGAGGGGGGAAGGGAGGGGTAGTGGTAGTTAATGCACTCACGGACAATTGGACAGTATTCCACTGAGAAGTGTCAGCGTGCCGTCACAAGCGAACGATCGAGTCTGGAACATCTATCAAGGGCGGACCGGTGCAGAAGGGGTGACGGGTGAATTTCCAGACACCCCCACCCCCCCTCCCTTCATCTCCCCCACTTCTCTTCATCTCTCCTTCTTTCTATTAAATAATAAAAGTCAGCTCCCTTCCTCCCCCCCCCCCCCCCCCCCACACACACACACACACTCCTGACCTACTGACCCGGCCTTATTGTATAATTATTGATAAATAGTCATGGACAGAGAGAGAGAGAGAGAGAGAAGAGAGAGAGAGAGAGAGAGAGGAGAGAGAGAGAGATGCCATTGAATGCTCCTATGTTCAAGAAAGAATGTTTTCGACGTGTCATCGTGCATGAGCAGGTTGACTGGCAGGCATTCGCTTTTAATCATAATCATCAAAATTATCTGTTTGTTTTCGTATGTTGAGGATCATTAAACTTTTGGCTAATCATTGTTCAACCTTTTGTAATGGCTGTGTTTATAATCATATGAGTGTTTCTAATGAACGTATTGTATTTTCACCTGCGATGCCATTTTGTGAAAGAAAAAAAAATACCAGTCTAGTTGTCAGTTGCACGGACGACCGGAATGACCAGTTGGTGAGCTGATATTGAAACATGTGTGGGTTGGATGTGGGAGTGATTTTCTTCAGAAAAAAAGCGCCTTCGTTTTATGATCTGATCCGGACTGATCAGATAGTGAAACTTTTTTGGGCTTCCTTTTCAATTTCTTCGTCTTTCTGATGCGACATTCAGCTTTAAATTTAAAAAAAAAAAAAAAAAAAAAAAAAAAAAAAAAAATTCACTTACAGTTTGGAATAGTACCTGCTTAAACAAATTGTGTGTGTGTGTGTGTGTGTGTGTGTTGTGTGTGTGTGTGTGTGTGTGTGTGTGTGTCCAAAATGTGAATGAAGTGCGCATGAAGGTGTATAACTTCCGGTGTTGGGAAACATCCGCCTTTGTGATCCAATTACACTCGTTCTTTTATTTGGACCGGTCTTCAGTTAATAGTCATATTCTTCTTTAACTTTAACCACCATGAACAGCTGTGACTTCTCAATGAACGTATGGGCCATGTCTGAATAATAATGTGATATTTAGGCCTGCTCTATAATTGCTGGCGTCTTTCTAATCTGAACTCACTGTAATCTTATAGTACAATCACATAATATTTGTTTGAGTGTGGTGTGTCTGTATATGAATCATATTTTGTTGATTCTTATATACACGTACCTCTGTCAGGATGAGACATTTTTAATAATAACAATGATCGGTTTTTTTTTTTTTTTTTTTTTTGAAAAAAGACATGAATAAAAGCATGGCATAAAACATTTCTCAACAGGTTCGTCAGTTAAGATACCACAATTATTGAAATAAATCATTTGATTGTTAAGAAGTAAGAAACGTGTAGCTCCTCTGGATGGCTGGGAGAACTTATATGGACTGGGTGTCAGTTTCTCTGCAGTACCCCCCCCCCCCCCCCCACCCCCACCCCCACCGAATTCATAACCCCAAATATGTGCATCTCGCGTCATAATTATGCAGTCATCAGCGAATAAGGATCGGCGGCTTTGGAATAATGCACTAACATTGCGAAAGATAGCAGAATACAGAAAAATGGGCGACACTGACTCAGGAATGCGATATTAGCATTCTCAGAATCAGGGAGACCTACCGCTCGCTCGCCATCAACCATGATTTCTTTCCGTTCTGTTTTTTTTTTCTTCCCCGTCGTGGATCGACGTAATTAAAAAAGAAATCTTTATTGTTCTATGTTAATGCCAAATAAACACACAAGTTGACGCATTTATTGTTTAAACGATTCCGACCGTAATAATTAATGGGAAGAAATGGGTGTGTGTGTGTGTGTGTGTGTGTGTGTGTGTGTGTGTGTGGCGCGCGCGCGCGCGCGTGTGTGTGTGTGTATGTGTGTGTGTGTGTGTGTGTGTGTGTGCGCGCGCGCGCGCGTGCGTGCGTGCGTGAGTGTGTGTGGTGTGTGTGGGGGGGGGGGGGGGGGGGGGGGTGTTTAAAGGGAATTTATCCTGTGAGTTCTTGAATTGAAAACCCATTAGATAACTTCCCTTGGATGCTGTTCTTGGGGATTTTTGGCACGGCACCGGTATGTGGGTTTAGAAAGAGAATGAATGGAAGGGCTCGTCGATTAGCTAGCCATCACATTCTCTTTCTTTTTCTTTCTGTCTGTCTTGCAGAGAATATGTCTTTCCTCTGAGTGTATGTTAGATCTCGAATACACGCAGTGGTTGTTCTCTTTTTTCTCTCCGCTGGATCCAAATCACGCAACACGACAGGTTTTTCGTTTAATTGGGTTCCTCCCTTACCGATCTAGCGTAATGATTATTGCTCGGGTTGCATTGCCTGAATACTCGGTTGGTCAGCTGCGTCAAGTGTTTGATCTAATGTCTTGTGAATTTAACGTTCGTCCAGTTGGTATGGTCAGTTCAGTCCGAAGAAGAGGACTCTCTCTCTCTCTCTCTCTCTCTCTCTCTCTGTTGCTTCCACTTTTAATCATCTCTCTCTCTCTCTCTCTCTCTCTCTCTCTCTCTCTCTCTCTCTCTCTTGTTGCTCTCACTTTTTACCATCTCTCTCTCTCTCTCTCTCTCTCTCTCTCTCTCTCTCTCTCTCTGTTGCTTTCACTTTTAACATCTGTCTCTGTGTTACTGTCTCCCTCTACACACACACACACACACACACACACACACACCACGCACGCACGCACGCACACTCACACGCACACGCAACACACCACGCACGCACGCACGCACGCACGCCGCGCGCGCGCGCGCGCGCACACCACACACACCACACACACCACACACATCTTTGCACGCGCTGCAAAACATCAGTCGTCGTCTGTTAAACTCTCAGTGAATGAGTTTTCTTGAAATGATGATGATGATGATATGATCATATCATCATCATCATCATCATCATCATCATCGTCGTCGTCGTCGTCGTCGTCGTCGTCGTCGTCGTCATCAGCATCAAATTATCATCATAAGTATTGTTGTTGTTATTGTTGTTACAATTGTTGTTAATGTTGTTGCTCTTATCATCATCGATCATGATCATCATCGTCATTATTATTATTATTACTACCATCATTATCATTACTGTTGTTGTTGTTATCATTGTCGTTGTTATTGTTGTTATAATAACAATAAAACATCATCATCATCATTACTTTGATGGATAGGGATAGTTCTTAGCCATAGACATCTCTTCCGACGTGTCTAGAGCACCTGCCAGGAATATTATCATTACTAAAATCAGAAAAGCACTCGGGGGATACGCGGACCCCCGCCATGACCAAACTCTGAAATCTGGGATCCGGTCAGGGAGTCGGTTCATGAGAAAAATCAACAGGATTTGCTGCCAGGGGATATATATCAGGACTGACTGAGTTAGTTCCCGTGATCCTACCCCCCTCCCCCCTCCTCTTTTTTTCCACCTTCTAATTCTTGTCTTCCGCGATAGCCCATATTGAAAACAGAGGATTCCGGTGAAAGGTATTTTTCATTTAATGGCCCAGATAGAGGGAACAAACCACTCAGGACTCTTAGAGACTCGGATTCTGCTATTGAACTCAAAAACAGGCTTAAAAACACATCTCTTGCGTGAAAAAAGTTTATGCCGCTTGTAGGATGATTATGTGCAGAACATATCTGGAGGGAGTCAGGGCTGTTTTTGTTATATGTGTACACGTGAAGTATGAGTTAATGAGTGCGTAAGTCGTGGGATTTTATAAAGCGCCGTTGGTATGTATGTGTATGTTTACTCGAACGCTATATAAATGCCCAATTATTATCAATTATTGAATCACTCTAAAAAAAAAAAAAAGAAGTTTGAATACTCCAGAGAGTTACTTTACATCGTAGACAGTGTTTAAGTCGTAAGAATATTTTCGAATTGTTCATATCCAGTGGAATGTTTGTAATCACCTTATCAACAGTGTGAACAGAGCGTGCATCAGCCGTTTGATTCACTAAGATTTACGCCACAGACCTGCACTGAACTTAAAGGGGTTCGTTCGGGGGTCACTGTCGATCTTTCCATCGTTTGCGTTAAAATCAGTGTAAAAGTTTTCGCGTAATGAAATATGTAGCCATCTTATTAAACAATCCTAGATCCGCCGATTGAAACGAATCCGCTGCACGGATCCACACCAAAATTGAATGTGTATGCTCCTGGATCATGTTCAGTCTCATGAAGAAGTTTATGAGATGATACGCAGAAATTTGAAAGGGAGATAATTTACCTGTGTTAGACCTCGCGTTCAGCGAGAGTGACCCCACCGTTTTATGGGACAGATGCTGTTAGCATCAAGCCCAAAGCAATGTCGCCTCATCAGTCAGCTCAAAGTTCCATTTGACAGAGAATGCGGAACGATGTGCCCGGAACACTTATAATAAACGTAGTAGGTATCTCGATCGCTATTCTGGCGTTCGTATACGATCAAATATTTGACTCTCAAGATCTACATGCTTAACCTGTATACTGAGAAAAAGGTAGCTCAGTTTACAACGGAAGGACAGCAATTATCTTCCCTCGTTTCTTTTTTTTTTTTTTTTTTTCTTAAAAGGTCTACTTTTTCGTAGTTATGCTGACAGAAAACAAAGAAAACCAGACCGACAGACACAATACAACAGAAACAAAATCTGTTTAGCGGAGGTGATGAACTGATTTATTTTTTCACATTTACTTTGCTATCAGACGATTATCCCTCAGGTCATGTCGGAGGAACGAAACACGGTGCCATACCTGCTGCTGTTTCATTTGGTTTGGATTGTTTCGCGCCGTTTTCAACTCAAGCTATTTTGTTACGCTTTATTCATTTATTAATTATCTATTTATTTATTTATTTATTTACTTATTTACGTTAAAAAATACTATTTATTTTCTTCATCTAGAAAACAACTCTTCAAATACTGCCAAAGTGATATATGAATTCGTCATTCAATTTGAAAAAAAAAAAAGAAGAAGAAAAAAGCCCGGTTTGTAACAACGTATTACAGTAAGCTGATGTAAAACAGAAGCTCGACATGGAATGCGTACACAAATATTGATACCATAATATATCTGTTCGTATCACTCACTGATGCTGCTTTGAGTTTACTTCAAGGAATCTAGGTGTAAATGTTCTCGTTTTTCTTTGGTGTATGCTTACGAAACAAGTCCCCTAGAACCGTCCAGACATCAAGGAGGCACTTCCTCACCAGACCACCCACG
>CM065715.1:86930279-86935279 GCA_033310375.1 Conus canariensis
ATATTTACCACCACCCCCTCCCTCACATTTTAGTCTCATTTGGCCCTTTCTGATCTCCTTCTCACTTTATGACTCGGTCTGTGGGTTAAAAAGTGGGTGGAAACGGTCCTTTAAACTATTGCAACATCTTGAGAGACAGACAGACAGACAGACAGAGAGACAGAGACACAGACGCAGAGAGAGAGGAGAGAGAGAGAGAGAGAGAGAGAGAGAGAGAGAGAGAACGCATTATTTCAACAACATTATGTCTCTTCAGATTTTTGGGGGTATTATTTGTACAAAACAAAACCATTGTAATGCAACTACGACACATTTTGTAGAAAGGATGGGAAAAAAGAGAAAATTTTAGCCCTTCATCTGCCCTTCCTGCTCATCAACACACACACACACACTTTTTATCTACCTGCGTATATAAACTCAACGATATACAATACCGCACCAGAACAATACCACATCTAACAACACACTGCCATACCATACATAGATGCAGGCAGAGACAGAGAGACACACACACACATGAAAATGTACCTAAGCATTATTTGTTCACTGCTCCTCTTGTCGTTGGCCCCTGATCTCCTTATTCATCCACTGTCATCCTCACCCCCTTTTGCTTCACGCACATTCATTATACATACGCACGAATTACGTCCACTCATACACCCTCGGGTTAATCTTCAACACACAGCAGGGGAGATAATTGAATACAGTACGAGGCAAACATTTTCATTGACCACACTCAGAAAATCATGCTGAGAAAGGAATAAGAATATTTAAAACAGATGATAGGGAGAGAAGGAAAGAACAGGCGAACAAATAAACGAAGAAAAACAGGCGAAAAGAAAATAATCTAGAATGTAGAATTAATCAGATTTCTGGACAAAGAGCGTGGTCATGAACATCCGAGGAATGACTGAAATGAAAGAAAACGAAAGGAATCATGAACTTAGATATGATAATGAGGTCAACCTCAACAGACTTTTGAAATCTGCGTCACAGTCTCAAAAGAAGACAAACGAAAAGAAAATATAACACCAAGAGAACATTTTTGGAAGATCATACTGAAACTTTGGGGACAGAATAATAAACCTAGACTCTCAGCCTCCCTGCCTTTCTGGTTTGAAGCGGCGTGTTATGCAACATAATTGATACGTGTTGTTGTTGTTGTTGTTGTTGTTAAAGAAGCTTTGAGGATATGTCGTTTTATTTTGGGATCACTCCCTGATTCCTGAATACGGTGTCTTCTCGTATTTCTTTTTGCATGTCTTCTTTTACCATTTCTCTTGTTTCTTTCTCAATTTATTTTTGTTGTCCTGTTTCCTGTTTGGTCTTTATCTTGTCGCTGTTTTTGCAGCTATTGACGTGTCGTCGTCGTCGTCGTTGTTGTTGTTGTTGTGATTCTTCTTCTTCTTCTTCTTCTTCTTCTTCTTTTCTTCTTCTTCTTCTTCTTCTTCTTCTTCTTCCTCCTGCATCCCTTCCCTCATTTCTTTTCCTTCGTCTTTATCTTTAGTTTTAGGTCTTTCCACTAAGTGTCATATGAAAAGAAAAAAGAGATAGAAGGTTGCAGCGACGGGGGACAGAGGAGACGACAGGAAGGTTGGAAAAGGCACGAAGCGGGGAGGGAGTGGAGGGTGGTGGATTAGCAGTGGTAGGGAGTGGGAAGGGAGTGGAGGGTGGTGAAGAATTAGTTGTGTGTAACAAGTATAATATCTTTTTACACGCAAGATGACGTTTGAGTACCTACCTCATGCATAAGTTCGATGATTTATCAGCGATGTTAAACACCAACATATTGCGGTTTCAAGCCAAGCTATAACTTATGAATAATTTAAACAACATTAAATACTATGGAAATAGAGAAATAACGCTTAATATATCCTAAAATAATAATCTACGGTTCTTTTTGACAAAGAAACAACAACAAAAGTACATTCGCGTTTGTGATTTAAGATATTTCGTACAGTTATAGAGAATTGGAATAAAATTATTTTACGGCATTAGATGAAAGAAAATATGGTCAGATGTTATGTGCTATCAATGAATACAAAAATCGTTATAATGTATTTCGTTTTATACTCATCAATGTTGCTCTCGAGTGTTACAAAAAAGCAGTATTTTGTTTAGACAGATAATGTGTTTTCCGTGTGCTCATTCGAAATTCGTGCGAAAATTCTCAACTCTTCTAAGTCATCATTGGAACTGCTTCTAAGAGTACGACTCTGTTCAACAACAATGCCTTTGTTACAGGAGACAATTTGTATATACAGATCCCAAATAGTGCTTTGCCCTATGTTTAGTTGATCAGTCTACTTTGTCATTATTGTAAAAGGAACAATGAGACGGAATCCAGCAGCGGCGTCAGTGCCTCTCAAATAGTGTGGGTCCAATGATTAGTTTCAATTATTTTGTAATTTTAATGAGGGCAAAGCTTGTATTGTTTTGTTGCTCTTACTGCTCTTGCTTGTGTTCTTATTGATGTTGTTGTAGATGTTATTGTCCTCCTCCTTCTCCTTCTACTTCTCCACCCTCTCCTCCCCCTCCTCCCCCTTCATCATCATCATTATCATCATCATATCATCATCATCATCATCATCATCATCATCATCATCTTCTTCTTCTTCTTCTTCTTCTTTTCTCCTTTCTTCGTCTTTGTCATCTTGTTCCTTTTTTTTTTACTGTTTTCTTTTTTGTTTCGTTTTTCCTCTTCTTGCTTATCTTGTTGTTGTCTTTGTATTGTTTCTCTTCTTGCTCTTGTTCTTTTCTTTCTAGCACTTCTCTTCTTTTTGCGGTTTTACTGTGTGGTTTAACAGAAACCAGTAGAATATGAATACCACATTAGAATTACAACACATCCTAAAATCTTTATTTTGAGTATTTCTGAGTGCTGCTTTTACTTCTTCCTCTCTTCTTCCTCTTCTTGTTTTTGTCGTAGTCGTCGTCGTTCTTATTGTTATTGTTCTTGTTGTCCCCATTGCCGTCGTCGTCGTTCCTGTTGTTGTTGTTCTTCTTCTTCTCGTTCTGGTTGTTCTTGTTCTTGTTCTTGTTCTTGTTCATCATCATCATCATCATCATCATCATCATCATCATCATCATCATCTCATCTTTTTCTTTTTTATCATCATCATCATCATCGTCGTCGTCGTCGTCGTCGTCGTCGGCGTCGTCGTCGTCGTCGTCGTCGTGGTCATCCTCATCATCACCATCAGCTTGTTATTGGTTTTGGTCTTGTTCTCATCCTCCTCCTCCTCTTCCTCTCTTCTTCTTCTTCTTTTTCTTCTTCTTCTTCTTCTTCTTCTTCTTCTTCTTCTTCTTCTTCTTCTTCTTCTCCGTCTTCTTTATTCATTCATTCATTCACGTCTTTTTCTTTTTGTCCTCTCTTCCTCCTTCTTCAACTTGACGTGTTTTTTTTTCATTCTTATTATTTTTCTTTCTCTGTTTCTTTTTTCTGCCTGGCTGTCTGTCTGTTTTCTTTCTTTTTTTCTGCCTGGCTGTCTGTCTGTTTTCTTTCTTTCTCTTTTCCCCCTACCTTCCTTCGTTCTGTCTACTTTTCTTTCTTTCTTTTCACTCCCTTCCTTCAACGTTTCTTTTTCCTTCCTTCCATCCATCCTTCTTTCTTTTCTTCCTTCTTTCCTTCCTTTCTTTCTTTCTTTTTTCTTCTTATTCTCCTTCTACACATCCTTTTCGTCCTATTCCGTGTCCATCCCCTCTTCTTCCATCCTCGTTGTTGTATATTTCGTCTTTGTTTGTTTTTCTGTTCTTTGTCCTTCACTTTCTTTTGCTTCTAGTTCTTGTTCATCTAATTCTTCCTCCTTCTCTTTTTTTCTTCTCTCATTGTTATTTTCGTTCTTATTCTGGTTCTTCTTGTTTTTGTTCTTGTTCTTCTGGGAGTTCTTGTTCTTGTTCTTGTCTTCCTCCTCCTCCTCCTTAACCTCCTTCGCCTCGTCTCCCTCCTCCTCTTTCTCCTCCGATGTTCTGGTTGTCGTCGAATTATTCCTCTTCCTTCTTTTCCACTTCTGTAATCGTAGAACGCATACCTGTGTTCACTCGTTTTTGTCACTCAGTATTTTTGCACGTGACCTCTTTTTGTTTTGTGTGTTAATGACCAACCCTGCCCCCTTCCACCCACCACTCCCCATCCCTTCCCTCTCGTTTTCACTGAAAGGGTGTCTGGTACAGGGAAATCGACCCCCTAACTTGCCGTTATTCTTCTTGGCGGAAAAAGAAGGCCAAGAACTCTGACGTACGGGGGCGGGTTGGATAATGTACACCCCTTTATCACGTGAAAAGAGTCCAGAATACAAGCTGGGCTTTGGTAAATTCTTCAGTGCCAGTAGAAACACGGTGACGACTTTTTAGAGAGTGCGGAGGTTTCACTTCGCAATGCAAATAGCTCGTTTCAGAGAGCCCGTGGTTATTACCGAACAAGTGGTATCTGGTTGGTTCGGCAGTTTGAGGACAGTATTTCTCTGGCTCCAGCTTCCACCTTTGGGTGTATTTCTCTTTGTCCTGTTCGTTCAAAGAGGTGCTGTCCTAAGCAGCCTCGGGTGGGCGAGAGAGAGAGAGAGAGAGAGAGAGAGAGAGGAGAGAGAGAGAGAGAGAGAGAGAGAGAGAGAGAGAGAGAGAGAGAGAAGAGAGAGAGAGAGAGAGAGGCCTCTTTGTAAACACATGCCCAATACATCAGTCAGGAAAGCAAATACGCAAACAGTACTGAACAAACAGAAGACAAGCTCGCACGACATCACAGTGTTTTGAGAGAGAGAGAGAGAGAGAGAGAGAGAGAGAGAGAGAGAGAGAGAGAGAGAGAGAGAGAGAGAGACAGACAGACAGACAGAGAGACAGACAGAGAGAGAGAGAGAGCTGAATCATATATTCAGTCATTTACACACCTTCGTTTCTTTTTAAACACATGCTGCATACATCGGTTATGAACACAAATACGCAAGCATTACAGAGCAAATGGAAAGTACACCCCCCCAAAAGGATATTATTTTGAACAGAGAGAG
>CM065715.1:86940279-86942779 GCA_033310375.1 Conus canariensis
AGCAGGGTAGGCTTATGAAGGGTTGATCAGAAATGGAAAGGTAGAATGTGGTAAGGTCGTGTTGGTAGGATACAAAGACTGAGTAAGGTAGAACAAGGTTTAGATGTAACATGGGGTAGACAAAGTGGGGTAGAGTAGTGTGAGATAGAGTTTTATAGTAAGATTCGGTACAGGAGGGCAATTAAGAGTAGCATAATGTAGTGTAGAGAAATGTACTGCAGTGTAAGGTAAGATGGAGTAGGGTAGATGGCGTAGGTAGTTTTGGCAGAGTGTATTAGAGTTTGGTAAGAAATGCTAGATTATGTGAGGTTATGTTATAAACATCCAAACAAAGAACTAAACAACAATCACGTTGAGTTATGTTATGTTATGGTAGAGTAGAGTAACTAGAGAAGGGTAGATAGATAGCGTATGTAAGGGTAGGGTAAGATTAGAAGGGTAGAATAAGGTTGAGCACAGTAGGATACTAGTTCGGGTAGGGTAGTTAAAAAAGTGTAGAGTAGGATAGGCAATGGCAGGTTGGGGTAGAACAGGAAAGACTAGGGCAGAGTAGCGTAGGTTTGTCAGTTAGGGTAGTTATGATAGCATAGAGGTGGATAGGTTTGGGTAGTCTAGGGTGTAACAGGGCCAGGTAGATGAGTTTGGATATATTAGCCAGAGTAGAATGGGTAGGTTAGAATAAAGTAGTGTTTGAGTAAGATACGGCATGATAGTATAGCCGAGGCATTAAGGTAGAGCAGAGTAAGCAGGCTAGGGTAGACTAGCATAGGTACGACAGGTAAATTAGGGGGGTAGAGTAGGATAATATAGGGAATGACAGAGTAAAAGTGTATGGTATAGTTGAGTGGGGTGGGGTCGGGTAAGGCAAGTCTAAAACATAGAGGCAGCTCTTTTCATTCTAGTTGTCATACTTCGGGTGAGGTCGGGTAAAATAGAGTAGTGTTGGGTATAAAAGGGTATTGTGGGTGAAGTAGAGGGGGTAAGGTAGGATATGTACGGTAGAGTAGGTAGGAAAAGGTATGGTTGGATAAAGAATGCGTGGCATGTAGGGCTGGTATAGTAGTGTATATAAGTATATTGTATGTACCATACAAAACGGCAGGTTAGCATAGAGTAGGTAAGGTAGAGCAGAACATGGCAGCATACACTACGTTGGATAGAAAGGGTTGTGTAGATAGGGTAGGACCGAGCAGAGTAAGGCAAACTGAAGCAGATATGGTAGGACTGGGTAAAATAGGTTAGTCTAGATCAGGGTAAAGTACATCAGAGCCGGGTAAATTAGCTGGGTATGGTAAAGAAAGAAAGGGTAGGATATGGTAAAAAGAGTCAGAAGGAAGCAAAGGATATAAAGGGATAGGGATGGTAGAGTAGGATAGAACAGAGAAGGCAAGGTATACTAGGGTAAGGTATGGCGGAGGAGGAAGGGTAGGGTAAGGTAGAGCAAGCTGGAAAGATGCGATAGAGTAGGACAGAGCATTGTAAAATAGAGTCGGATAGACAGCAGGGTAGAATGGGTTAGGGAGAGGAAGTGGGGGCCTGGTGGGATTGGGTAAGGTGGGGAAAAGCTTTGACATAACGGGCGGAATCGGAAAATCTACGATCTGTCGTCACGTGAATAGAGTCAGATAACAAGCCAGGCTTTGGCAAATACTTCAGTGCTAATAGTCGCACAGTGAAGATTCCTCAGTGATTGTAGACCTTCATTTCGCAGTGTAAATAGTTCAGTCCCAGGCGGTCGTTAGTACTGAATTGTGTTCATCACCTTGGGGGATTAGCCTAAGATGCTTTGAGTGGTTAAGACCGGGAGGAGGATGTTGTGAGCTGAGACGGGGATGGCAAGAGAGAGAGATAGAAGAAGAAGAAGAAGAAGAGAGAGAGAGAGAGAGAGAGAGAGAGAGAGAGAGAGAGAGAGAGGAAGGAGAGAGAAAGAGAGAGGGAGAGAGAGAGAGAGAGAGAGGAGAGAGAGCTGAGTGGGCGAAAGAGTGAGTGATTGTGAGGGTGTGAGGGGGCACGCGCGGGAGGGGGAAAGGCGACGACTAAAAGCGACCGAAGAGGGTGAGACATTGATAACCGTATTTGCAATGTTTCTCGGCAAACATGTCGGGTAGGAGACTAGGAGAAAGTATGTCGCCAGAATGAAAAGATATGATTGTTGTGAAGATAAACTCACACGCGAGTGACACCCGCACATAAGAATAGGCTTCCAAGTCTAAAACATAGAGGCAGCTCTTTTCATTCTAGTTGTCACACTTCGTTCTCCTCGTCTTTGTTAGCCTTTTTCTACTCATTTTTGTCTGCGGTTCTAAGTCTTTCTCTTCTTTCCTTTTTCCAATTTTTTTCCCCTGCTGTCTAAGCTTCTGTACCATCTTAGTAGAATTATTCTCACATCACTTATTCCATCTCTCCGTCCACAGTCACACCTTCGTTTGTCTGACACCGCAAATCCACAGGGAACGGCGAGTCGTTATGAGGCAATCCATCAGAAAAACAACAAAAAACA
>CM065715.1:86947779-86955279 GCA_033310375.1 Conus canariensis
CCCATGACTTTTCGAGTAAAGCTCCATCCCTAAAATTGGCCCTGGCAAAGTTAAATCAGCCCCCTAGACATTCCTGAGAGCTTCATTTCTGTCTTTGCAGCCGTTGGAATCGGGTATGTTAGACCAGGACAGAATAGAGTGGAGTGGGATCAGGTATGGTAGAAGACAGGAGGCAAGTTGAAGGATATGGTAAAAAGGGAAGAGCTGCATGGGGCAGATTAGGCTAATGTCGGGTAGGCAGGGTAGCAGAGTAAAGAGTAAGGTACTGAAAAGCTTGGTAGAGTTAATTAATGTAGGGAAGGGTAAGGTACAGTTAGGTAAGCAGGGTAGAGTGAGACAAGTAGGTCAGAGTTGAGTTCTCTAAACTGCGGTAGGGCAGATTAGGGTACGTAAGGGAGGGTAGGGTAGGATATGGCAGGGTAGAAAATGGCAGAGTCGAAGAGGGCATTGCAGTGTGGAGTTGAACCCAGAGGAGAAAAGAAACAAGAGCAGTTTAGAGCCGTTTAGATCAAGTAAGAATTGGGTAAGACAGAGTAGTGCTGGGTAGGGTGGGGTGCCATATAGTTTAGAGTAGGTAGTGCAAAGGAAGGTAGTGCAGAGCAGAATAGGGTTTGGAAGTGTAGAGTAGCGTTGAGTCGGTTAGCACAGAGAAAATTATAGTAGGCAGCTTAAAAGTAGGGTATAGTAGAGACTGGATTAGGGTGGGGTAGAATAGGATAGGATAATGTAGCGTTGATCAGAAAATGGAAGAGCAAATGGTAGCGACGCGTTGGCAAGGTAAGAAGACTCGGTAGCGTAGAGTACAGCAAAGTTCTGATGTTCCCTGGGGTAAGCAGGGTGGGGTAGAGTAGGATAGAACAGAGATGTATAGAACAAGATTCGGTAAAGAAAGGCAATTGGAAGTAGTGTCATGTTGTGTTTGCAAAATTCTGTTGCGTAAAATAGGGAAAGGTGGGCTTGGTAGTGTAGATAGGTTAGACAGAGTGGATTAGTATAGGGTAGGGTAGGGTACTTTAAGTTACATTAGGTTAAACTAGGTTAGGGTAAGGCAGTGCAGAGAAACGTAGAGAAGGGTAGGCTAGGTAGTGTATATAAGGGCAGGGTAGAATAAGGTAAAGAAGGTAAGTAGGTGAGACAGGGTAGATAGAGAAATATATAGTATAGGCGATGCTAGAGAAAGGCAGAGCAAGGGAGTGTAGGGTAGAAAAGCGTAGGTTTAGTGGTCAGGGTATTTATGATAGTGTAGAATTCTACTGGTTAGGGTAGGGTAGGGTGTGACAGGGAGAGATACGTTAGTTAGATTATGGTAGATAGAATAGGTTAAGTAGGAGATAGTACAATAGGGTAGAATAGGGTATGGTACGATACAATAGTACAGTGTAGTACCGTGCAGCACAGCCAGGGTGGGGTGGATAGGGCACAATAGAGGAAGCAGGTTGACAGGATAGTATAGGTAGGATAATTAAATTAGTGGGGCAGAGTATGACAGAATAAGTTAGAATAGGATACAAAAAAACAGTGTACGGTGCAGCAGAGCAGGGTGGTGAGGGGTGAAAATAGGTTACAGGAGAGTAGACTAGGGTATGACAGGGTATTGTAGGTAGAGTACAGTAAGGCAGAGAAGGGTAGCACAAGGTAAGGTTGGGTAGGGTATGAACAGTGGAGTAGAGGAGTCTCAGCAAGGGTAGGATAAGATATGGTAGGATTGAGAATGTGCGGTAGATAAGATAGGTAGAATAGAGTACGCAAGAACTCGTAAGTAGGATTCATCAGGGTGTAATAAGGTAAGTTAGGATAAAGTAGGTAGCCTAAGTTAGGGCAAAATAGGTAGGGTAGCGTACAGGTCGTGGGGTAAAAAGGCTAGACACAATTGGATAGCGCAGGGAGGGTAGAACCGAGCAGAGTAAGGAAAGGTGAGATAGATAGGGTAGGACTGGGTAGAATACGGTAGTGAAGATCAGTGTAAGGTACAGCACAGAAGGGTAGATAAGGTAGAGTAGCGCTGAGTGCGGTAGAGTAGTTAAAGGTGGGATAGGATAGAGCAGGTTTTGAAGACAAGGTAGGGTAGGGCAGGATGGGGTAGAGATGGTAGGATCGGATAGAGCAGGCTAGCTATGGTTGGGTTTGGCAGTGTAGGCAGAGAAGGGTAGGGTAGGATGGGGTAGAGATGGTAGGATCGGATAGAGCAGGCTAGCTATGGTTGGGTTAGGCAGTGTAGGCAGAGAAGGAGGTAGGGTAGGATGGGGTAGAGATGGTGGACGGATAGAGCAGGCTAGCTATGGTTGGGTTAGGCAGTGTAGGGCAGAGGAGGAGGTAGGGTAGGATGAAGCAAGGTAGAATAAGGAAGAACAGGATAGAGTGAGGTAGATCAGGGTAGACAAGAGTTGGGTAGGGTAGGGTAAACAGCGTCTAGTAGTGAAAACCTTTGACATAACGGACCAGGCGGAAAATCTACGACCCGTCGTCACGTGAATAGAGTCGGATAACAAGACTGGCTTTGGCAACAGCGAAGATTCCTCAGTGATTGTAGACCTTCATTTCGCAGTGTAAATAGTTCAGTCCCGGGCGGTCGTTAGTACTCAATAGTGTTCATTACCATTGGGTGGGTGGGGGGGGGGCATTAGCCTAAGACGCTTGTGGAAGAGAGAGAGAGAGAGAGAGGAGAGAGAGAGAGAGAGAGAGAGAGGGAGAGGGAGAGAGACAGAGACAGAGAGGGAGATAGAGAGAGAGACAGAGATAGAGAGAGAGATGCTGGTCTGAAGGACGCAAAAAGGAGTGGGGTGGAGGTGGGGGGAATGGCGCTGAGGAGACAGGCAGAAGGAAGTGAACAGACAAACTATCTTTGTAACATTGGCTTCACAAGAGCAGGACGACGGGCGAAATATCATCTAACGAGAATTACACGACGATAACAGTTTTGAAGACAAACACGGACCCGAGAAATATTTCAATGTAATTATGGAATAGGCTTCGACAGCTTTAAACATTTACGGCAGTTCGTTTCGTTCTTGTTCTTCTCTTCCTCCTTTCTTGCCCCTCTTTTTATGTCTCACCTCTTCTTCCTCCTGCTCTTTCTCATTTTCTTCTCCTACCTCCCTTTTTCTCTTCTTTTCTCTGTTATTCATCCCCCTTCCTTCCTTTTTCCTCATCCTTCTCCACCTCCTGTTTTCTCCCTATTTTCCCCCCCCCCCTTCCTTTTTTTCTGTCGTTTTGTGTTCACCTTTTTTTTGTTTCATTCCCCTCTTCCTTGTTTCGAATATTCCTGTCCTCCTTCACTTTGTCGTTCTGTTTTTTCTCCCTCCCCTTTTCCTCGTTTTTGTTTCATTCCTTGTTTCGCTTCCTGTCTTTTACTCCTCTGTTTTATCATCACCTTCGTCCACTTTCTCTTATGCCTTTATGCCTTGACTTTCTTCTCTCTCTCTCTCTCTCTCTCTCTCTCTCTCTCTCTCTCTCTCTCTCTCTCTCTCGTTTCTCGCTCTCTGTCTGTCTGTCTGTCTGTCTGTCTGTCTGTCTGTCTCTCTCTCTCTCTCTCCATTCTTTCTCCTCCTCTTGTCCATTTATCCACAACCTTCACCTCTCATTTGCTCTTTTTTTTCTATCCCTTCCACCTATTTTCTTCCATCTCCCTCTTTCTGTTCAAATCCCGCACCGTCCCCTTCTCCTCTTTTCTCCCCTCTCTCTCTCTCTCTGGCTTTCTATGGCAATTTATTTATTTAGGGTTACGTCACGCAGTATCTGCTGGTGTAACATTTCTAATCATTAAAAGAAATATATCAGGGTTTTTTTGGCAGTGTGTTTTAGCGCGCGCGCACACACACACACACACACACACACACACACACACACACACACACACACACACACACACACACACACAAGAGGGAGAGAGAGAGAGAGAGAGAGAGAGAGAGAGAGAGAGAGAGTGAGAGAGAGGTAGAGAGAGAGAGAGAGAGAGAGAGAGAGAGAGAGACGTACAGCCAGACAGACAGACACAGACACAGACTGACAGAGTCACACAGACAGACAAACCGACAGACACACACTCACAGGCATGTAGACAGATAGACAGACAGAGAGGGAGACAGGTAGACTGACGCTTCAGATACGTTTTTATTGTAATGGCCTACATAGCCTTCATGTCAAGGGGGTATACTTGCAGCGCCGGAAAAAGTAATGCAAATAAACAAAATTTTACAACTATGACTCAAAAACATGTACAAAAAAGGAAAATCACGTACTTTTTCATCATTCAAAACGACAATGTAATTTTCTTAATAACATAATCATTTACACAAGCGCCATAAACAGGCACACATATTCTCTAAAATAACATTTCCGCTGGACCACATAAGTCATGAACGTCATTTCACTATCATTCATGATAGTGAAGAGAACGAAAACATTTAAATAAGGTCACCAAGCTGCATAAGGTACATGAAAAAAAACAAAACAAAAAAGAAAACTCAAAATACTAGTAGTTGTTACCGAATATTTCATTCTCCTGACATTAGATGCGTCTGCAACGTACTTAGCCAGAAGAGATATTATCCTGTTATTCTCTGAGTATAACAAACTATGAAGGTTATACTTTTTTGTAGCAACAATGCTGAAAAGTTGGGACTTCTCTCTGATATCATTATAAGCTGTACAATGGAAAATAAAGTGATCTTCATTTTCTCTCACACCATCCGTACACATTACACACAAGTCATCTACAGTGCCTTCAGGATTAAACCATCTTTTGTTTGCATTCAGTCCGAGTGTCCTACTTCTCAATCTAGCGACCGTATCTCTATGTCATTTATTAGTCACTACAGTCAGAAATGTTTCTGGTTGTAAGATACTTTGAAAAGAATAGAACCAGGAATATTTGATATTATCTTCCATCTTGGAATGTCAGTTTTGTTTATAGCATGAGAGGAGACGGTCTTTAAATTCCAGCATGAATGTTCGTTCATCATCAGCCCCCTGACTGAGCCATACTACACCAAACTCGTTTACTGTCAATATCCGCTTTACAGTAGCAACCCAGTTGTGCTTTCCTAACTCAAAGTGATGTAGTAACATATCATACGCTTGTTTACATAACCTGCTTGTATGTTGTTGGGTAAGTTGTAGCCAATATTTAACGCGTTTCCCGAAAGATCGAAGTACAGTGGGTACCTTCCATAATTACTGTATGCCATTGTATTTGATGAATGCATTGGGATATTTGGGAACCGTTTAATATCACGAGTATGGACTTTTTCCATCAGTAAATTGTTGCTGTAGGGGGAGAGTAACAGTTAACATATATAATTTGATTGTAAGCGATTTTAGCTTGATGTAAGTTTCAAAACATTCGCGCTTATTGAATCCAATGGAGTGGAAGTATTGGCTGTAATTCACTGTACATGGCAAGAGGAGATTTGTTTTGGGGCCTGTCTTTGCGAGAAAAGTATTCTTTAAAAGTCGAAATACATTTTTGTATATTCTTCTGCGTAAATGGGATCAGGGTCAGATCTTGATAGGAAGTGTTCATAACAATGCACAGTACTCTGAATAGGTGAACTGACACATGAGAGAGAGAGAGAGAGAGAAGAGAGAGAGAGAGAGAGAGAGAGAGAGAGAGAGGAGAGAGAGAGAGAGAGAGAGAGAATTAAACCTGCCAGACAGCCAGTCAGAGAGACTAAAGATTTAAGACAATGTTCTCATGGTTAGGCCCTAGCTTCTCATAAAGGATCCAAGTTGCTTTTGATTGTTGTATATGTGGATCCTCCGACCTCCCTTAGTTTTCCTCGCATTATTATTATTATTGTCATTATTATTATTATATCATTGTTATTGTAATTATTATTATTATCATTACTATTCTTTCTTCTTCTTCTTCTGTAGAAGGAGGCTCCACCCTAATTTTGTCTCCCCTTTCTCTCTCTTACCTTTTTCTTCACTGAAGCTAAGAGAACGGGAGGTCACTTACAACTATCGTTGCACCCCAGTCACAAGGCATAATCACATTCGATGTGCATTCAGACAAAGAACAAGAACAGAAGGAAAGACCACAGTTTCAATACTTTTAATATATAAATCGGCAGATTTCTGATAGCTTGTTCATAGCTATGCAACACAAGCAGTTTTAAGCTAAGCTGACTTTCAAATGTATACACCTTCAGCTGTGTTCGGTTTGCTCTGAATCCCTGTAAGGTATGGCAGCACCGCAACAGGTGGTAATTTTGTTTCTCCCTTCTTCAAAGCTGACGTATTAAATCTGCTCTCCAGGGAGATCAGTCACAGCGATCATGCTCTGCATTTTCAAAATCGTATTGCTAAATTCTTTAAATGTCTGTCCATATTAATTAAGCAGGTATTGCGTTTTACTGTAAAATATTTTTCAATACGACCTAATCATTAAATCTATCACTATCACGGACGGAAAATATCGTTTTGTTTGCCCTCTGCACATGTTTCATCTATCTGGAAAGATTGGGAGGACACCCATAAATTGTGTGAATGCCTTGCTTCAGCAAAATATAGCTAAATCGAGAGAGAGAGAGAGAGAGAGAGAGGAGAGAGAGAGAGAGAGAGAAGGTGGTTTCTGTTTAAGCATGAAGGACATGATCAGTTTCAAAAGTCACCAGGGAGTAGCGAAAAGTTTCGAAAAACAGACACAGCGGAAGACAAAAGGGTAGGACAAGGAGGAAGTGAACGAGAAAAAAGATTATAAGGAGACAGAGAAAGAGAGAATGAGAAAAAAATCTGTGGAGAGAGGAGAGAGAGAGAGAGAGAGAGAGAGAGAGAGAAAGAGAAGAGAGAGAGAGAGGCGGTGGGACACAGGGGGAGGGGAATGGGGATGGGGATGGGGAGGGATGTAGCAGACATGATGAGAACAGACGCGGAAGCAGAAAAAACGCAGTTTCTGTTTCAGGGACAAAAACGATGATCATTTTGAAAAGTCACAAGGGAGTAGCGAAAAGTATTGGAAAACAGACACAGCGGAAAACAGACACAGCGAAAAACAGACACAGCAGAAAACCAAAGAGCAGGACAAGGAGGAAGAGAACGAGAAAGCATCTGTGGAGAGAGAGAGAGAGAGAAGAGAGAGAGAGAGAGAGAGAGAGAGAGAGAGAGAGAGAATACGAGTGTGTCAATGATTAACGGGTAAGTCTAAAAATGATTTTTGATTGCCAATCTGCGTTTTCAAATTAAGAACTTTCTTTGAGGTTGAGGATGCTCTGTAGATTTTACGTAGAAATGGAAAAAAAAATTATCGACTTTTCAATCGTACTCATTCTTTATATTTCTACGTAAAATCTTGAGGGCATTCTGAAAGGAAGTTCGCATTTGTGGATAAGCTCGAAGTATTTTTAATTTAATTTTTATATCATTATCACTATCTTTAGTATCAGTAATGTTGTTTTTGTTGTTGTCGTCGTCGTTGTTGCTGCTGCTGCTGCTGCTGCTATTGTTGTTGATGTTATTGTTGTTGATGTTGTTGTTGTTTCTGCTGTTAATCAATTCTGA
>CM065715.1:86960279-86970279 GCA_033310375.1 Conus canariensis
ACTGACATAGAACAAATATGCTGATGATGGTCTGTTTATAACAACATTATATCACACTACCTTAAATCTGCGTACAACAACGTGATTAATCGAGAGATACAAAGACACCTTGAAGGCCAACTTCAGAAGCTGAAACATCGACACCGCTTCCTGCAAAGATGTCGCCCTTGACAGAACACAGTGGCAGCAACAGTGTACCCAGGGCACAAAGACATTTGAGCGCAACAGAGCAGCCGCCATCCAGGAAAAGAGGAATCGGAGAAAACGGGGTCCATTCTTGCAGGACTCCATTCCATGCAGCGTCTGTGGAAGACATTGTGCCTCAAGAACTGGTCTTTATTCCCACATGAGGACCCACATCAGCCGATGACCTGCCTGCCTGCTCATCCGTCGGACACGACGGGAGAATCCATCATCATACCACAATACCTTAAATCTGCGTAGAACAACGTGGTTAATCGGTGGTGTGCTCAGAATGACATATTCTTCACTATCCCAGATTTATAGGGGAAAGTGATTGGGGGAAGGGGGGGGGGGTGAGGTCTGTAGTATATCAAATCTCATCGTTGCCACACCATCCCATAAATACCTCCCAGGATCACCAGGTACGAGGTGGGATCTAGGCAGGTGTGTGTGGGCGGGAGGGGAGGGAGGAAGAGGGATGGAAAGGAGGAGGAGAAAAGAAAGGGAGTCTGTATGTTTGGAAGGAGAGGGGGTGATTGAGGGGTAGAGGGTGTAAGTCAGTAACGCTGGAGGAAATAGAGGTGGAGCTAGCGACCGACACCAAAGTGATCAAATAGATCGTTTTTATGCGCGACTTGCCCATAGCTGACCAGCGGCAAATCTCCGTAAAACTGCAGAGCTATCAGCCTGCTGCCTCTTTGACTCATTGCCCACGAAACCAAATAAACGACACACCAGGATGGTACACCCATCTTCTTATCATGCCAAATGCACAATCACCTGAATTAAAAAAAACAAAACATAAAAGATGACCCCCCCAAAAAAAAAACAACAACAAAAAAACACTGATTTCAAGAATGGTTCTGGACATGTTAACAAGCAATGAGGAAAGGTTTAGAAAAACAAGCTTAGCCACGAAAGTGTTCTGCTCGTATTACTTTGTTCATTTTGAAGTGTCACTCAGCATCGAGGTGTCGTACAAACAAATCAAGTTTTGTGTGTGTGTGTGTGTGTGTGTGTGTGTGTGTGTGTGTGTGTGTGTGTGTGTGTGTCTGTGTGTCTGTGTGTCTGTGTGTCTGTGATTACTGTTTCATGTCCACATGATTTGGTTTCACTTAGCACATTTTATAGAAAAGTTCCACGAAAAGTTTCTTTACCTGATTGCGGATAGCAGACAACAGTACCACTACTAGCTTCAGGATTTTCTGGATAGCCCAAGAACTTCTGATACGTTTGCAAATTGTTTCCAGAATATAGTATGCATTTGTGATTGCCTGTGCTATACTTAAGGTTTCCGAATTTTTGGTTTTACAAACATGAGAGAGAGAGAGAGAGAGAGAGAGAGAGAGAAGAGAGAGGAGAGAGAGAGAGAGAGAGAGAGAGAGAGAGAGATGGTCCCACAGTCTTTGGCACTGGTAGAAGACTCGACCTTTCCTTCGTCTCGATGTCATTCGACAAGAGATCAGAACCAGTGTTGTCTTCCTTTCAGTCATGGTCAGTACAGCCAGTCACGTGTCGTTCAAGAAACAGATGGTTTTCCATTATAGAAGGCCCGCTGTTGGATCAAACATTCGTCTGAAGAAGATCGTAAACCCGTGGTTTTGAACTGTTAAAATTATTGTATGCGAGATGTTTCTTCCTCCACCGCCCCCCCCCCCCCCCCCTTCCACCAGCCTCCTCCATCTGCCCTCCACCGCCGTTCCCTGTCCCCTCCTTCCCTGATGATTGGTAATAGGAGTCTGGACGTTAGTCTTTTGGAAAAGGGAATGAAAGCAAGAGATCTCTATGCACTATGTGCTGAGAAAGAAAGATACACCATTAAGAACAGAGTGTTGTCAACAATGTGTTGAAAATGTCATTTTCAGAGTTCAACCATCAACATGTATAAGACGAAGGATAAATGTAAGGGGTGGGTGGGGTGTGTGTGGGGTGGGGATGGCTGAATGTGGAGGAAGGTGGGAAGGCAGTTGAGGGGAGGGGGGGGGGGCGGAGAGAAAGGGGGGATGGGAAGGGGAAAGGGAAGAAAGAAGGATGAATGCGGGGTTAGGGAACGGCACAAAACTGATTTATTTTGTTTATCCACGCTGATGACAATAAACCCTTTCTCTTGACCGCAGCTCGAAATCTGTCGGGTCAGAAAAGGGACGCAATATAAAAACGGTGCAATGCACACAGTACATCTCATATCATCCCTTTACAATTCAACAGTATTGAAACAAGGTTTAGAATAATTTTTATTCGTCTGTAAAACTGGGCACAAATTTCTGGTTTAAACATTTGTGTCTTATCTTTTATAGCTATCCTTGATGTTGTCCATGTATTTTACGCAAAAAAGAGAGAAAGGAACACAAGAAGACAGAATACAAATAAGTATACCATTATGGCGCAAAGTAACGTTTATTTCACGGACAATATTTCCAGATCACCTGTCTATCTTTCTATACAAAGACATGTGCACACATACAAGTGTAATAGCACAGGCACATACAGGCATGCACACGCGCGTGCGCGTGCACAAACACACATGCATACACACACACATAAACACACACATCTTCACATAAACTCGCGCACACACACAGACAGAGACACAGACACACAGACACAGATACACACACACAGGCACACACACACACAGCGGCACACACAACACACACACACACACACACACACACACACACACACACACACACACACACACGCACCGCGCGCGTGTAACTTCAGTTTCTGAGAATGATGTACAATTGGAAAACGTGACAAAATTTTACATCCGAAAACAGGATATAGGGTCCTATTCAGAATATTTACAAGAGAACCAAGTTCAGGGGCCGACAGATTTCAATGAGGCTCTTAATCAGGATGTAAACACGGGCTCGGAGTTCCTTGTTTCCTTCGTGCAAAAAGCAGCAGAAAAAAAATGAGGTCAAAACCAAACCCCCCAGTTTCACGTGAACAGCCACCGTGGTGGGATCAGGAATGTGAAAGTGCGAAGCAAGAAAAATACAGGCACCTGCAAAAGTTCAGATTTACAAAGTAACGTGATGACTTGCTCGAATACCTTGACCTGAAAAAATCGTTGAAGTCTGTTTGCTGTTCAAAACAAGAGAGACATAATCAGAACATTTTAAAAGACCTGAATGAAGCATGTAATGATATAAATTCTAAATCATTTTGGCAAAAAGTACGTTCATTGAAGACACAAAACAAAAAACATCCAGTTCAATATCGCCTGGTAAATGGTTTCATTATTTCAAGTCCCTATTGACAACAGAACCTAATGTTGATGCAGACTTTAAATTAATCAAGAAGTTACTGATACGCTTTACAATCATCAGTCTGAAACATGCGAAGAATGTAACGCCTTTGAATTTGACCATGAAATTTCCGACTCTGAGATACACGATGCGATTAAAGGAATGAAAAGGTGTAGAACTTCCGGCCCGGATGGCCTGCCTTCGGGTCTTTTCCACGAGGGAAGAAACGTACTTGTTAGATTTTTACATCCTTTGTTCAATAAGGTATTTGAAAGTGGTGACTACCGTCAAGGCTGGACTAAGGCATTTATTTTTCCTTTACATAAGAAAGGAAGTCGCGGATGTGTAGACAACTACAGAAGCATTTTCTTGCTGAACGTAGTCAGTAAAATTTACAATTCGATTATCAACAGGAGATTGTCACTTTTCTGCGACCACCATGAATGTATTCCTGAAGCTCAAGCCGGTTTCCGGAAAGGCAACAACGCCTTAGACAACATCTTTACCTTGCAATCACTTGTACAGAAGTACTTGACCAAACAAGGTGGCCGCTTTTACTCGCTTTTCGTAGACTTTTCTAAAGCCTTTGATAGTGTTGACAGAAAAAAAGCTGTTGTATGTACTGCTTCCTAAAGGAATTCATGGCAAAATGTTCAAAACTCTGCAAGGGATGTATACAAGTGTAAAAGCTGTTGTCTGTGTTGGAGATAAAATTACAGAATATTTTCAGTGCATGTCTGGAGTACGCCAAGGATGTGTCCTTAGTCCCCTTCCGTTTTCCATATTCTTATCTGAATTACAAGCTGAGCTGATGAGTTGTGGAGCTCGCGGTATTGATATTTTTGGGGATCCATTGGGTATTTTCCTTTTGATCTATGCTGATGACATCGCTGTTGTATCTGACACTGTAGCAGATCTCCAAAAGAAGATCTACTGTCTGGAAACATACTGCAGAAGATGGGGTCTGAATGTCAATATGGATAAGACAAAGGTTGTTTTCAAAAATGGTGGCTTTATCAAAAAGTGTGAAAAGTGGTTCTTTAATGGTAACGAGTTAAAAGTCGAGCCCTCTTACAATTATCTTGGGGTCATCTTTTCATCCTCACTCAAATGGACTAAATGTGTGGATGCTCTTTCTGGTAAAGCTTTAAGAGCCGTCGCAGGAATAAAAAAGTTATACTTTAAATTACAAATGCTACCAACTGATATGGTATTTAAAATTTTCGATACAAAAGTTAAGCCTATTCTTTCGTATGGTTCTGAAATCTGGGGATTTGAAAAATAAGATGCCATTGAAAAGGCACAAGTAAGAATATGCAAAATGATACTGGGGGTCGGAAGAGATGCAAAAACAGTGTAGCACTGGGAGAATGTGGATGGCTTCCAATATTCGTTGACACACAGACCCGACTTATGAAATACTGGTGCAGGATTGTAAACCTGTCTAATGATAGGTACCCAAAGCAATGCTATGACATGTTACGCGCACATGATTTGTCAGGGCGGGAGAACTGGGCTTCACAAGTCAGGCTATTATTATGCAAGTACGGTTTTGGCTACGTTTGGGCTATGCAACATCCTGGACATACTAGGTATTTCATAGAACAGTTCAAGAGTAGATTAAAAGATGTGTCATATCAAAATTGGCACGACTCCGTCTCTTCAGAGGATGATTACTGTTTATACCATCCAGAAATTATAAGGGCAAATTACATCATAAGTCTGGACCATGTCGCACACAGACGTGCAGTCTGTTTACTAAGGTGTAATCGCTTGCCCCTGAATGGTATCCCTCGTTTTGGACAATTAAGAGTTGACCCATACTGTAAACAATGTGATGGTGACCAGATTGAAGACTTGGTGCATTTTCTTTTTGTATGCTGTAAGTACTCTTCTCTGAGAAAGAAATTTCTGCCTCTATATTATTATCGTTTTCCTAGCACTCTGAAAGTACAATTGCTTTGTCAAAATCTTAAAGGTAAGTTTGCTTTGAAAACTGCGCTTTATATTGTTGAATGCCTAAAAGTAAGATGTTGATGTAGTAAAAGCTGCAGCAGTGTCTTTTCTTTCCTTTTTGTGTGAAAGGTCCACCTATAACTAAAAGAGAGAGAGAGAGAGAGAGAGAGAGAGAGAGAGAGAGAGAGAGAGAGAGAGAGAGAGGAAAACACAAACCGCCCGAGAAGCCCTTTTAGCCCGTCTTCACACTGGATGGCCTGCAAAGACTGATATTAAATTATTGTTATTGTTACATCGCGCGCGCACACATACACACATACACAAACACACACACAAACACACACATACACACGCGCACGCGCCCACGTATATCCTGGCACTCGCGTGCATATTGCGCGCGCGCGCACACACACACACACACACACACACACACACACACACACACACACAAACGCACGCACGCGCGCGCGCGCACACACACACACACATACACAAACACACACACACACACACACACACACACACACACACACATATATATATATATATAATATATATATATATATACGCACGTGCGCACGCGCGCGCACACACACGCACACACATACATAAACACACACACACACACACACACACACAGACACACACACACACACACACACACACACACACACACACACACACACACACACACACACACGAAGGTCCATGCGCACAGGCAGCGTACAATGTAAGCTCTTCTGATCAGTTAGAGGCTGGTTCTCCTATTTTGCACAAAGAGACTATTAAAAAGTAAGCTGAAGCTGTCGGAAGCATCCCTCCACCGCCCCACCCCCACCCCTCTATCTTTTCAGCCTCACCGTGGCCCACATTCCCTCCTGCAGACATATTTTCTGGAGAAAAAAAAATAAATACCAAGGATTTGAATAACATTCTTTCCTTGTTTATCACCTTTAATTTCTTTCTCTCTCTGTTCGTTTCTTACCAATTTTTTTTCATCATTTACGACATAATAGAATTCACGACATATTTGGCATCTCCCGTTTATGTAGGCTAATATTCGATCATTACAGAGAGAGAGAGAGAGAGAGAGAGAGAGAGAGAGAAGAGAGAGAGAGAGAGAGAGAGAGAGAGAGAGAGAGAGAGAATGCAGAATATATAGGCTATTGTCATTCATATGTTGGCCATTGCCACTTACGAAGGAGTGTACACAAGCAAAAACAATCAGATCTAACAAAACAAAAGTTACATTAATAACAATACATTCTCACTATGCATTCCAGATACGACAATAGAACGTAACTTAAACAGTTTATGCAGATATATTGACACATTTCTTACAGTTCGTTCATGATTAGATGACCTGAGCAGTATCAGTCTAAAATGAATGGAGTCTTTCCAAAATTTAGACGTGTGTAACTTTGATCTAAAAGTGTTTAAAGAGAGGAGAGAGAGAGAGAGAGAGAGAGAGAGAGAGAGAGAGAGAGAGAGAGAGAGAGAGAGAGAGAGAACGGTTGTAGAGGCTACACAAAATGAAACAATGAGCAAATTCGGTAGTTCAACCAATCATGACGAAGCCCAGAAAATCTCGTCGAGCTGTTCTGCTTTGAAAATTGACAGACTTCTTTTCAAAACAACAACAATAACGACAACATCAACAACAACAACAAGCTCAACTTTATGGGACGGAACAAAAATCTAAACCCGTACTCCGATCTTCTAGTACAAAACTATCGATGGAAATCTTAAGATGATTGGGATACGTTTGTATTTCGAGTGTGTTGATTGATGCGGTTAAACTATCTAGAATTTGTCCAGCTTTAAATTATCAGCATCACATATATCAATCACATCATATTGGTAAGGCTCATAACTGGAGCAATATTCTGTGGCTGATATAAAATACCAATACTAACCGAAAAAGAACTGACAATCGTTACTAGGTTTGCATATTTCTTTGTGCCTTTTAAAAACTCCTAACCAGATCAGTCTCTGATTCAACCCTCCTTTCTATTGAACATTCGCTGAAAACGTGCTGTGCTGATGCCAATGTCCGGGAAAATCCGAAACAACGTGGCATGTGTGTCCGCCTCCTCTCTTCAACCCCCCCCCCCCCCCTTTTTTTTTTTCTCCTCTTCCTCTTCGTCATTCTCCCCTCCCCCACCCCTATCTCCCTGTCCTACGCACCGCCCCCGCGCCCTCCCCTTCTCCTTTCCTTCCTCGCCTTTACAATGTGTAAAGTTTGAGCGAAATCAGCGTGATTCTTTTTACTTTCACTGGTCGTGTTCTACTTTCCGTGCACTATAAAAATAAATGTGTTTTCAGCAAGTCTTTGATTTCTCTGTCGATGCACATCTGTTGCACTTTGTTGGCATTTTTGTTACACCCCCACATCCCTGCACACCATCATAACCCCCCTCTCTCTGTTCGCTCCCCGCTTCCCTCTTCCCGACTTTGTTTTCTTATCTTTTTTTTTTTCTTGAATTGCATGCGTGTGCGTATGTGCATGCATGCGTGCGTGTACATGAGTTCGTCGTAACTACGCTGTTGATGAGAAGATTAAAGCTGTGAGGTGTAGGTTTATGCGGACAGTGAAATGTTCATTTGACGCCGTGAGCTCACATGAGAAGGGGCACAACTATTCATGATTTGTTATTATTGTTATGTGTGTGTGTGTGTGTGTGTGTGTGTGTGTGTGTGTGTGTGTGTGTGTGTGTGTGTGTGTGTGTGCGCGCGTGCGTGAGAGAGTGCGCGCGCGCGCACGCGCGGGCGTGTGTGTGTGTGTGTGTGTGTGTGTGTGTGTGTGTGTGTGTGTGTGTGTGGTGTGTGAATGTGTCCAGCTTCGCCTTTAATTAATCTTGTTCGATCAATCACTGAAGAAAATACAATAGCCTGACAGTAGGTGGAAAGAGAGAGAGAGAGAGAGAGAGGAGAGAGAGAGAGAGAGAGAGAGAGACAGAGACAGAGACAGAGAGAGAAGAGAGAGACAGAGAGAAACTGGATAGGCAACTGACCAAAACAAAAAGAAAACAAAAAAGAAAAAGGCTGTAAAATTGCAGTGAATTAATTTACTTCCGGGCGTATACTCGTTTTGCTCCTGCTTTTTGTGTTATTTCCAGTATCTTCTTTTTTTTCCTTTCCTGTTTTTTTTCCCTTCTTTTCTGCTCGTATCATTTTTTTTTTTGCTTCCCTACCCATTGTTATGTGAAAGCCAGAGAGTCACATGGCAGGGAAAAAAAAACTCACACTACAATGTCACATTGTATTCTGAAATTTCCTTATTCATTTTACCCCTTACCCTTTCTTCCCGTTTTATTCTGTTCCTTCCTCCTCTTTCTTCTCTCCTCCTTCGTTTTCTTCTTCTTCTTCTTCTTCTTTCTTCTTCTTCTTCTTCTTCTTCTTCTTCTTCTTCTTCTTCGTCTTCGTCTTCTTCTTCGTCTTCTTTGTCTTCTTTTTCTTCTTCCTCTTCTTTCTTATTATCTGTTTTTCTCTCGTTCTTCTGTATTCTTTTCTATCTGATTCTTCCTCTCCCATCTCGTCTCTTCCGCTTCTTCCTCATCTCTCTTATTCTCTCTCTCTCTCTCTCTCTCTCTCTCTCTCTCTCTCTCTCTCTCTCTCTCTCTCTCTCTCTCTCTCTCTCTCTCTTCCTCTGCTGTCCATCTTAGTCGTCACTCCATTTTCATCATTATCCTCTTTCCTCATATATGTTCTCCTTCTTCCTCTTTCTCTTCCCTCTATCTTCCAAGCTTTCCTGGTCTTTATTTCCATTCTCATCTCTTTCCTCTTCTTCCTCCCCTCTTTCCTTTTTCTGTCTTCTCTTCGGCCTCATCTTTCTATCTTGTTCTTTTCCCCCTTCATTCTCTTTTTTTCACTACCTTCCACCTATTGATTTTTTTTTTTCTCCTCTTCCTCCTCTTCTTCTCTTTTTCTGTCTCTTTCTCTTCCTCTCCTCTCCTACTTATTCTTTCGGTTTCTCCTGTACTTTCTCTCTTGTTCTTACTCTTTCTCCTCCACATCCATCCCCTCTCCTTCCTCTCTTGTTCTTTTGCTTTCGTTTTCTCCTTTGCGTCTTTTTTTTGTTCGTTCTCCTTCATTTTCTCCTCCTGTCCTTCTTCTCTTGTCCTTTCTCTTTTTGATTTCTCCGCGCCTTTCTCTCTTGTTCTCATTCCTTTCCGCGCTGCTCTCCTTTCTCTTTCTCCTTCCGACGTTATCTCCCTGCTCTTTCTATTTCTCTCCTTTCTCTCTTGATTTTTCTCTTTCTCTTCTGTCTGTACTCTTGAGGAGTCTGGAGGCTCTTTCAATACAAATTACTCCTCTATCTTCGGAAGTTCCCTGCCAGTAACTATCTTTTCTCTGCTACTCTCTTCGACTCTGCTTGCTGTTTGTTTGCTTGTTTTTTTTTTTTTTTTGTTTTTGTTGTTGCCGTCAACTGTTTTTTCTGTCTCTGTGGACCATTTTCTCCTGTGCTTGTTCTGGGAACTGCTTTAGAAACGCCAGTCCAGATCAGTGTCCGTTTCAACACTCTTTTCTTTTGGAATATCCTCTGAAAACATACCGTGCTAATGCCAGTGTCCGGAAAACCGGAAACGACGTGGCATAGGTGTGTC
>CM065715.1:86980279-86982779 GCA_033310375.1 Conus canariensis
GAATTTGTATGCGGATCCGTTCCACAAGGCAGATCCAGGATCAGTTCGACCTTGGTGGAGGTCTTGGCTCTTCCATGGTGTTCTTCTTTGCTCATCATTGCCTGCCCACTGTGAAGACAAGACAGCGACCATGCAGACAGAAGAGATGTTCATGACAGCCCGGAGCCTGTGTCTTCACAACTCATCTACTCTACTTCCTGCCACCGATGATCGGTGAATGACCCCCAAGTCGTCCACCTTATGCCGTGGTCGGAATGACAATAAAAGCGCTGAAGAGGTGTCGTGTCAGCTGTGATGTGTACTGTAGGGGGTACGTCGCTAAATGGAGGATATCAGATTCTCTTCATGTGCCAACTTTGATGGATTTGTGTTTCTTTATAACGCCTGGGCAATCTGTCTTAAGAGTGAAAAGAGTGAAAAAGAATTGATGATGTATTTTTCACGAGTATGGCAAAATTTTTTTTTTTTCTGGTGGTGTCTGTTTTCTTTGTTTGTGTGTCTGTCTCTTTGTGTCTCTTTGTCTTTGTAGTCGACGTTGCATATTTGTATCTTCCCATTCCATCCTCTCTCTCTCTCTCTCTCTCTCTCTCTGTGTGTGTGTGTGTGTGTGTGTGTGTGTGTTTGTGTGTATGTGTGTGTGTGTGTGTGTGTGTGTGTGTGTGTGTGTGTGTGTGTGTGTGTGTGTGTGTGTGTGTGACTTTTTCTTTCTCGTGCATTGTCTTCCTCTTTCTGTTTTTTTTTTGTTTTGTTCTCTCTTCCATCCACCACCCTCCCTCACACACTTTAACTCCCCAATGCTTGTTGTCTGGTTTTTAATCACTCCCTATCATGCGCACCACTATCGTTATCATCAAACACATCTCTCTCTGTCCCTCTGTTTCTGTCTGTCTGTGTCTGTCTGTCTTCTTTCTCTATGTTTCTCTTTCTCTGTCTCTGTCTCTCTCATGCACACACACACACACACACACACACACACACACACACACACACACACACACACACTCAGACACACACACACACACACACACATGCACGCACGCACGCACGCACGTACACACACGCACACACACACACACACGCACGCGCCCCCTCCCCTCCCCCCCCCCCCACACACGCACACGCACGCACACACACACACCACACACACACACACACACACACACACACACACACACACACACACACACCACACACACACACCACAACGGAACACACACACACACACAACACACACACACACACACACACACACACACACACACACACACACACACACACACATTTAGTGAAAAATATATCACATTTAGTGAAAAGACGTTCAATTGAAGAACAACAACAACACACACGCGCGCGCGCGCGCGCGCGCGCGCGCACGCCCTCCCCTCCCCCGCCCCTCCAAACAGGCGCGCACACACACACACACACACACACACACACACACACACACACACACACACACACACACACACACAGGGAAGAGCTGGAGACAAAGGGCTATAAAGGGGAAGCGATCAGGCTGTTAGCTGTGGCACCACGCTCCTTTGTTTGTTGTCTGTCTGGTCCACCAGTTCATTTCAAGTCATGGTAACCCTGCCTGACATTCATCGTCCTGAAACCCCAGACTGTGTCCATCCTTAGAGGATTTAAAAACCATGACCAATCATTAAGAAGTCGTTAATTGCATTCGCCATCTCTTGACATGGTTCTTTTAAATAGCTTTTTTATATATATCATACACATCCCATGTATTAAGGATAGGTTATGTTAAGACAGTTTGCGTTAATGTCATATGAACCAGAAAATCTCTTGTTGACCAAGAAATATCTATCTTCGTCGATGATATGTTCTGCAAAATATATTTATCCACATTTTAATGCAAAATAAAGTTTAACTTTTTCTAAACTGATCATCATAGAAAGGTGGTTCACCTAGAACCTCTTCTCAGTTTGGTAGCGTTGAGTGTTCTATAGAAATTTACTGATGGCAAATACATGTATTTGTGTCTTTCCCGTACGTACTGAATGCATGACAGATAGGGAAATTTCTTGCACCATACATAGCTAATGAATCGGTCTCTAGACACATTGTTTCCATTCTTCTTTTCTACCTTTGGTTGGCACTGTATACTTTTCTATGTCTACACATGAACAGTCGACGTTATGCAACGCGTATGATCTTATAATCCCCTCTTTTTCTTTATTCTACATGCGTTCATGACATATTTTCTACATTTCTGATACTTCTTTATTCGGAGAGTCTGATAGCTTTCTCCATTGGTAGGTTAGGGTAGAAAGTATGAGTAACTTCAGTACTGCCGCCCTGCCCTGAGCTGTACATATTTGCTTAGGTCAGATCTTGAAGAGATCCTTCGCCGCGACTGTACTGAGTTGGGTCAGATTTGACATGCTGTTTGAATGCCATATACAAAGAAGTGTACATTTTGAGGAATTGAATCTTACTTTTTTTTTTCGGGTAAATACTTCCTAACCGAGTTCTTTCC
>CM065715.1:86987779-86990279 GCA_033310375.1 Conus canariensis
GAGCGTGAGAGAAAAAAGCCGTTGAACCGAATGATAGAACAGCCGTGACGATAGCTGGTGATGCTGTTGTAACAACATATACCGCTGATACTTCTGCTGCTAAAGTACCGTTATCTATGATCAATATTTAATGGTATACGAAACCTTTGCTTCTCAAGGTCCTGCCCACCGAATATTCCACTTCTCTGCAGCTGTTGTATGCCCAGTCCTTGATGAGGGTCATCTGGAACAGAAACACTGGGGCACCATCTGAAGGCTTGATCCCCCTGTGATGAACCACTAGGTCCCGGTACACTGGAGCACCATCTGAAGGCTTGATCCCCCTGTGATGAACCACTAGGTCCCGGTACTGTATTTGCCAGCTTACATGTCTATGCATATTCATAGGCATATTTAGCCGCATCAGGGACAGAGCTGGGTTCACAACAGGTAAAAAAGCAGTCACAAGGTCCTAGCAATCGTGAGAAAGTTGACAACACAGGGCGAGTTACGTAGTCTGTGACATTAATCGGTGCACATAAATGAAAGATGCAGATACGCGTCTACACGCATGTTTAGACTGGGCTGTTTTCCTCAATATTTTTAATTACTTTATTTTTTAGAGATTATGACAATACGTATTTTTTTCTGTACTACACTACTGAGACATCAACCTACACACATTAGAAAAACTAAACAAACAAAAAAAAGTACATCTATATGCGCTCGAAACAGGCAATCTGCACATTTCAACTAAAAAATCCGACAAACCTTATCATTTGCAATTTATTAACCTATAAATACTAGAGCAAAACGAGCAAACAAACAAGTAAACTGAAAAATGCAGTACATTCAACATTGCCTTGAACAAACCCCTAACGTGTGTAAGCACACACATTTTACATAAGAGCAATGAAAAAAAAAGAGAAATTTACATGTTATTACCTGCTGAGATGTAAACTACCAAACGATTTTATTCATTTATTGCCCGTCAAACAGTCTGCATGTTGCATATTGCATCTTAATAAGATACAAACAACTACAGCAGAAATGGCCCCCGGTTATGATGACATCAGACCGAGAAGCGTGTGTGAAGATTGGAAACTGACACATATGGGAAATAATAAATTTGATTGTTTACAATTCTTTTCTAAATCGTGCAGTTTGTATTGATTGCTGTCTGTGGAGAAAAAAAGAGAGAGAGAACAAGAAGAGATTAAAAGAAAAGAAAAAAAGGAGAAAAACACGAAAAAGGAAATTTTCCCATTTAAGAAAAAAAAGCATGGATTTGTATGCAACTAATACTCGCACAACACACACACCTACACACACATACACACATAAACACACACACACACACACACACACACACACACACACACACACACACACACACACACACACACACGAACGCACGCACGGACGCATGCACACACACACACACATGTACGCACGCACGCACGCACGTACACACGCACGCGCGCACACACACACACCACACACACACACACACACACACACACACACACACACACACACACACACAAGCAAGAGAAAGGTAAACGAAACCAGTTTGAGATTCAGCTTCTTCCCCTTCAAAGTTCACTTTATCTTCAGTGTTAACAAGATAGCCATATTTTCTTTTGAAGAGTTTTAGGTTAGAAAAGATCTTTTTTTCAGTAAATCGACAACTGATATTTTCTCTAAATGGCAGTGTATATATTTTTTTTTAAACCTTTTAATGCCTTGCTAATTTTTGTTTGCTACCTGACTTTGGTGTGCCTGCAGACAGCCACTTGTCCGAATGTTGACGTGTCCCTTAGATGAACATTCATAAGGATAAAAAATCCGTTCCATTTTTTGTACGACTTTTTTCCCTACAGCTCTTTCTTCCATTCTTCTCTGTACCCTTCGCTGGCTGCTTTGGAATACCGTTGGATGCTGTTCTTGTGTCCTTGATGGTGAAAATACCGCAGAATTATGAGGTGTATAATCTTTCATTAGCGTACAAGGATTTCTCACGAAACACATTGTGCTGATTGTTGGAATAGACCCCCACTCTAAATCATAAAATGTAACTAGGCAAATGTAAGAAATTGCACTTTAGAACCTGGAAATGCAATATACTTCAATGGAGAAGGCCATTTTATTCAGTTTTTGTATTTCCAACACTATCTTCTCAACGAAACATTGATTCGTAACGGAACAGTTGATGGTTTACCTAAAGGCGTAGTTATTATTCTGTAAAAAAAAAAAAGAAATATTGGTTAAAAAAAATGAAGATAAGAATTCCATTTTCAATTTGCTTGCCTATCATTAAGAAAACAGCTAGTTCCATTAAAATATCTAAATAAAATTCTTTGTTTCCTTTTCAAGGTTAAGAATAGTTTCATACCATTACCAAAGATAATTCAGTGAAATAAGCAGAGTATGCATGGCAGGACGAACGGGGATGTGCATTACGTTCTTATCGGACCTCAAGCCTAAACGGATGGAAAGTGTTCTGACTGGCAAAGAGAAA
>CM065715.1:86995279-87000279 GCA_033310375.1 Conus canariensis
TACTGAACGGTTAATATAGCTTACCTCCTCTTCGTTGACATCACTGACATTTTCAACCAAATCTGACATATTTGCAGTTACCTCTAATTCAAGTAAATTTTTAAAATGCTTAAACCAGTCATCGACTGTCAGACTATTTTGAACAGGTTTTCGTTTAAAGGATATTTTACGAACAGTTTCCCAAAATTCTCTTTGATCGTTTACTGACGAGACTAGCCTGTCTAACAGCAAATCATTAAACTGTTTTTCTTTTCTTTTTATCAGATGTTTGTATTCTCTTCTTGCTATGCAGTACACATCACTATCTTCCTTCTGTCTGGTTTTCCTACAAATAGAAAGCAGTTCCTTTGCTTTAACTTTACCCAGCCTACATTCTTTATCAAACCGGTCACTGTTTTTACCGTACTTAGACAGATTAATTCTCTTTTTCATACAATTAGCTTGTTTTTTAATCTAGCGAGAGGGAGAGAGAGAGAGAGAGAGAGAGAGAGAGAGAGAGAGAGAGAGAGAGAGAGAGAGACAAAGAGAGACAGAGACAAAGAGAGAGGGATAGGAAACAGAGTGACAGACAGACAGAGAGAGAGAGAGAGAGAGAGAGAGAGAGAGAGGAGAGAAGAGAGAGAGAGAGAGAAAAGAGAGAGAGAGAGAGAAGCAAAGACAGAAACAGACAGAGGTAGAAGAACTGTGAGAATGAAACTTGAGGTGATGGGGGCAGGGGGGCAGGTGAAAGTAAGGAGAATCATGTCTGCGTCATTGTAGCCGGACATTCATGCTGACCCCAGGCGGAGGGAGTCAGGACCCTGTAAGGAAAGCCAGTCCACCTCCCAGGAGATCCTACCCAACTCCATTTGGTTGGGTAGAAGGTAGGATGGGCATCCATTTAGTCTGTGCTCCGACTGACCCACATTAGGGAGACACAGGTTGGCCCTTGTGCTCTCTTTCTCTGTCTCTTAACATGTGAGCATCTCTGTCTGTCTGTCTGTCTGTCTGTCTGTCTCTGTCTCTGCCTCTGTCTGTCCGTCTGTCTGTCTCTGTCTGTCTGTCTGCCTGTCTGTCTGTCTGTCTGCCTCTCTCTCTCTCACTCTCTCTCTCTCTTAATTAAGATCCGTTGCATAATTGTAATTTAAATCTACAGTGAAATGTAGATGATGTAAATGTTCTTATCAAATCTCCATGTGTGACAGTGTGTGTGAGTGTACCATAGGAGTGTGTGTGTGTGTGTGTGGTGTGTGTGTGTGTGTGTGTGTGTGTGTGTGTGCATATGAGTGTGTGTGTGTGTGTGTGTGTGTGTGTGTGTGTGTGTGTGTGCATGTGAGTGTGTTGTGTGGTGTGTGTGTGTGTGTGTGTGTGTGTGTGTGTGTGCATGTGAGTGTGTGTGTGTGTGTGTGTGTGTGTGTGTGTGTGTGTGTGGTGTGTGTGTGTGTGTGTGTGTGTGAGTATGTTGACACATCTGTGCATGTACACATCTCTGTGAATTTGTGTATGTGTGTGCATTTGCACGTGTGAGTGTGTGTGTGTGTGTGTGTGTGTGTGTGTGTGTGTGTGTGTGTGTGTGTGTGTGTGTGTGCGTACGTGCGTGCGCGCGCGCGCGCGCGTGGGAGATTAAAAAAAAGACAGTTTGCGATAATAGACCTATGACACTAGGGGTTTGGAAAGGAGCAGGAAAAGCGGTAAGGAGACAGATCCAGAAGGGAGTGGGTGGGTTGGTGGTGATTAAGGAGAAAGAAGGGAGGCTATGTGGATTGCTAACACGCATTGTTCCACGATGTGAGGGTGGTCAGGGCCATTCATTCAGATGAACACTCAAAGTGGCGTCTTTGATATACTCTGACAATCGCCACACACACACGGGATCAAATCTCCCTGAAAGTCATCCATCATTTGCCTTCTGGCTATGGCATTTAACCAGAGATGCATTTGCATTTCTCTCTCTCTCTCTCTCCTCTCTCTCTCTCTCTGTATTGTGTGTGTGTGTGTGTGTGTGTGTGTGTGTGTGTGTGTGTGTGTGTGTGTGTGTGTGTGTGTTGTGTGTGTGTGTGTGCCTCTTTGTCTGTCTCTTTGTCTCTTTTTCCATCTCTCCTCTTTCTCCCTCCCTCCTTCTCTCAATGTGCTTTCTGGCCAGTGTACGAAATGCCAGATGCAGTTGGATTTCTTCTTTATACCTGTTTGTGTGTATGTCTGTGTCTAACTGATGTCTGTGTTTATGTCTGTCTCTGCCTCTGTCTCTTACTCACTCTCCTCTCCCCTCTCTCCCTCCCTCTCCCTCTCTCTCTTTCTCTCTGCTCTGTGCTTGTTGTGCTTGTGTCTCTCTCTGTGCTGTGTGTGTGTGTGTGTGTGTGTGTTTGTGTTCGAGAGAGAGAGAGAGAGAGAGAGAGAGAGAGAGAGAGAGAGCGTGTGAGAGAGGCAGTAAGAGAGAGACAGAGACAGAAAGAGGGACAGGAAGGCAAAGAGAGAAGAAGAAGAAGAAGAAGAAGAAGAAGAAGAAGAAGAAGAAGAAGAAGAAAAGTGTGAGAAGGGAACTTGGGGTGATGGGGTAAAGGACAGGTGGTGCAGAGAATGAAGCCAGGGTGGTGGCCGTGCTGAAAGGGAGTCATTATCCCGGATCACCTGCCCTACTCCATCTCATTGAGCACAGCTAGGAGTCCACAATCGTCCGTGCCTCCTGACCACGACAGGGCACATACATTAGAAGCAGAGGTCACACAATAGTCCTCTCTTCCTGACCACGACAGTACACAATAGGCACAGGAGGTCACACATATTTGAAAGGGCCCCAATTAGCCTAGGAGGGTCACACAATAGTCCCGTGCTCTTCCTGACCCACGTACAGGTGGCACATCACATTAGGCACAGCTAGGAGGGTCACACAATAGTCCCTTCTCTTCCTGACCCACGTACAGGTGGCACATCACATTAGGCACAGCTAGGAGGGTCACACAATAGTCCCTTCTCTTCCTGACCCACGTACAGGTGGCACATCACATTAGGCACAGCTAGGAGGGTCACACAATAGTCCTTCTCTTCCTGACCCACGTACAGGTGGCACATCACATTAGGCACAGCTAGGAGGGTCACACAATAGTCCTTCTCTTCCTGACCCACGTACAGGTGGCACATCACATTAGGCACAGCTAGGAGGGTCACACAATAGTCCCTTCTCTTCCTGACCCACATACAGGTGGCACATCACATTAGGCACAGCTAGGAGGGTCACACAATAGTCCCTTCTCTTCCTGACCCACGTACAGGTGGCACATCACATTAGCACAGCTAGGAGGGTCACACAATAGTCCCTTCTCTTCCTGACCCACGTACAGGTGGCACATCACATTAGGCACAGCTAGGAGGGTCACACAATAGTCCCTTCTCTTCCTGACCCACGTACAGGTGGCACATCACATTAGGCACAGCTAGGAGGGTCACACAATAGTCCCTCTCTTCCTGACCCACATACAGGTGGCACATCACATTAGGCACAGCTAGGAGGGTCACACAATAGTCCCTTGCTCTTCCTGACCCACGTACAGGTGGCACATCACATTAGGCACAGCTAGGAGGGTCACACAATAGTCCTTCTCTTCCTGACCCACATACAGGTGGCACATCACATTAGGCACAGCTAGGAGGGTCACACAATAGTCCTTCTCTTCCTGACCCACTTACAGGTGGCACATCACATTAGGCACAGCTAGGAGGGTCAACAATAGTCCCTTCTCTTCTGACCCATACAGGTGCACATTACATTGAGGCAAGCTAGGAGGGTCACACAATAGTCCCTTCTCTTCCTGACCCACGTACAGGTGGCACATCACATTAGGCACAGCTAGGAGGGTCACACAATAGTCCGTGCTCTTCCTGACCCACTTACAGGTGGCACATCACATTAGGCACAGCTAGGAGGGTCACACAACGAACAAAGCATATAGGGTTAAAAAAAAACAAAACTCTGGATTTTCTCGCCAAAGTGAGTACCGCACAACATTACAAAGAAATAACTAAATAGAAATGTAAAATTTTAGGTTGAACAACCATCTGCTTAGTCAAGCGAGGATGATGTTATCAATTCCCTTCAATTACCTGAAATGGTGATTGCCGGATTAGATACCTCTTACACAACGTTATTACAAATGCTTGTCTGACATTTTTGTGCGTCTGCAATGAATTTAGCAACACATGGTAGCACAAGAACAACACCGTGCCTTTGAATAACATCCAACGTGAAAAAGGAACTTTTTCGCTCGCACCTCACTGTATACTGTGCACTGAAATAGATAACTCTCTTTGTCGTCAATAGTGTATCCAGATGAAGGACATGGTGATTTTGTGGATGTTCCTTACATGAATCATGTTTTTTTGCATCAGAACCTAAAGTTCGTAAACTAAATCTTGATCTTGCGTAAAAAAAAAATCTGTGCCTTTTTTCTATAATAGCATAAACGACACTTTTTTCTGAATGAAAAAAAAATTAAAGGAGCAGAACCAACAATACTTTTCTTTCCTTTCCCTGTCTGAAGACAAGTTTTCGTTAAATCTATCGTTAAATTCTGCAAGGAATATATCTTTAAATTCTGGAACAAAACCCCGCTCTCGTTTTCTACTCCTTGCGTAATCCGAACTACTCCCACATCCTGTTTTGGTGGAACTTTCTTCACATTAGAAGCTCACTTTCCTTTGCTTTGTTCCATTTGTAACAGCATCATATTACAAACGTGTCTGCACAAATGTGACTTTGAAAACTGAACACTTTCAACCAAAACTCAACATATTTCAGGAAAGATCTTATACATACAGGGTACCCGCTCATCTCTCCATATAGAAGATTGTAAAATGAACGAGGCACACAGAAAAAAGAGATAGAAACAGAAAGAGGAAGATGAGTGGATAGAGAATGAGAGACATAATCAGAAAGAGATACGGATACAGATAATTATCTCACGTCTATGCCATTGCCCCTCATGAAAGAGTTCAAATAAACAAAAAATATTAATCAGATCTCATAG
>CM065715.1:87007779-87012779 GCA_033310375.1 Conus canariensis
ACGGCCCGAAATATGCTAGTCCAGATGGTCTGACTGCTGAATTCAAGAAAAATCTGGGGAAGTCGCTGCTAATGTTTTCATGAAGCGTTTTCATTATTTGCTTGATATCGACATTTGTCTTGAAGACTGAAAAAGATACATAAATTTTGTGACTGTCTAAGAAAGGAGAGGTACATGATGTGAACAAATGCATCTAATTGTGTGATTTGGGCATCAAACCTTATGGTTCTATCATTAACAAAGCTTGACAAGAATGGATAAGGATTTATGCTTTAACCGGTGAACATCAATCTGTATGACAAACTGATTCACCACCGATCATTTAATAGCACTAAAAGCATCGCTTTAAAAACAAGTTGTAAATAATCAAACCTTGTACGGTGCGTTTATTGGTTTTGAAAACAAAGGAATTCAATTCGGTTTTAAGAGAGCTGTGACGGTCTATTTTGTTTAAAAATAAATCGAGATTAAACGTAATGTGTCGCTGATTTAAAACAATGCATAAGGAAGTGAAAGCAAAATAGGATCAGGGCCAGACTAAAAAAAATTTCTTATTTGTAATTTGTGGTTAAAGATGGTGATGTGTGCATCCCAGTTTTGTTGTATTTATCATAAAAAATGTTTTAAAAGTCATTAAAAATGGTCACCATTTTGTGTCTGTTGAGTTGTTTGAGTTATTCATAGAACTTTATGCGGATGAATTAATGTTACTGTATATATCGCTAGTTATTTTACACAGACAACTAATTATCTCTTGCCTGTAACACCAACAAGCTTAAAAGTGAGGTAGACCAAAACTGATATTATTGTCTCTCCTAAGGGAGGATACTTTGTGTAATGGAGTTTTATTAACACTGGACTAAGTGCATACAAATATCTTGGAATTTATTTCTCAAACAGACCCAGCTTCTGTCTTGCACAACACAATGCAGTTTAATGAGCACAGTATAGTTTAATAAGAAAACAGTTCTGTTTCTTCTTTATATAATGTAAAAAAAAAAGCTGTTCTTTAGTTTAATAACTAAACCGTTTGATTCACTGGAAGGTTTACAATACATAGCGAAATATGGTATTGAAATGTGGGCATTACAGAAAGGTATGAAAATTTCAACGGTACTTACACATTTTGTTTGCTATGAATGCTTTATATATATAGTCAAAAATCAAATGATATTCTGTATGATGAGCTTAGAGTTTACATTTTATACACATTCTTATGTAAAGTATATCAAATGTTGATTTGAAGTTAATAGGAATGGATGAAGGAAGGTCACCATCGTAAACTTACAAGACATTATATGATTTGGATGATAACAGTAGCAGGGGCAAGAAGTGTTCGTCAGAATCTTGATTTCAATGAATCTACTTCTGTATGGGACAATGAGGGTATCCAGTGTATTTTTTTCCATAAACGTTTCAAAGAAAGAGTTGTAGATCGTAGGCAGCAGAATCAGAGGTACTACACCAGTGACACGTTTCTTCAGCTTGGGCTCTTAAGACTTCATAGTTCATAGAACTGAATGTTGGAGCCAGAATGAACACAATGTAAAATATTCGATCAGGTGTCTATGACGTCATGTGAGATACAGATCGATAGATGGATACGACAAACGATTTCATGAAAAAGAATTAATTCGAGAAGATGCGATGCATTTTCATTTATGTTACGCTGTTCTACATGACACTAGAATACAAAGAATTCAACGTAAGTATTATTAATGATAATGATCATTCAATTCATTTAAGAAAAAATGACGCCTGTCCCTCTTGAGGCTCCAGGCGCCATTACAATATAAAAGCCGAATGTTTAAGAATGAAGAGACGAAAGGAAACACATAAGATTAAGGCATATAAACTATAACATCATAGACCAACATATATTTAAAAACATAGAATTATACATTCCGATAATCATAATCATCCCCTACACTCTCTCGTATTACAGTAACCCGTGTAACTTTTGCATTAATCTGATTATGCCAGCCAGAAATGAGACCAATATATTTTTTTTTTTTTTTGCTGTCCCAACCTCTGCGTCACTTCAGAGGCAGTGCACCCACGCCGCTCATTCCGACACCCCGCCCGCAGCCACAGCTCGGTCGGACCCGCCGCAGCCCCGGCACCGGCAATCCACAGGGAGCAGCCAGTTTCAAGTCGTCAAGAGGCAACCCACCGGAGGAGACACTGCACTGCTGCCGAGTCACTTCGGTGGTGTTCAGTGGCGCCTGTTCTGATCTAACATACGCAGGACACCACCTACTAAGCCCCCTACTGACGACAATAATTGCTTAGTCGCGGAGCCGGTGTGAGTGAGCTCTCCCTCCGGAGGGCGCCACCACGTCCGTCCAACGACAGCCCCCCATGGACTCGCCGATACCGGTTGACCCCGACGGAACCAAACCAAGGCCACAGACGTGGAGAGGACATCGAAACTGAGGTCACCATGAGAGCAGGGCATGAAGGGCCACAGAACTTGAGACATTTTTTTAATGCTGATCGATGAGAATGAGGATGATTCAGATGATGCTACGGATTTCCATTTCGGTCTGAGGCTACATGACGGGGCTGTACTCTACGCTTCCTTTCATAATATATCCCGGCGTCAACCAGGCCCGAGAGATACAGGCACCTGCAGTGTTGGTCAGGAAATTTGAGCAACACTCTCAGAAACGCATCCATTAAGTGGATGAAACTTGACTGTGTGGTCCCAGTCTTCCCAACTGAGTCCGCAGCAAACTCAACTCAGGGTAGGAGCCGGTCGGGGCAGAAAAACCCACATGACTCTGATGGGATTCGAACCCACGACCTCCCAGCCGGGAGTCCGCGACGCTAACCACTTCGCCACGGCGGCTGGTGAGACCAATATTTTTAACCTAGCTGTGCATGTCTACTAAGCCTCAACAACAAGATAACATGCTTGTGTTATACATTTCCAGTTGGTACGATTATTCTAGTGCTCAGTCCTCTTTCATGTAAGCTTCTGTCCAGTAAAATCATACCTCAGCTTTTAATTCAAACAAGATAAATGTCGCTGCAGATCAGTAAGGACATTTTTTTTTCTTTTGATTAAATGTCGCCGTATTCTTTCCCCATGCAGCACAAATCATAACGTCTGATCGCATCACAAATACTGTTTGAATGAACCGTGAGTGAGTGTTTGAGTGAAACGTCACACTTGAGATTTTTAAGAGCTGCAGGTAGGGAACACGCGGAGTCAGGAAGGAAAACAGAGGATTGGGCGAAAGTTGAATGTAGTGTATTCATCCATTTCCCTTTCCGTCTACTCACCTTCTTCTTCATCTTTCTAGTTTGGTTGGTTAGCAAAAGGGTGGGTGGGGGACGCGTGACAAGAGAAGGGGGGGGACGTGAGTGGGCAGAAGGTGTGTAGGGTGAGCGAGGTGGGGCAATTTGATGAACCAGTGGTGGTAACAAAGAGGGTGACGTGAGGTGGGGCAATTTGAGAACCAGAGTGGTAACGAAAGAGGGGACGTTGAGGTGGGGCAATTTGAGAACCAGAGTGGTAACAAAGAGGGGACGTTGAGGTGGGGCAATTTGAGAACCAGAGTGGTAACGAAAGAGGGGGACGTTGAGGTGGGGCAATTTGAGAACCAGAGTGGTAACGAAAGAGGGGGACGCTGAGGTGGGGCAATTTGAGAACCAGAGTGGTAACGAAAGAGGGGGACGCTGAGGTGGGGCAATTTGAGAACCAGAGTGGTAACGAAAGAGGGTGACGCTGAGGTGGGGCAATTTGAGAACCAGAGTGGTAAACGAAAGAGGGTGACGCTGAGGTGGGGCAATTTGAGAACCAGAGTGGTAACGAAAGAGGTGACGCTGAGGTGGGGCAATTTGAGAACCAGAGTGGTAACGAAAGAGGGTGACGCTGAGGTGGGGCAATTTGAGAACCAGAGTGGTAACGAAAGAGGGTGACGCTGAGGTGGGGCAATTTGAGAACCAGAGTGGTAAGAAAGAGGGTGACGCTGAGGTGGGGCAATTTGAGAACCAGAGTGGTAACGAAAGAGGTGAGTGAGGTGGCAATTTGAGAACCAGGTGGTAAGAAAGAGGGTGAGTTGAGGTGGGGCAATTTGAGAACCAGAGGGGTAACGAAAGAGGGTGATGTTGAGTGGGCAAATTTGAGAACCGAAGTGGTAAGGAAAGAAGATGACGTGAGGTGGGGCAATTTGAGACCAGAGTGTAAAGAAAGAGGGACGATGAGGTGAAACAAATGAGAACTAAGTAGTAACGAAAGACAGCAATGTGAGATCATGCAAACTGAGAACCAGCGTAGGTAAAGAAAGAGGGGGACGATGAGGTGAAAGAAGACTGAGAATGGAAGTGAGAGAGAAACAAATGATGAGTGATGCAAGTGGGAACTTGAACAAGTATAAAAAGATGGTGAGGTGATGTGGGATAAAAGAGAATGAGGCATAACGAAAGAGGGTGATGGTGATGTGGGGTAAATGGAGAGCCAGAGTGATAACAAAAGAGGGTGATGGTGATGTGGGATAAATTAAGAGCAAGAGTGATAACAAAAGAGGGTGATGGTGATGTGGGATAATTAAGAGCCAGAGTGATAACAAAAGAGGGTGATGGTGATGTGGGATAAATTAAGAGCCAGAGTGATAACAAAAGAGGGTGATGGTGATGTGGGATAAATTAAGAGCCAGAGTGATAACAAAAAGGGTGATGGTGATGTGGGGTAATTAGAGCCAGAGTGATAACAAAAGAGGGTGATGGTGATGTGGGATAAATTAAGAGCCAGAGTGATAACAAAAGGGTGATGGTGATGTGGGGATAAATTAGAGCCAGAGTTGATAACAAAAATGTGTGATGTGAGTGGGACAATTAAGAGGCCAAGTGATAACAAAAGAGGGTGATGGTGATGTGGGATAAATTAAGAGCCAGAGTGATAACAAAAGAGGGTGATGGTGATGTGGGATAAATTAAGAGCCAGAGTGATATCAAAACAGGGTGATGGTGATGTGGGTAAATTGAGAGCCGGG
>CM065715.1:87017779-87022779 GCA_033310375.1 Conus canariensis
TAGTTCTCATTCATTCTCTAGATTCATGTACGTGGGTAGATGGGAGGGAGGGGGGGATGAAGAGGAAGCCAAAGGGAGGGATGGCGGGCAAGAAGGAAGGCGGAAGAAGTACAGAGAGGAAGAGGACGAGAATATTAGTTCATATTGAACCTGAAATGAGGTCTCCACAGGGATCCAGACGAGAAGAGAGACCATGAATAAGAAGACAAAGATCCACACGGTGTCTTTATGTTGTTGTCTGTTTGTTTGTTTGTTTGTTTTTTGTTAGAAAGAGATGAAGAGGGATGAAAAGGAAGATTTAAAGTGGTAAGGGTTATAACAATGAAGATGAAATAATGGTTACTTACATTACTGTTTTCCCCATTTTCAACGCTTACAATGTCTTCTGAGTAGAATGATAAACTCTTACAGACGCGCGCGCGCGCACGCTTGCTTGCCACAACACACACACACACACACACACACACACGCGCGCGCGCGCGCGCGCGCACACACGCACGCACGCACGCACACACACACACACACACACACACACACACACACACACACACACACACGAACACACACACGAACACACACGCGCTTAAACAAATAACAGAAACATTTCACTTGAGAGAGAGAGAGAGAGAGAGAGAAGAGAGAGAGGAGAGAGAGAGAGAGAGATTTTCAAGAAAACGGAAATTGAACCATGTGAAAACGAAAACCTTGATCTTAGCAGCCATTCACACGTGAATATTACAGCAACATTAAATCATCTCACAAAAACAGAACTGAAATCATGCGAATAGTATTGATTCGTGAGCAAGACGGAGATGGATGGTTAGCTTATAACTTAAGCAGCAGCAACAGTAACAACAAGAGAGAGAGAGAGAGAGAGAGAGGGAGGGAGAGAGAGAGGACAGACAGACAGACAGACAGAGAGAAGAGAGAGAGAGAGAGAGAGAGAGAGAGAGAGAGAGAGAGAGAGAGAGAGAGAGAGAGGACAGACAGATAAACAGACATACCTACAGACAGGCAGGCAGGCAGGAAGAGAGGCAAAGGAACACACAGACACACAGACACATAGAAACACACACACACACACACACACACACACACACACACACACACACACACACACACACACACACACATGCACGCAAGCATAATTAGGCATGCATGCGGTTGGGCGCCGCGTTCGCACGCGTTTATGTCTCATACACAAAATGTGCTTAAATACACATACAGTGTGTGTGTGTGTGTGTGTGTGTGTGTGTGTGTGTGTGTGTGTGTGTGTGTGTGTGTGTGTGTGTGTGTGTGTGTGTGTATGTGTGCTCCTTGTAATCTCCCTTGGTCGTATATCTGGTCCGTGCAGTGTGCCACTTTATGTGAAATTCAGACGTGGGATTTTCAAAACTGAGGCACTTCTGTCTGATAGCTTACGACGATGGCTTAGCTTTCCATAGCTTACGACAATGGCTAGGCTTGGGATAGCTTACAATAATGGCGAAGTAACAGATCGCCAACAGTCGAAAATTAAGAGCTGGTAGTTTTTTTTAAACGGAATTTCATTACAATTTCTGTTTTCCAGATATATTTCTGATCTAAATGTGCATCGAATTGCTGCTGTCATCAACAGACAGGGATATGTGAGTAAACTCACAACATTGATGAATGGTTTATTATTATTATCATTATTGTTATTATGATTGTTATCATTGTTATTATCATTATTATTACTGTTATTATTATCATTATTATTATTGTTGTTGTTGTTGCTATCATTATCATTATTATTGTTGTTGTTGTAAATATTATAATCATTATCGTTATCAAATTTTCCATCTTTATACCATTGTCATTCTTGTTGCTGTCGTCTGTTTTGTTGTTGTTGTTGTTGTATTTTTTTTTTTAATGATTTATATATGCATATCTCTTTTTTCTTCTTTACACTACTACTACTACTACTACTACTACTACTACTACTAGTAATAATAATAATAATGATATGATAACAATAATGATAATATGACAATAATGATAATATACTAACAACAACAACAACAACAACAAGAACAACAATAATAATAATAATAACAAGAACAAAAAAAATAATAATAATAATAAAAATGATAATGATGATGATGATGATAATAATATTGAATTATTATTATTTACTATTATTGCTATTACTATCACTATTACCACCATCATCTTCTTCTCCTTCTTCTTATCCCTCTTCGTCGTAAATGTTTTTGCAAGCCATCTTCACTATGGGAGAAGGTGGGCCACACCGATAAACGAGTTTCAGTATCAGAGTCTGATTCTCTTTATGTCTCTGTGTCTTTCTCCTCTCTTGCCCATCTCCACTCCGATGGGTTCAATTTCGCTGGAACCCTTTTTTAAAAATGGTAATTTTTTTTTCTCTTCAGGCAACATAATCATCACATGGCTCAAGGATCAGCTTTGTAGTGAGATGGGCTCCCAAAATATAAATTTACATGTGTTGAACAACCGTCACGTTGGCTCAATCATCGTGTCATATGTTACGCATGAACAAGCTTTTATCCCATTTGAAATGAATTAGATATAAACCTTTATAATTATGTGTTATGTCATACGTTTGAGCTTGAGAGCGGCATTTCATAAATTTGCGAAGGATGTCTGATGGATTAGAGGGCTAAAACAAGTTCGATAGTTTTCATAATGAAAATTTGAAATGCATGATAATCTTAACGAAGTGCGACGAAAAACAAAACTGATAACAGTTAGATATATCTGTCATTACTGCGTAATCAGAGAGAGAGAGAGAGAAGAGAGAGAGAGAGAGAGAGAGAGAGAGACAGACAACAGACAGACAGACAGACAGACAGGCAGGCATACAGGCAGACAGACAGACAGACAGACAGACAAACAGAGACAGAGAGAGAGAGAGAGAGTTTTGACACTGTGTTTTCATACGTTTATTGACATTAATACATAAGGTGTTTTGACAAGCGCGGCACCAGTATAACGGCATTTGGTCTTCATCACAAAAGAACCATTACATAGCGGTCCCCATCGAGTCAACAGAGAGAAAAGCAATGCAAATGTGTAGGAATGGAGACTGAAAGTCCCCAGACAGTCCCACATCGTGACTACCATCCTATCAATGAAAAGCAAACATTGTACAACACAGACACAGACAGACAGACAGGCAAACAGACAGACAGATAGACAGACAGACAGAGAGACAGACACACACACACATACACACACACACTCACTCACTCACGCACACACACACACACACACACACACACACACACACACACACACACACACACACACACACACACACACACACATGCGCGCGCGCGCCTACTCATGTGCATTAAACTACACTACACTACATACGCTACACTACACTACACTACACTACACTACACTACACACACAGCACGCACGCACGCACGCACGCACGCACGCACGCACCACTCACTCACACACTACACTACACTACACTACACTACACTACACTACACTACACTACACTACACTACACACGCACCACACTACACTACACTACACTACACTACACTACACTACACTACACTACACACACACACACACCACACACACACACACACACACACACACACACACACACACACACACAGCACGCAACACACTAATAATGGATAGATTTAGAGTGATCCATTCAGAAAAGCAAATGTACCATTCTGTACTTTCAGGTTTATCTCAAGAACATCTGTATTTTTTATATTCTCCACGCTTTAATGAATTTCCACACTCTATTACTGTGCATGCAGGAAAGAAAATTGCAGACACAACATGTGACAGTGTCTATCACCCCAACATTAATCCTGCACCCTCACAAGGGACGTTACTCCACCCGAGCAGCCAGTCATTGCGACGGCAAGGATGCATCAGTCCTGATCAACCTTTGAATAAAGGAAACCCTCACGCACGTGTTGTATCAGCGAATAAATCAGTCATTGTAAGTGATAACAAACTTTTTCGAAAGAAAATGTCCAGTTTGTTTTACTTAAAAGATTGGTTAAGATGTTAAGCACAAATCAGAGGCCGTTACGAGTCGGTGACACCTTGAAAAAGGGAATGGCTGGGTGATTTTTCTTTATTATTATCATTATCCATTATTGTGTCTGGTCCGATCGTTTGCGTTTAAAATGGCTGAAAAGAAGCCGGTGTTAAAGTTTACCATTGACATACATACACAGAAATGCATACAAACATTCGGACTACCAAAATGGGAATAATTAATTGGATAGACATACGTACGTTTATACATACATACATACTGCGTACATACGTACATACATATATGCATACACACACATACATACATACATACATACATACATACATACATACATACATGCATACATACATATATACTTGCATCCATTCATTCATCCATCCATCCATCCGTTCGTCCGTCCATCCATCCATCCATCCACCCATCCATACATACATGCATACATACATACATACATAATGAATGGAAATAGTGATAACAGTAATGATCTTGAAATGTGATAGGAGGGCTCCAGATGGATGGATGTCACTCCATTCCATTTTGGACAGCCCAAGAAGGTACAGTGCGTGACAGCATGGAGCATGTGTGAATCATCATAACAGGTCATGATCTTCCTGAAGAATTATTGTTCTGTGCGTGGATGAGCAAGAAATGGATTACCACAGAGAGAGAGAGAGAGAGAGAGAGAGAGGGTGGCGTGGAGAAGTCGCATGCGTTGCTGTCGACAGACGTCTTAACATATCTCACGATCAACTGTCGCTTTCGCACTCTCATTACTCCTCTCCTCGTTAATTAACCGCACCCTTCTTAACCTTTTAAAAGGGCCAGTTAATCATTAACGGCTGCGTAGCTTCATTCTTCAAGCGTTTGTAGCCAAAACCTCCCGCACGCAGTGTCTAATCTGTTTTGAACACCGTGCGCTATTGGCGCAATTTACTTGTCATGTTGCTCGCTCATTTCA
>CM065715.1:87030279-87032779 GCA_033310375.1 Conus canariensis
AACGAAATTATTATTATTATTATTATCATTATTATTATTACTACTATCAATGATGATGATAATGATGATGATGATGATGATGATGATGATGATGATGATCATCATCATCATCATCATCATCATTATCATCATCATCAGCATCATTATCATCATCATCTTCTTCACCCTCATCATCAAAATAATGACAACGAACTGATGAGGGTAATAATCACAATAATAGCAAAGACAACAATGGTAATGGCAATGATAATGATCATGATGGTGATCATAATGATGATGTTGATGATGAGAATGATAATCATAATAAAATGATACTAATGATTATAATAACAATATCAAACTAACAATGATATATGATGATGATGATGATGATGATGATGATAATGATATAAATATAATGATAAATATGATAAATAATATATGATAATAATAATAATGATAATAATAATGATAACAATAGCTAAATAATGATAATAATATTAATAATAATACGATATATAATAATAACAATGACGATAATGATGATATGATGATAATAATAATAATAATAATAACAAATAATATGTTGAGATGATAGTGAATTCATCATCATCAAATCATCCTAATAGTAGTAGTTATAAGCACCATAGCATCACTTTTGTAGTTAAAATTGTAGTAGCTAGTAGTGACTTAATAATATATAACAGAAGCGGGAAGAAACAAAACACTGTCAAACTATTTGCAGAGTTTTCGCCACCGTTTTGTAGTCAAACTGTCAATCCAAAATATCTACGAATGACTACCTCTTGCATACGAGAACAGTCCTCTTTCTCCAACAGATCTCTCTTATCTATCGGTTCGGCTTTTACCTTCTTCAACTGCATCATTATAAAACTTATTTCTATTAACACCAAGCTATAATCCAATAAACACACATTCGTCAGAGCACTGTGTAGCAATACTCAAGAAAATCAAAAAACAAAACTCGTCTTTGACAAGGGGAATAAGATTTACTATGATCTTTGCATCAGCCAGTTATTGAAATCATAATGCTTTATCTTTAGCAGTAATCTGTGAAGACTCTCCATGAGAACCCATAACATAATAATACCTGCAGATACCGAACGAAACACGATGCTCCTACAGCTTGACCACGAAAGTGAATTTGACTCTCTGCTTTTCGGTTTTAAAAAATGCTATCCAAAGCTTGGTGTGCAATATTTCTTTGTTGATTTTCAAAACAACTAAGTCACCTAAGAGCAAGTATCTGAAGACAAAGCTACATTTTCTTGCAGAATAATTAGCGAATATAAGTATACTTCAGATCAAAAGTTATATTTTAATAATCCAACAAACAATAAACTAATAAATTCCAAGGATAAGTACCGAGCACCATTCCAGCAACTTACAGAGCAGCTAGGTGTTGCAATGACTGCAAGAAATATTCAATTATAAACAAAGCTTGCTCTTATGTCTTAGATTGAAGAAATAGGGGGAGATAAGCATTCATATCTGCAGTGGTAGATCATTCTGCCAACTAACAGTATGTGCTTGAGTGGGTGAATGTGGAAAAATAAAATAAATGCTTCTCAAAATGAGCCTTTAGCAAGCTTATAGTCTCCAAGTGGGAGACGATCTCCAATAGGGAGAAAACCCACTAACATATAACTCCTGGTCAGATACCGATATTTCGAAACCTGATTGTTTCTCCTCAGTGACCGCGGAAAGTGGTAATTTGACTCCTCTGCCTTTTCGGTTTTAAGAAGAATGCTATCCCAGAAAAGGCTGGTGTGCAATACCGTAGTATGTTTGTTGAGTTTTCAAAAAACCAACCAAAGGTGCCACCTAAGAAGCAAAAGAAAATCATGAAAGAGCAAAACAAGCTACATTTTCTTGCGAAAAGTAGAAATATATAAAAGATAACCTCTCAAGACACAAGTGCTGAGGGCCAGTTCTTGGAATGAATCCGCAAGGGACTAAATTACAATAAACTAATAAATTCCAAGGATAAGTACCGAGCACCATTCCAGCAACTTACAGAGCAGCTAGGTGTTGCAATGACTGCAAGAAATATTCAATTATAAACAAAGCTTGCTCTTATGTCTTAGATTGAAGAAATAGGGGGAGATAAGCATTCATATCTGCAGTGGTAGATCATTCTGCCAACTAACAGTATGTGCTTGAGTGGGTGAATGTGGAAAAATAAAATAAATGCTTCTCAAAATGAGCCTTTAGCAAGCTTATAGTCTCCAAGTGGGAGACGATCTCCAATAGGGAGAAAACCCACTAACATATAACTCCTGGTCAGATACCGATATTTCGAAACCTGATTGTTTCTCCTCAGTGACCGCGGAAAGTGGTAATTTGACTCCTCTGCCTTTTCGGTTTTAAGAAGAATGCTATCCCAGAAAAGGCTGGTGTGCAATACCGTAGTATGTTTGTTGAGTTTTCAAAAAACCAACCAAAGGTGCCACCTAAGAAGCAAAAGAAAATCATGAAAGAGCAAAACAAGCTACATTTT
>CM065715.1:87037779-87040279 GCA_033310375.1 Conus canariensis
CTGTATGTCTGCCTCTCTCTCTCTCTCATCTCATCTCTTTCTCTCTCTCTAACAGTTTGTCTGTCTGTCCGTCTGTCTCTGTCTCTCTGTCCCTCTGTCTATCTGTCTGTCACTGTCTCTGTTTCTGTCTCTCTACTCTCTGTCTTTGTCTCTCTGTGTCTCTGTCTCTCTCTCTGTTTGTCTCCCTGCCTCAGTCTCTCTCTCCCTCTCACACACTCATACCCACACACACACGCGCGCGCGCGCGCGCGCACGCACAACACGCACACACACACACACACACACACACACACACACACACACACACACACACACACACACACACACGCACACACACGGAACAACATTCAGTAAGCGCATCGAGTTCGCATTCAAACGATGTGACAAATTCTGTCGCCCCCCAGGAAAACAAGAGCCAATTCACTCCCCGTCTTCACTTATTGCCGTTCTGGCGGTCTCCATGAAGTGCGAAACACACCACCCTCCCCTCTTTCTCTGCCTTACTGCATTTGTTGTGTGTAGACGTTAAAACTAAATATTACTGAGTCATTTGGCGTGTTTCTTCTTCGTATGTTCATAAAAAATATAGCAGCAACACCAGCAGCACCAGCACCACCAGCCGCAACAACAACAATAACAATAGAAAACGAGTCGTAGACTATGCATAGAATTTCTCTGAGTTAAAAGCACACAGATTAAAGGACAGACAGACAGATCAAGGGACAGAAGGATAGGTGGATAGAGAAAGAGGACGCAGTGAGAGACAATGACCGTGACAAGTTGTTTATTCATAGAAAGGCAGCTCTCCTTCATGAAGGGTGTGTGAATAAAAACACGTAATCCACAACACAGTAATCATAACCAGACAAACAAAAAGAATATCACGAGATTGCCGACTCTCTCATCTGTAAGGCCTTGTGTTGATACAATTTTTGACGATACTATTGCAATGTGAAGACATCAAAAGGCTCAGTTTGAAAACACTATGGCTTCAATAGAATCTTTCTGCTATCAATTCTTTTCTGAGATTAATCAAAACAGGACAGCATGAAACAAAGTGCAATTCATCTTCTTCAATTTCTTTACAAGGTGGACATAGCAACCGAAAGTATGTATGATTTCTGTGACAAAAATAATGCACTGCTAGACCTGACATCCTAAAGCGAAACTTCGGCATTATAGATTTTAAATGTCCATCCATAGTCACTAACAAATAAGTCTGTAAACAATGTGAATTATGACCAAATGTGCAATGCATACTAAATCTGTTGCTGTTCTGAGTATGAATGTTGCATTCCTGCCACTTAAATCTATGTCTTTGTTTGAAAACTCTCAGAACTTCGTACTTCTTCCACACCTTGATTCAACCAAACAAAGCCAAAGCTAAATTTGAAAAGGCGAATACGAACATTGGACACCCACTTGTACGATCCCCTCTCGTCTAAATTGCATAGAATTACATACGCTTTTCATTTGGTATCCACATATCTATACTCAGCAATTTCGCTATAGCGGACAAATGCACTTTTTCACAATGTACAGCTACTTTATCTAGCCCCCATATGCCAGAACTATGCAAAACTATAGGCTGTATCTGAGCATCAAACAACTTGCAGAATAGTTATACTGAAAATATGTTAATTGTATTTCATTTTCTGAAAATGTAATTAACTGCACGTTTGACGTTATGGGTACGATCATTACATGCAGCATTAAAACTCAGTGTAGTTGAGAGATACATTTCAAAATATTTATAGGCACTGACAACAGGCATATTCTTTCCATTCCAATGCCACTTTTCTCTAGCATGTAAAACACCACCTTTTCTAAACACTATATTACCTTTGTCCCTATTAACCTTAAGGCCAAGAGATAATATCGCCCAATGTAAGCTCCTATGCTGATTTTGAAGACCAGTCACAGTTTCAGACAGAAGGAAAACATCATCAGCTAATGACAATATAAATAGTTCCAAAGTATCTAATAAAAAGTACACAACATGTTTTCCCTTTTCATTAAAATTTATCGCTAAATCATTAATGAACAAGGAAAAAGCAGGACTAAGAACATGACCTTGCTTTACACCAAGTGAACAATGAAAAACCTTCAGTCAGTTTTCATCCACATCTTACAGTTGCCTTAACATACTTGTACATGTTTTTAACACAACAAACAGTTTTCCCGAAATGCCATTTTAAAAACATAGTACAGGCCACAGTAAATTTCTTTTGAGAGAATCAAATACCTTCTCAAAATCAATGAAAGCAACATACAATTTTTCGATTATAATTGGCGCTAACTGTTTTTGAACACTGGACATGAATTTAAATAAATGGTCAATAGAGGAATACCTTCAGTGAAGACCTGCCTGATGTCTTCCTGTTAGATTACACTCCTCAGCCCACGCATGCAATCTGTCATTTGTAATCTAGAACACACGCACAATGAGAGAGAGAGGGAGAGAGAGACACACACACTGACACTGACACTGACACAATTT
>CM065715.1:87055279-87057779 GCA_033310375.1 Conus canariensis
TCAAAAAGTAGATAACAAGAAAATAGGACCGTCTGTGAAGGATCTCTGTCTCTCTCTCTCCCTCTCTCTCTCTCTCTCTCTGTCTCTTTCCTCTCTCTCTCTTCCTCTCTGTCTCCTCTCCTCTCCTGTCTCTCTTCTCTGTCTCTCTCCCCTCTCTCTCTCTCCTGCTCTCTCTCTCTTCTCTGTCTCTCTGTCTCTGTCTCTCTCTCCCTCTCTTCTCTGCTCTCTGTCTCTCCTCCTCTCTCTCTGTCTCTCTGTCTCTGTCTCTCTTCTCTCCTCTTCTCTGTCTCTGTCTCTCTCTCTCTCTCTTCTCGTGTCTTCTGTCTCTCTGTTTCTGCTCTCTTCTTTCTCCTCTGTCTCTCTCTGTCTCTGTCTCTCTCTGTCTCTGTCTCTCTCTCTCTCTCTCTCTCTCTCTGTCTCTGTCTCTCTCTGTCTCTGTCTCTGTCTCTCTCTCTCTCTGTCTCTCTCTGTCTCTGTCTCTGTCTCTCTCTCTCTCTCTGTCTCTGTCTCTCTCTCTCTCTCTCTCTCTCTCTCTCTCTCTCTCTCTCTCTCTGTGGAGGTGTGTGGGTGGGCGCACATGCAAGAGCCTATCTGTGTGTGTGTGTGTGTGTGTGTGTGTGTGTGTGTGTGTGTGTGTGTGTTGTGTGTGTGTGTAAGTGATATACCAAGAGAGATAGGGGGGGGGGGGGGGGGGAGGAGACAGTGAGACAGAGACAGAAAGACAGTAAAAAAAAACAACTAATGAGACAGAAACCAAAACACATATGCAGGCACACACACGAGAGAGAGAGAGAGAGAGAGAGAGAGAGAGAGAGAGAGAGAGAGAGAGAGAGAGAGACAGACAGACAGACAGACAGAAAGACAGACAGACAAACAGACAGAATTACAGATAGGCAGAAAGAGAAAGAGTCAGTCAGATCAGGCAAACAGACAGACAGACATAACAGTCAGTAAGACAGACAATCCAAAGCGGACACTATTTCATACAGACAGGAAGACAGATGGACACCTATAGAGCAATAGAGAATCATTGAATACCACAGTATTTTTTTCCTGCCTTATACAAACACACGTAAAACCAGATCTAGTCGCCCTCTGTCTCGGTCGTGCACGCTGACTGATCAGCTCCAATACGCTGCAGACAACAGATGGTGCGACAGGCAGGTTCAAGTGCCGTTTTGTGTATGGTTTGTTCTTTTTGTCTCACCTTGCCCTCAGTGGGTCATTAATCTTTTCTGACCATGCATGTCACGCTTGTCCTCTCTCTCTCTCTCTCTCTCTCTCTCTCTCTCTCTCTCTCCTCTTCTCTCTCTCTCTTCTCTCTCTCCACAAGGATCAGAGGGAAAAAAGAGCATCTTCCTGCTTATCTGTTACCCTTGGGAATAAAGATTATGAACTGGTCTCCTCTTACCTCCCTCCCTCCCTCCTTCCGGCACTCTTTCTCTCTCTTTCTCTTTCTCTCTCTCCCCCTCCACCCCCCTCTCTCTCCTCCCTCTCTCTCTCTCCTCCCTCTCTCTCTCTCTCCCTTCCTCCCTCCCTCTCTCTCTAACCCCCTCCCCCTCTCTCTCCCTCCCTCTCTCTTTCTCCCTCCCTTCCTCCCCCTCTCTCTCTCCCTCCCTCTCTCTCTCCCTTCCTCCCTATCTCTCTCTCTCCCTCCCTCCCTCTCTTTCTCTCTCTCTCCCCCCTCCCTCTCTCCTCTCTCTCCCTCCCCCCCCCCTCTCTCTCTCTTCACCCCCATTGAACACTCATCTCAAAAACCTCTATGATGAGAGTACAGACTTCACTCACTAAACTGGAGTAGCTTTTCCTGCTGCTCTCCTCCGCCCCCCCCCTCCCCAGTCCCACCTTCCTCTCTCCTCCGGCCCTTTTCCCTTACCCCTCCCTGCTCTCATCCCCCCCCCCTCATCAACATCTTGAAGCCTACCATAGATCTTTAAAAGAAAAGTCGAAAAGCCTTTACACCCCCTTCCCTACTCTGCCCTGCTTTTCTTCCTGAACCAACTGACCAGCCCTTTAACTGCTGATTCTGCTCCACCAGCGCAAGAACAGGGAGGGACAAAGACTCATGTCTTGCTTCAGCCGCGAAATATTGAAAGTAAACTTGTCTTTTAAATTCCACTTTTTCTGTTGTTGGTCTCTCTCACACATCATGGAAGAAACAGAAAAGTTGTTGAAAGTTTGAAGTGGGTTTTCTTGCTCAAGTGACACAGGGGAGAGATTCGAGATATGGCTGCAACAATTGGAGTGATGCTAAAAGGTGGAAGAAGAAAAAAGTAGTTTCAACAAGTGGAAAATCTTCAACAAGAAAAGGAGATTGTTTTCGAAGTGTGTGTGTGTGTGTGTGTGTGTGTGTGTGTGTGTGTGTGTGTGTGTGTGTGTGTGTGTGTGTGTGTGTGTGTGTGTGTGTGTGTGTGTGTGACAGATAGACAGACAGAGGGAGAATTACAGAGACAGAGAGAGTCAGGCAAACAGACAGAAAGACAGACAGACAGAGAGCCAA
>CM065715.1:87075279-87077779 GCA_033310375.1 Conus canariensis
GAGAGAGAGAGAGAGCTGGGCCTGAGGGAGGGGTGGAGATGGCGATGGGAATGTGTTTGGGAGGGTAAATGGTGGAGGTAAGTTGGGGATCAGGGTGGGGATAAAAGTGTGGGTTTGGGAGGGTGAAGGATGGAGGACGGGGGTGTGGGGGATAGTGGAGACTGCACAACCGTCATCAAGACAACTCATGCCCCCAAACGATGCCCATCTCCTCTTCCTGTATGTAACCACTCTCCTCTATGCCAGTGAGACCTGGACTGTCTACAGCAGACACGCCAAACAGATCAACCATTTTCACCCCAGCTGTCTCCGCAGACTCCTACACATTAAGTGGCAGGACAAAGTCCCAGACACTGAGGTCTTGGAAAGGGCCAGCATCCCCAGCATCTACACTCTCCTCCAGAAATCCCAAGCCAGATGGGCTGGCCACATCGTCAGAATGCCAGATAGTTGACTGTCGAAACAACTGCTGTACGGAGAACTGAGTCTGGGTAAGCGGAAAGTTGGGGGGCAGAAGAAACGTTTCAAGGACTGCCTCAAAGCGTCCCTCAAAGGCCTGAACATCAACCTCAACACCTGGGAGTCGCTTGCCCTGGGCCGCCCAGCCTGGCGAAACAGCATCACAAAGGGTGCATGTACATCAGAGAAGAGACGCACAGCAGAAGCTGAGAGAAAGCGAGCCGCGCGCAAGGCCAGAGCTACCTCCACCTCCACTGTAGCACCCACCCACATGTGTCCCACATGTGGGCGTTCCTTCCGGGCCCAGATCGGCCTCACCAGCCACCTGCGGACCCACACATAGCAATCTTCCATCTGACATTGAAGTCATAGTCATCTTCGAAATCGAAGGACGAACAACAATGGAGTCTCCATTCTACCCCACCCTCACCTCCTCCCGCACCCTCTACCCTCCCCCAGCATGCTGCTTCATGTGTGTCACCTTCACTCCCTGTCCACGTGCAGTCACTCATCATCGTATAGACCTGCTTCTGATGACAAGCAGCTACCGCTGGAAGTGGAACGCTGCACACCTGCCGTGAAGCGGTGTCTGGTGTTTCTCTCAAGGTGTGAGTGGCGGTGCTCTCTGTCTTGTCTTCATCCCTCCACCCTCTACTTCTCCCCTCCCTTCCCTTCCTTCCCTGAGATACTGCTGTGGCTTCTTCATTCAGAATCGTTTCAAGATTCATTCTTGGTGCCAGGTGATAAAGTCTTGAGGTATCTATAAATCGAGGATGAAAAACAGAACTCAGTATTTCACACACACACACACACACACACACACACACACACACACACACACACACACACACACACATATATATATATATATATATACATGGGTTCTGGCAGTCAACCCTCAAAATATCAGGTCGTCACTAGGTTTGCCCACCAGAGGGGAGGCTGGTTGGCCGCACTGGTGGTGTTCAGTATAACATAATCAGAGTAGTCTCTGTCTACTCAAACACATCAGCGGTGTTCAACAGAAGATATTCTGACTCAATACACTCACGACTCTAGATGCCATGCTCCCTAGTGAAGGCAACAAATAGCCCAGTCACAGAACAGAAGTAAGTGAGCGTCCGATCAGAACACGAATACTACATCCATCCAAAGACAATTCCCGTGACCTGTCTCACTCTTGAAGATTGATGTCTGACTCATGGACGAAATATCGACAGACAGGTCGGCATGACAGTAGGAAGAGAAGGGCTACATAACTTAAAATTGAACTGAAAATGAAATGAGGCAGGGAACAGTAAACAATAAATAAGTACTGTACCTTTTGCTCCCATAAGAAGTCCTAACACAGAGTAACTCTTATTCAAGACTGGCACAGCCTTTTAAACTTGAATAAAGTCAAACAAATACAAAGACGAACAATCTAATAGTGGGGGAAAAACAAGCGCAGGCCAACAAATCCTCTGCCATCATAGTAATGACTTGGTATAGCGGTAAAGATTTGGACTTAAGGGGGGGGGGGGGGGGGGTTGAAGATGAAGAAAATAGGAACATGAAATTAAGAAAATATATTATAGATATGAAAACTCTTCGCTAGCTGCATGAGAGAAACATCGTTATCCCTTTCGAAGACAGACCTATTTGTATTGCCTGCTCTTAGGCTTTTCGTCCGCTGGATCGGAACTCATCAGAGAGACACGGCTGGTTGTGTCTGTGCTCCCGGCGTCAAATAGAGACACACCACAGTCCATAATACCGTGGTGTTCTCACCACCAAGGGTTCAAAAAAGAATCCAACAGCACCCCCAAAAGCAGCCAGCGAAGGGTAGTAAATGGAACAAAACGAAAGTGTGGGGAGGAAAAAAAAGTTGCTTAAAAACTAAAGACATTATGCAAACAGTATGAAATGTAGGGGACAATCTTTGAGCCTACGCTTGAGGATCCACCCAAGGATGCAAGGAAGATCAAGACAAACACAAAGACGGACAGAAACAAATACAAATAACCTCGATTTAATTGAAACGGAATTGAAAGTGAAATGA
>CM065715.1:87092779-87095279 GCA_033310375.1 Conus canariensis
ACCCCTTTCAGTTAGGGGCTTTGGCCTATACTGAATAAATTATTCGTATTTGTATTCCTGTTCGTAAAACAGTCATAACAACTGCAGACTAGTCTTCCGTCTTAACACCCTATGTGCAGAATGCAAGGTCTTAAATGCGTACTGAACAAAAAGTTATCACTGAAATATGTACATTAATACAAAGACAGAGCTCGCCAAGATGGGGAGCGCTATGCGAAGAGTTAAGACTATACTGGCCGTGACTCACAGTAGAAGTAGATTTGGTACAAACATGCCCTCGCCACTGCTCAGCTGCCATTCTGATTCCATTCCCATAGTAACAGGAGGTGCCGATGGCTTAAAGCTAGCAGAAATAGCGCTACTTCTTTGTCGTACCTTCGGCGTGAAATCCAATGACTGGACTGAGAAACATGATCTGTATGTAGGTCATAATTATTCAGGTGAAGAAAGATACCTAGCTAGAGGTTAGGTAACAAAAGAAGCCAGTGTGATTCATTTCTCTCTCTCTCTCTCTCTCTCTCTCTCTCTCTCTCTCTCTCTCTCTCTCTCTCTCTCTCTCTCTCTCTTTGTGTGTGTGTGTGTGTGTGTGTGTGTGTGTGTGTGTGTGTGTGTGTGTGTGTGTGTCTGTCTGTCTGTCTGTCTGTCTGTCTGTCTGTGTTTGTCTGTCTCTGTCTTTCACTCTCTGTGTCTCTGTTTCTCTTTCTCTATCTCTCCCTGTCTTTCTTTGTTTCTGCCTCTGTCTCTGTCTGTCTGTCTGTCTGTCTCTCACTCTGTGTGTATGCGTGTCTGTGTATATGTGTGTGTGTGTGTCTGTCTGTCTGCCAGTCTATCTGTCTGTCTGTCTGTCTCTGTTATTCCTTCTCTGTCTCCTTTCTCCGTCTCTCTCTCTTCTCTCTCTCTCTCTCTCTCTTTTGTCTGTCTGTCTGTCTGTCTGTCTTTCCGTCTATCTGTCTCTCTATCTGTCTGCCTGCCTGCCTGTCTGTCTGTCTGTCTGTCTGTCTGTCTGTCTGTCTGTCTGTCTGTCTGTCTGTCTCTCTCTCTCTCTGATGTAATATAAGGTTTAGACACTTGTTTCCGACATCGACGGAGCGTAGTCAGCAATTCGTGTCATATTTCACATAATAAAGAAAACAAACAATGCCAGGAAAAGTCTGACTAACACACACAATATGAAATTAACAGATCAGAAAGACCCAGACAGAAGAACAGCACAGCATTATGTCAGACAAAATACATCTCCGTGAGCTGTCTTGTTGGTATCTTTTTTTTTTCTTTTCTTTTCTTTGATTTTACCAAGGAAATGTGTGTGTGTGTGTGTGTGTGTGTGTGTGTGTGTGTGTGTGTGTGTGTGTGTGTGTGTGTGTGTGTGTGTGTGTGTGTATGAGGTCGTGCATATGCGCGTGCCTGTTCTGTGCATGTGAATGCTGAAAATGAATCTAACCTAATTTACTGTTTTTTTTAATTAGTTAATTAGATAATTTATTTGACTCTTTGTCTCTCTATCTGTACGGGTCTTGGTGGCTTTATTTCCATTCTGCTTATTCCAGCTCCCCTTACACAGCCACACCCAAAGTCTTCATGTCCGGTTATTCTCACCGGCAAGCCACAGGGAGCAGTCAACATCAAGTCATCAACAGGCCACCCACCGGAGGAGACACTGCATTACTGCGCCGCCACATCCATTTCACAACAGTCCCCCAAAACTTGCCCATTGTCTTGCCGACGAGTTATTCACACAATGACAATGAGTACAGACGTAGACAGGAAATCAAAAACTGAGATCATAACGGAGGCAAAGCATGAGGGCCTGCAGATTTGGAGATTGTTTCCAGATTGTTTTCGAAAATGAATGAGGGGTATACTCTACTCTTTATTTCATAACACAACCTGGACATCATGTTTCCAGATTGTTTTCGAAAATGAATGAGGGGTATACTCTACTCTTTATTTCAGAACACAACCTGGACATCACCCTCCCAGGCCCGGGAGATACAGATACCTGCAACATCGGTTAGAACATTTGAGCAACTGTCTCAGACACGTATCCATTAGGTTGACGAACATCGATGAGGTGGTTCTGTATCCATTAGGGTACCGAATCTCGATGAGGTGGCTCCAGTCTTCCCACAGTAGACCCCAACACAATTCAACTCTGGGGAGGATCCCAATGGGACCGAAAAATCTTACAAATAGACTCCTAGAGTGGGAATCAAACATTATGACTTCACCCCAGTTCGTCGGTGACACCATTGGACCAAGTGGTGCATTACTTACTTTTTAAGTCGTAAAAGAACTACCACAAAAGAAGCTTGACGAGTCAATGAGTTCATCAGAAAAAGAACGATTTTTTGCATACTAAAGTAACATGTAAAATCAAAGAACGACAAACCTATTTTACCAAATCATTCTCTAGACTGACAATTCGCAAAATTAGTTTCACTTTTTAGTTTCACAAAATAGTCATTACAATTATCTGCAGTCTGGTACTCACATGTCACAC
>CM065715.1:87097779-87100279 GCA_033310375.1 Conus canariensis
GGTACAAATACACCTAATTCCAGTAACAACGTTTCAGTTCATGATATGCACAGCAGAAAACACACAGCCCTGATTGAAGACATGTTGTTCCTGATGAATGCGTGCAAAGACTGACTGTGCGATATGAAAAGCCGACAGAAAACATGACCTTAAAGTGAAAAAAAAAATGATTAAAAGATGTTCAACAGGAGATGGAAAAAGGCAGGAAACTTCAGACGATTTAAGCTGACCGCTGAATTAGTTATCTGAGTAGACAAAGAACTGACTTCCTCTTCCTGCCGTCATTCTTTTTTTTTCATCTCCAGCGGGTAGCAGCTTTCTCTCTTTGGTTTCCTCGTCTGCAGCCCATCAGCTTCGTCCCTCACACACGCCTTGTGCAGGGCGAATGCTGCAAGGTTGATCTTTTTTCTTTTTTTTTTTTTGATTTGTCGAGCGCGTTAGTGAATTCTTATCAGACCCACTGCCTAAACGGAGAGAAACCATCTTCGCTGGCACAGACAGACAGAGAGAAAGAGGCATTAATTTAAGTCACTGATCTCAAGGTAACTCAGTGGTCCAAATGTCTAACCACTTTAACACTCTAACACTAAGACAAAGATAAGCATACGGTCAGAGAGAGAGGGAAAGAGAGAGAGAGAGAGAGAGAGAGAGAGAGAGAGAGAGAGAGAGAGAGAGAGAGAGCGGGGGGGGGGAGAGAGAGAAAGAGAAAGAGAGAGAGAGAAAGAGAGAGAGAGACAGAGAGAGAGAGAAAGAGAGAGAGGCAAAGAGAGAGACATAGACAGACAGACAGACAGACAGACAGAGGTGGGAAAGGATGGATTGACAGACAGAAAGGAGGCCAGAGGATGGGTTAGTGACTGACAGAGACACTGGGGGTGAGAGAGAGGGCGGGGGGGGGTGAGAGAACGGAGTGTGGGGGCTGGGAGAATAAATGCAAGTGTCACGGGAAAAGAGAGAGAGAGAGAGAGAGAGAGAGAGAGAGAGAGAGAGAGAGAGAGAGAGAGAGAGAGAGAGAGAGAGAATTTGTTTGAGTACACATAGTGTATAGAATAAGGAACTGGGGTGGTCAGTAGTTCTAAGAGGCATGTATAACAAACTCGTCTTCATGTCTTTACAGTCACGCCTCCAGGATTAGTCAAGAGATCAGCAGCAAGTCTCAGACTGCTTATTATTTGCTTTATGTCGCTTCATTTTTTCCGTTCCTAAATCCCTTATGCCCCAGGCACTCCCTAATTCCACTCCCTCTACCCCCCCCCCCCCCACACACACACATACACACAAACACATACACACAAACACATACATACACACATGCATGCACACACGCACGCGCGCGCGCGCGCGCGCGCACGCACACACACACACACACACACACACACACACACACACACACACACACACACACACACACACACACAGTGTCACTCACACAGAGAGTCATAACAGTCGAAGATGAAATCTTCAATAACAGTAACACCCTTAGCCCTCCCCCCCTCCAGACCCCCCTCCCCCCCCCCCCCCCCCCCCCCCCAGCCATGTCATCCACTAACGTACTCTTTACATTTAGTAACCCCATCCCCCTACTCCCCGCACACAGACTCTGTTTCCCAAAGGAAATCTATTAGTTAAGAATTTCAGAGGCTCGTATATGAGCAAAGACTTCGTAGAAGGTTTGGGTATAACACCCGGGCAGTTCAGATTTCGCCGGCTGATTTTATAATATTAAATATTCGGCTACAATGAGATGCTGAAGGTGTGTGTGTGTGTGTGTGTGTGTGTGTGTGTGTGTGTGTGTGTGTGTGTGTGTGTGTGTGTGTGTGTGTGTGTGTGTGTGTGTGTGTGTGTGTGCAGCCACATCTTCAAAATGTATTTGATCTGTTTGTATTCCCTTTAATGTACATTTACTTTCTGTTACTTCTCTGCCTATTTATCTGTGTCATCATAAAGGCTCTCCTTTCATTCCACTTCTTCTGGCTCCCTGTACACAGTCACACCTGCGGTCTTCAAGTCGCAATCACCTCACCAGCAAGCTACAGAGGGCAATCAGGATCACATCATCAATAAAGCCACCCCCCAAAGAAGACACAGCACTGCTGTCGAATCATTTCAGTGGTATTCAGTGGTACCTGGTCTGACCCAACCTACGTTGGACATCATCGACTAGCCCTCCCCCCCCCCCCCCCCACACTGACAATTGACAATAATACATGTTTGGTCGTGGCCCCAGCATGAATGTCTGTGTCCCCCTCTTTGGGGAGTGAAGAGGGAAAAGGGGTGGGTCATTGTTGAAGGTGTGTGAATGGGGGCAGGAAGGAGATGAGATGGTTAATAGAACTGAACGTAACAGTTTGAAGCAGCACAAAGTTTTGAGGTTGATGTGTCAGCTGGATGGGAAAAAAATGAAAGCAGCGGAAATGTCGAGATATAGTAACAAACTTGAAAATATGCTGAATAAGTAAACAAAGAAATCTGTAACGATCTGTCTGCCACCTGAGAGACT
>CM065715.1:87105279-87107779 GCA_033310375.1 Conus canariensis
CTAACACATCTAACTGTGGAATTCAAGTATATTGGGTATCTGTTAGTTTCCCCATAAACCAAATCATTGGACGTTCGTATTGAAACACCAAGAAATCTCTTCAGGGCAAATAAATGGACTTTCTCACAATCGACTGCAGCTTTATCCAAACCCCAAATTTCAGCACCGTATTGAACAATGGGTTGGATTTGGGAGTCAAATAATTTCACAAATACTTCGAATGACTGATTTCCTAAACTTGATAGTTTCCTCATTATACACAAAACAGCGTGCTTTGCTTTACTCGCAAGATCTTTACAAGCAAAGTTAAAACTTAATCGGGTTGAAAAATAGATTCCTAAATATTTGTACACATTTACGACTGGCATAGTTATTCCGTTATAATTCCAGTGTTCTCTTGCTCCCAGATAGCCACCCTTTCTGAATACAATTATATTACTCTTCTGCATATTTACTTTCAGTTGTAGATAAGCAGCAGCGCGCCCTAAATTATTCAACTGTGTTTGTAAACCAATAACTGTTTCAGATAACAAAACAACATCGTCTGCTAGAAGAAGTATAAAACAGTTCTAAAAGGTCCTCCGTAAATTGGGCTCCATGTCTACCATTATTTTATAACTTCAGATGTTAATTCGTTAATAAACAAAGAAAAAAGAATAGGACTACATACGTCACCTTGTTTAACACCACTAGTACACATAATATAATCTGTCAATTTCCCTCCACTTCTTACTCTAGATTTTACACAGTTATACATACTTACTATACATTTAAATAATTTACCATGAATACCATTTTTTAACAGAATAGGCCATAAAATGCTTCTGTTAATAGAATCGAAAGCTTTTTCAAAATCAATGAAAGCAACATATAGTTTACGATTGAAAGAGAATTGCTTTTGAATAAACGCCATCAGGGTAAACATATGATCAACAGTAGAATAATTACGTTTAAATCCAGCTTGATATTCTCCCGTAAGATTATTTTCCTCTACCCATTCCTGTAACCTACGGTTAATGATAGTGCTATGCAACTTACTAGAAGCATCACAAAGAGAAATGCCTCGGTAGTTATTGGGATTGTTTGCATTTCCTTTCTTGTACAGGGGTATAATAATGGATTCTGACCAATTCTCAGGATAAATTCCTTTATCAAATAGAGAGTTGAAAAACGTTACTAAAAAATGCAAAATAGGATCAGATTTACTACAGTATTTCAAGAACTCTCCAATAATACCGTCCGGTCCAGCAGCTTTATGGTGTTTAATTTTCCTCATGGCATACAAAACTTCTTCTTTGGAAATTGGGCGATTAAAATACATTTCAATTTCTTCATTATGTTCACATCGTAATATGCCATCAACACTTTTATTGTTAGTCAGTAGTGTTTTAAAATGGTCGAACCAAGTATCTATACTGATGCTATTTGGAGGCTGATTTTGTTTTAAAGAAATCTTTTTCACAGTGTCCCAAAACTGTTTTTGACTATTTACAGATGATAATAATTCTGACATTAAATTTTCATTAAACTGTTTCCTCTTTCTCTTTTGTAAATGCTTATATTCACGTCTTGCCTTGCAATACTCGTGACGATCTTCAGCGTCATGCGAACGCAGAGATTTATTCAGCAATCCACGAACATGTGATTTACAGGCTCTGCACTCTGCATCAAACCAGTCTTTAGGTCTGTCACTTTTCATACATCTTACTTGTTTTCTCATGCATTCCCCAGCTTCCCTTATACACATGTTAAAGTAACATAGTGCTTCGTTGATGTCAAAATCAATTAGGCCGATTGCAAACGCCATTTTATCCTGTAAATGTTTTGAAGTCATATTATCACAGAATACATCTATATAATCATCATTCCACACATATTTTTCCATGATGAAGCTATTCGTATCTAAACTAGTGTTTGGGTTATTATCTTCACGATTAACATGAAATTCAACAGGCAAATGGTCTGATTCAATACGTTCACACACGTTCAGCACACACGAATCACTTAAACACGCAAATAATTCACAAGACATCATAAAATAATCATTAACACTGCAACCATTTTCTGACACGTATGTGTAGCGACCTTCAAGGTCGCCATGACACAATCCATTAAGTATACACAAATCTACAGCAGTACACATATTCAATAACAACTTACCATAATTATTTAACGATTTATCCTGGGAACATCTACCAACATTTAACGGATGACTCGCACATTGCAACTCGAAAATATTATCATTATCTACTCTCTGACAAACATGTGAAATGTTAGAAGTCCTGCTATTCATATCTCCACACAGCAACACATACACGTCATTATAAGTCAATATACAATCAGTTATGTAATCCTCCAGAAGCGCTATACCATTTTCAGTCTCAAAATAAACATAATACGGCGAGCCCTCAGGAGGTACATAGGAATAAATATATAGAACATCTTTATCCAGATCAAACAAGTCCTTTTTAATCCGAAATGCACCACAGTTTCGAGATTT
>CM065715.1:87110279-87122779 GCA_033310375.1 Conus canariensis
TCAGCATGATTGTGAGCATGCCCTCCATTGGGCGCCGCTACAATCATCAAACAACAGTTCCCACAACCTTGCCAACTGGCCTACCGACGACTTTAGCACGAACTGATCACGTGTATGGATGTGGTGAGGAAATCATCACTGAGATCACAACGAGGACAAGGCAAGAAGGACCACAGATGTAGAGCTGTTTTTTTTTAAATTAAAAGTCAATGAAGATGGTGACGACCACGTTACGGAGGTGTATTCTGGCATGAGATACGTGACAGGGGTATAGGCCTGCTCTATGCTTGCTTATGCTGGCACCAACCAGGCCCGAGAGATACAGATGACTGCAATGTTAGTCAGACGATTTGAGCAACGTAGTATTACAGCAGCACTCTCAGACACGCATCCATTTAGGTGACAGAATCTCGATGGTGTAGTTCCGGTCTTCCCGCTGAAGCCAGCCGCCCAGAGCAGTTCTGAGTAGACACAGAATGTACACTCTTCTTCCTACTTCGATAACTCAACTCTGGGTAGCACAACTCAACTCTGTGTAGCACAACTCAACTCTGGGTAGCACAACTCCAACTCTGTGTAGCACATCGCAACTTGGTAGCACACTCACTCTGGGTAGCACAACTCAACCCTGGGTAGCACAACTCAGTCTGGGTAGCACAATGCAACTGGTAGCACAACTCATGTCTGGTAGCACAACTCAACTCTGGTAGCATAACTCAACTCTGGTAGCACAACTCAACTCTGGATAGCACGACCCAACTCTGGGTAGCACAACTCAACTCTGGGTAGCACAACTCAATCTCTGGGTAGCACGACTCAACTCTGGGCAGCACAACTCAACTCTGGTAGCACAACGCAACTCTGTATAGCACAACGCAACTCTGGGTAGGAGCCGATCGGGGCCGAAAACCCCTACAAATGAATACCTATGACAGAAAACCAACCACGCAACCTTTCAGACCGCCAGCTGGGGGCAGTCACGACGTGACCAAGACGACTGCTTTAAAATTAATCATCAAACAGTATATCACTTATTTTGTACGTCGTAAAAAAAAAAAAAAAAACTACACAAAAGAAGCTTAACGATTCGATATGTTCGTAAAAAAGAAGAGAGTTGAACAACGATTTCACACACTAAGATAGTATATAAAATCATTGGATGAGGAGCCCATTTTACAACATCAGCATTCAGATTGATACTTTGTAGAACTTCGCAGAATTAGTTTTAGTTTCATGCCTGAAGACTGACCCAAAAAGTCACACCCCAAATGCGAGTCTCAAGTGCGTCTAGAACTATGTATGTGAAGGAAAGAGCACAACAAAGATGACAGACAAACCGTGTGCTAGGAAGGGGAGATCAGTCACAAGACTTGCTAGGAATCACATGAGAAGTAGATTTAGCACCCCAAAAAAGGTATGCCCTTGACACTGCTCAGCTGCGATTCTAATTCCGTTCCCATGGCAACAGGAGGTGCGATGACTCAAAGCTAGCAGAAAGAATGCCACTCTTCCGAAGAGAGAGAGAGAGAGAGAGAGAGAGAGAGAGAGAGAGAGAGAGAGAGAGAGAGAGAGAGAGAGGAGAGATGGCTATGATGATGATGATGATGACGACGACGACAATGATGATGATGATAAAGAGCCCAAGGATAATAGAGAAACATGTTCATTTATACATTTGCTTGGCCCTTAATCAAGAGAGAGAGAGAGAGAGAGAGAGAGAGAGAGAGAGAGACAGAGAGAGAGACGAGACAGAGCAAGAGAGAGAACAGTCACACAGACAGACAAACACTCACAGATGGACAGAAACATGGAGAAGACTAGGGAAACACGACGAAGATAAGGAGAGGCAGACAAAGAAAGACACAGACAGAAAGACACCTACAGGCAAACTATAGGGAACATTGGAGAGGCAGGGCCAGACACTGAGTGAGACAGGAACGTACCAGAACCTGATACAGAGAGAGGTTTAAACAGACAGAGAAACAGACATATACAGGCCGACAGGCAAATCGAATGATCCCCAAGACACAATATTAAGGGATTCAATAAAAGTCGTTTTCCACATCAAGGATCCCTGATATAATTAAATAGAAACAACAACAACAAAAAAACACCACCACCACCACCCCCCAAAAAAAAAAAAAGAAACCCGAATCAGCCAGACAGCTTACGGCCGTTTTTGTGTTTTTGTTTTTTCTTTCAAAAGTGGTGCCATGCTGTTCTGCTGTCTGGTTCTCTCTGATCCGTTAATTTTATTTTGTATGTTACTCACAACTCTCCTGCCAGTTGTCTGACTTCTCTGTGACATGGAATATGACATCAACTGCTGGAAATTAGTATCAGACCTGATATTACTCTTTTTCAGAGAGAGAGAGAGAGAGAGAGAGAGAGAGAGAGAGAGAGAGAGAGAGAGAGAGAGAGAGAGAGATTTGCGACTGACGGAACCACTTCTATCTGGAGCAGGGCTAAAGCTATGATATTTGGTTGCTGCGGATGCAATTTTCTGTTTATATTAATGTTTCCAAAATATCATTCAGACACTTCTGAATAGGAAGTTAGTCTCTCGCAGTTATCTATTTCTTTTTCTTAAGAAACTGAAATTCTGATTAAAAGACCGAAGAATAACATCCGGATTTAACGTTTCCAAACGGAGTGACTGAGAGCGGAAAATGAAGTAAAATTTAGAAAGAGAGAGGGTTAGTTTGTTGTCCTTGGCGGTAACTAAGCCCCTCTCTTTCTCAATCCGGATTTGAAGCTAAACCTTGTAGACTTATCTATCTAAAGAACACCTTACAGACTTCTAATTTTTGAAGATTAATTGGTAAAAGCATTTTGGATTGAAATAACTATTTTCTTATTTTCATGCACGTAGCGATATCAAGTATTTTCGGTCAGAACACAATCAATCAATCAATCAATAAGTAAATTAATCAATAGATAGTTAGATAGATAGACAAATGGATAAATAAATAAAGCAAGAGACGTCAGTTTAAACAGAAGAATTTGAGTAAAGTAGGGAGAGTGCATGAGAATTTCTAAACTTTACATGCCGCAGGTGTAATAACATTTAAGCCTTTCGAGTCTTGAAAATTTGTGTCTGTCTGACTTTCATGAAGCTAAATTCATTTCATTTATAGGCTATGCACACTTAGCTACATGAACTAAAAAAAAACAACAACAACAAAAACTTCCAACATGTAAAAACCAGATGAAAAATTAAAATGATTAGGAAGTGTGTGTGTGTGTGCGTGCGTGTATGTGTGTGTGTGTGTGTGTGGTGTGGTGTGTGTGTGTGTGTGTGTGTGTGGTGTGTGTGTAAGGGGGGGGGGGGGGGGGGGGGGGGGAGGGAGGAGTGATGAGCGGAGACGAGCGGAGTAAAATGTCCGTGTTTGTGACAGAGGGACCAGGATGCTTGGAGTAAAAAATAAGAGAAGATCAATGGTGGGCCAACGAAAAGATACTGAAGATAAAAGAAAATCTGATTACCCGACAAATGTCACCGGCCTATCTATAAATGTCTTCGAAAAATCTCTTCTGAGAATATCTTCTATAGATATCTTCTACAAATGTCTTTAAACGACAGAACTGGAAATCTCTTACGCTATATATGTATACCCTCTCTCGTATGTGTGCAATTGTTATATCGGATTTCACCGCCGGAATACTAATTTAGATTTCTTATATAAAGGATCCTAAACGGGACATTGACAAAGAAATGCGAATACGGATAGTGGGAGGGCAGACGAGCATGCTTTGTTTGAATTTAAAAAAAAAAGTTTTCCATTAGTTTAACTGAAGTTTGTCCAACACACACACACACACACACACACACGCGCCCGCCGCGCCGCGCCGCACACACACACACCGAATATACACACTTAAACACAAACCTCACACACACAACCCACACACACACACACACACACACACACACACACACACACACACACAACACAAAAACACACACACACACACAACCAGAAGAATACACAAAAACACACACACACACAAAACACAACCAAAAAACACACACACACACACACACACACACACACACCAGAAGAATACAATCTACAAAATCAATCCAGTCATTCGCCTCTAACCTCCTAAAAGATTCTAATACAAACGAAACAAAAATTGCTAATAAGCTGTCCTTTTTATCTATTCCAAAATGGGAGCAAGCCAAATTAATGCAAATGTGTCCAAAAAGGATCCACCTTATATATTGAAAACTGTCATCGATATTCATTAAGAAAATACATACAAAAACTATTTAAAAATGTATACGGATGGTTCAGTGCTAGATAATCTAGATACAGGAGCAGCATTTATAATACCTGATTTAAAAGTGGAAAAGTTGTACCATCTTGGTAGACATTTTTCAATATTCAGTGCTGAACTAGTTGCCATTTTGATGTCTCTACACCACGTCTTGAGTTTTCCTATTAATTATGTCAAATTCTAGTATGCACCGATTCTAAATCGGCCCTTAGCGCAATTCAGTCTTCCAATCCAAAAGTACGTGTTGAGATGATAACAGAAATTAATCATGTCATACATCTTCTGGCAGCTAAATGCATTACAGTTACATTTTGCTGGGTACCTTCTCATTGTGGAATTTCAGCAAATGAGAGGGTCGATCAGGCTGCAAGAAAGGCAGCCCGAAATGTCGAAGGATCAATACCACTTGACATTCCCTTAGATTTAAGTGAATGCTATTCTTTAATAAACGAAGCGTCCAGTAAAAAAAAATTCAGAAATGTATTAGAGAACTCAGAAATTAACTATTACCACAACTGTATTAAACCCAATTCTGGAAAAAATCTATTGGCCTCATCAAGACCTGACCTTGCCTCCATACCTAGAGAAATACAAAGCTTAATGCACAGAATGCGTTTGAATTCACTTCGAACAAAATTCAGCAAAAATGTTACATGTGTGTGTGGAGAAAGACTTGGAGTTGAACATCTATTAATTTACTGTCCAAGAGCAAAGGAGATTATTAGCAAAACTGGTGACGATACTTCATCTGATGGATCCGGTTCCCTGTCTCTATCTAGAGTATTAAATGACTGGTTTTATCTTTACACAATTTGCAAAAGTTTGTCACATAGTTCAGTTGGTATTTATCTTTAAATTTGTTTAACATTTTTTTTGAGTGGTTAACCGTTCGTCCTTCTATACATTAATTGACCTGCATCATACTACCTATCCAAATATGATTGACAGTGCTCAAGAACTGACTAAGTGGTCCATTGGACGCTCTCCTTATAGTTTTATACATTGTGTAATTGGTTGTGTTTTTTATCGCTTAAAACAATGTTTTCCCGACATGCGGGGGCGGGGGAGGGGGGGGGGTGCTTATTTGTTATTGTAATTGAATCATACAGGCATGCACATGTTCACACAGACACACGCAGACACACTCACACAGACACATACACACGCGCGCGCACACACACACACGCGCGCGCGTGCACGCGCACACACACGCACACTCACATCGTCTGATATCACTTTTAGTGGGAAGACGTTAAACTGAAGAACAACACACACACACACACACACACACACACACACACACACACACACACACACACACACACACACACATCCACACACCGACACACCGACACACACACACACACACACACACACACACACACACACACACACACACACACACACACACGCACGCACAAACACACACCGAATATACACACTTAAACACAATCTCACACACACATACCCACACACACACACACACCCACACACACCCACACCCACACACACACACACACATCCACACACACACACACACACACACACACACACACACACACAGAGTGAGTGTGTGTGTGTGTGTGTGTGTGTGTGTGTGTGTGTGTGTGTGTGTGTGTGCGTGTGTGAGAGAGAGAGAGAGAGAGAGAGAGAGAGAGAGAGAGAGAGAGAGAGAGAAATTTGCCCCAATTAGCTTTTTTATCACCGATTCTCTCGTTTTCGTTCCTTCCTTCGCCCAAAATGTAGGCTATATAGACAGCATTTATCTCGGCCCAGTCATTTAAGATCAAGCCGAAGCGATATAGCCGGCATTTATCTCGGTCCAGTCATTTAAGATCAAGCCGAAGCGATATAGACAGCATTTATCTCGGTCCAGTCATTTAAGATCAAGCCAAGCGATTAGACAGCATTATCTCGCCCGTCATTTAAGATCAAGCCAGCGAAAAGACAGCATTTATCTCGGTCCAGTCATTTAAGATCAAGCAGAAGCGATATAAACGGCATTTATCTCGGTCCAGTCATTTAAGATCAAGCCGAAGCGATATAGACAGCATTTATCTCGGTCCAGTCATTTAAGATCAAGCCGAAGCGATATAGACAGCATTTATCTCGGTCCAGTCATTTAAGATCAAGCCGAAGCGATATAGACAGCATTTATCTCGGTCCAGTCATTTAAGATCAAGCCGAAGCGACGAAGAAGGAAGTGTTTCTTGTAAGTCATTAGAGCCACCTGTTTCCATGGCAACGGAATCAGGATGGCAGCTGAAAAGCAGAGATGGCATTAGTTGTGTGCTAAATCTACTTCCAGAGCAGGTCCTCGAAAGTTGAGTCTTGTCTGTGAGCTCTCAATCGTAACTGATTATTTTCATCCTAACCTATTATTCTTGTCATTATGGGGCTATTTGATTTACTGATTTTTGGCCTGTATTCACTTCAGATCTCACGCATGGTGCGAGGGGTATGAACATTGAAAACCAGTCCACAGGCATAGCGACAAAGCGTACTTTTTGAAACTGAAAGAGAAACTAATGTAATGGAATAGCAAGCTGGATGATGGTGTTGTAAAATGGACGTCTCGTGTCGTCTTCTGGGACAAGCTTATGAAATCATCAGGCTTTCTTTTTGTACTCCCTGTTCTTATAGAACAGGGAGTACTTTACAATGGGAACGAAGAAATGCTGCGTGTGTGTGTGTGTGTGTGTGTGTGTGTGTGTGTGTGTGTGTGTGGTGTGTGTGTGTGTGTGGTGTGTGTTGTCTGTCTGTCGTGTCTGTTGTCTGTCTGTCTGTCTATGTGTCCGTCCATGGTCAAAATGTGTTCCACTCGCTCAAGACGAAACTTCTGGGCCGATCTTTCTGAAAATTTGTAGACTATAAATGATAATTTTAAAACATCAAGTCCGATAAGGCAAATAACCACCGCATTGTCGAGTTTTATCTTCCACTAAATGGAAATTGTCTCTCCCGTCTGTTACTGTACTGGGAGTACGTTTATATGCTTTGCATCTTGTTTTCATACGATGTAAGAATTAAAAAAAGAAAAAAAAGAAAACGGATATTGGTGTTGTGAAATGGACTTCTCGTATTCTTTTGATACGAACTTATGAAATCATCAAGGTTTCATTCCTTTCGCACGATGTAAGAAATAAAACTACATCAATCAATAGCTGCTATCAAATCAGTTGCCATAATGTAGTTGTTCAAGTTGCAGACTGGCAAGTCTGTGCAGTGGGGTGGTGGTGGTGGTGGTTTTGATTCTATCAGTTGCATTTATATTTGTGATTTTGGTCATCCTGGTCGACTCCTTTCCAGAGTTGAGTTGAGCTATAGCCTCATATTGAAGACCGGAACCACACAGACGAGTTTCATTCACCTAACAGATGTGTCTTTGAGAGTGTTGTTCAACTTTTCGGACCAAATCTGCAGGTGTCTGTATCCCCGCGGGCATCGCTGGCCTTTATGGGTTTTTTTTTCATACCTTAATGCAACTACATAGCATCATCTTCATCATCCTTATTGATTTTCAATGGTAACCATAAAAAGCAGCACATATATGTTGCTACCTTGCGCACCCTGGATCATAGCATGCACCACTTAATACCACCAAAGTCATTCGACAGTAGTGCAGTGTCTCCTCCGGGAAGTTGCTGGCCTGATGACGATTTGACGTCAACTGTTCCCTGTGGCGTACCAGTGAGGATACCGCGATATGACCACTTTGGGTGTGGCTGTGTATGGGACACAGCGGAATTGGAATACAGCCATCGAGAGGACACACGTAGATTGACAATTCAGTACAATTCAGTTCAATTCAATCAACTTTATTGTCCATTAGAAAATTTTCTTCTGCTCCACATCATTTTACAAGCACATAAGACATTACAAAAAGACATTATAAATCGTTATATAAAAGCTGTGTTAGTATATATACATATTTGTATATACATCAACACTCACCCCCCCCCCCACACACACACACACATGCACATGCACGCACGCACGCACACACCCACACATACCACACACACACACACACACACACACACACACACACACACACACACACACACACACACACACAAAGAACTAGCTAAATAGGTTGTATTCTTATCCACACAGACTCGCACATACACACGCACGCACACACGCATGCACGCATGCACGCACACACACACACACACACACACATACAAACGCGCGCGCGCACGCACGCACCCCCCCCCCCCCCCCACACACACACACCGTAGCACACGAACGACACTCAAGGCACAGTGTTAAGTTCTTTCATCACATTCGTGAAACTCAGTATCCAATGCCGTGAAACTCAGTATCCACTGCCGTGAAACTCAGTATCCAATGCCGTTAATAAACTAGCCGCGAAAGCTAACGAAGTGAGATCTTACACACAGACCTCTCCACACATCTTTGGTCTGATACTGTTCTTTATGATTCTCAGCTAATAGAAGATTTCCTCTGGGAAAGGGACGTTGAGCAGCGTTGGTAGAGGGCAGTGTAGTGGAGAGTAAAGAGGCAAGGACAACATGAGGGGGAAGAAGTGCAGCTGAGAGGGATGAGGTGACGAGGAAAGAGGTGATGGCGGGGGCTGACGGGTAGGGTGCTGTGAGGTAAGGTTTGGTCTTTGAATATTACGACTCTGTCTAGGGGAACATTTCTATGCCGGGGAAATAACCACAGCGTGTGCAAGTATGGAAGTTCGCGCGCGCGCGCGCGCGCGCGCGCGCGTGTGTGTGTGTGCGCGCGCGCATGCGTGCGTGCGTGCGTGCGTGCGTGTGTGTGTGTGTGTGGGGGGGTTGTGTGTGTGTGTGTGTGTGTCCGTCTGTCTGTCTGTCTGTCTGTGTGTCTATCTGTTCGTGTGTGTGTGTGGGGGGGGGGGGGTGTGTGTGTGTGTGTGTGTGTGTGTGTGTGTGTGTGTGTGTGTGTGTGTGTGTGTGTGCAATTGTCACTGTTTGTGCGTGTGTGTATCTTACTCTCTGTAGCTCTCTCTCTCTCTCTCTCTCTCTCTCTCTCTCTCTCTCTCACACACACACACACACACACAGAGTCTGATCTACATTTACAATGGTACAACTCGTCAGTCTGTCTGCCTGTTTACGTGTTCGCCTCAAACTCCTATGCACACTTTCTCACAAAATATCGGCAACTATCAGTACTCTGCTACTCTCATCTCTATTCTCCTCGCACCCAAGTGTTCTAACCTCCGCTGCACTCTTTTCCAGTCTAGAGGCTGCCAATGATCATTGTCTAGCACGACGAAAATGTTAAGGACCTATCGGTGCACTCTAAACTGAACTAAACCACCACACCGACGCCACCCAGTACCTCCCGTGCTCTTAACCCAACTTGAGCCTTTTCATCAAACTGGACATTTCCCTACATTGCCCCAAAGACTCATTCAGTTCAAACGCACGCTCTTCTGTCAAAGCCGCAAAATTGTGTGCTCCATCCATTGTGAACCATGAGGTAAGATCTATGTCAATTTTGAAAATTAATCATAAACCTCTGCCGAAAAACGTCAACAAACGAATCACAAGACAAAAACGACGCGTTTCGACCTCTTAGGTCTTCTTAAGGCAAGGGACACAACACTCTGGACAACGACAATGATCGAGCAACCACTTATCTTTTATCCAATTAGGCGCAAGATGGGCTTTGAATGAAAACCATAAGGATAAACAATTGTTCATTTTCGTTGTCCTGAGTGTTGTGTGTTTTGCCTGTAGAAGACCTAAGAGGACAAAACGCGTCGTGTTTTATCTTGTGATTCGTTTGTCTACGTTTTTCTGGCGGAGCCTTATAAACAATGTTTAACATTTGTTTAGATTTCCGCTTACAGTCGCCTTACTTTGCAACAAGGTCTATGTATCTGAGACATCATGCACACTGGACAGGTGCATCAATAAACAACTAGGCAACGTCCACCACTATGAACCCAAGCTAGTTGCTCTGCATTTCAGCTATCCTCGACACAACAATAACCGTGTCAAAGTCAAGGCGATTTGATAATCACCAAATGACGATTTTGCATGTACCCTTCAGGAATTCCATTTCTTTGGGTATCCTTAGTCCATTTGGCATCAATACACCTGTCCATTTCAAAATGCAATATTCTCCTTGGACACACCATGATACTGTAAAGTGTTTTCTTCATTTGTGTATATCACTTATTTCTCTCTCTCTCTCTCTCCTCTCTCTCTCTCTCTCTCTCTCTCTGTGAATCAGTCTGTCTGTCTGCCTCTCTGTGTATGTATTATGTATGTATGTCTGTCTGTCTGTCTGTCTGTCTGTCTGTCTGTCTGTCTGTCTGTCTGTCTGTATGTATGTATGTATGTTTGCGTGTGTATGCATTTGTGTATATTTGTATGTATGTATGTATGTATTATGTATGTATGTATGTATATGCATGTATATTTGTATGTATGTGTACGTATGTGTGTATGTAAGTATGTATGCATGTATGTATGTGTGTATGTATGTATGTATGTATCCATTTATTTATCTATCTATTTATCTATCTATCTGTCTAATTATGTGTTTTTCTAATTTTCCTTGTTCATCTTTCTATTGTCTTTTTATCAGTTATCTCTTTATTTACCCCCATTTCTCATTTAAAAAATTCTTCACATACAGAGTCACTTCTTTTTACATATTTTTTCTAGTTTGATGACCTCATTTTTATTTTACTCCTATTATTAATTATTTTCCCTTTTTACATGGATTTGGTTTTGTTTTCTTCCATTTTGTCTTACTGTTAGATGTTTTTTTTTTTTTATCTTATTGATTAGTTTTATCTGAATTCACCTATTTGCTTGTATTCACTTTCCTGAGTACTACTTAATTGTTTGCCCGCTTATCTATGCATTCTCCCGTTACTGTTTATTACTATCATTAATATTTATCATGAATGTTTTCAATTTTAGATATTAATTCATAATACAAGTTTGAACTACAATTATCATAACATATTGTCCCCCACATGTCACTGTATTTTTGTTACTTTTCAATTATCATAACATATTGTCCCCCCACATGTCACCGTATTTTTGTTACTTTTCAATTATCATAACATATTGTCTCCCACATGTCACTGTATTTTTGTTACTTTTCAATTATCATAACATATTGTCCCCCACATGTCACTGTATTTTTGTTACTTTTCAATTATCATAACATATTGTCCCCTACATGTCACTGTATTTTTGTTACTTTTCCATTACCTTTCTGTTCTCATGATGATGATAATGATGATGATGATAGTGATGATGATGATGATGATGATGATGAATGATGATGATGATGGTGATGATGATGATGATGTGTACTAATTATTATTATCATTATTATTATTATTGTTATTACTATCATCATCATTACAATTATTGTAATCATTATTGTTATTAGTATTATTGTTATTATTATTATTATTATTATCATTGCTGTAATCATTATTATCATCATCCATCATCATCATCATCATTATTATTATTATTATATCATCATCATTAAAAACGTCTTCATCATCATCATCAGTATCATTATTATTATTACTGTTATTATTATTATATTGCAGTTGTTGTTGTTGTTGTTGTCGTTGCTGTTGCTGTTGTTGTGGTTGTTGCTCTTGTGGGGTTTTTTCCCCTTCTTTTTTCTTTTTTGTTGAGCAATTTTTTTCTTCTCTGAGCTTTATCCTTTTCTCTCCAGTTCCATTCAACAATTTTAGTCCGTCTAAGAAAAATAAAACTCTTAGCTGAGAACAGAAGGCTAAATTATTGTTTGTTTCTGTCGTGTTTTCTATGTTGTTGCTCTGCTTGAAGAAGATCAGCTGGACGAAATGTGTTCGTATCTCTTTTGCAACTGTGTGTTCTGTTTGTTTGGCAGGCCACTAACTTTACTCGCGCTCTTTTGCTTCAGTACCGTCTGTGTTAACCACACTTTCAATCTCCACCAGTCGATCAACTGGTTTTCTGCTGGTAAGAAAGTTTAAGGGAAGAACAACAACAAAACAACAGCAACACAAAGAAGCAAGCAACCCTACGCAAAAAAAAAAGCCTAAACACATATACACTCTCAATAAACACATATACACTCTCAATAAACACACATACACTCTCAATAAGTACATATACACTCTCAGTGCTTCAATCGAAGATAAAGGACCAACGGAAACATACAACCTGTTACAGAGATGTGTCAGGACTGACAAA
>CM065715.1:87127779-87130279 GCA_033310375.1 Conus canariensis
AATTAAAAAATGTAGAAGAAAGGACTTTGAAAAAGTCAAGAGCAGCCAAGAATTATTACAATGATTTAAGATGCTTTCTTCTTCATAAAACCAGACCATAAAAACGCCATCTTTGTTTGTTTCAAATAAAAAAAAAAACAACAAACACCCAAAGCATTTTACAGAAGCGCTTTCGGTTTTTGCAAACCTTCCTCAGCTGACCATGGAAGTCGGCGTCAAATCTAGTTGACGTAATGTGTGTTTTTTACGTCATTAATCCCACCACCCCCCTCATTGCTGTATGATAAATAGTGATGCCTGGGTGAAGTCTTGATTCAATGAAGGGAAAAGTTCCCAGGGCAGATTGTTCATGTGAAACCAACTAATCCCACACATTAAGACCAAACGGGTGGTTGGTCTTCAACTTGTGTCTCCACATCCTCTCTCTATCTCTTCTTTTCTGTGCATCTGTGGTCTTTATGAGTTCAATCACACAACATTTCAAATCTGACAGCTGGTGTCCAGGTCCACAGAAATGGCGTGCCACAAGTGTAATCTTTGTTTGTTTTTAATTCAGGTATTGCCATGCTAACCCTCTTCATAAGTCCCCCCCCCCCCCCCCCCCCCCCCCCACCTTCCTTCTATCTTCTTACAGCAGCCATTCCTTTCTCCACGCGTTCATCCGACCCTCGCCACCTAAACTCGAACATTTGCACAAACTGATTTGGGACTGAAGCAATATGAGACGATTGATTCAGTAGACTCGTGGCCATGGGTCCTCTCCGTAACTGAGAGATCTCGAGGGTAAATTGGTCTGGAAAAACGTTAGAGGAAAATCCCTGTGAGTCTGTAAAGTCTGTACCGCCTGATTTTGGCTAGAAATCAAATTATTGGGGCAGACTCCTCTGTACCCTCACCCCCTCCCCTAGCTATAAAATTGAAGAGATCACATAATGCAAAACTGAGCAAGAGTGCGATTGGGGATGTAGGTTTCAGCGGGGTAGTGAGTGTGTATGTATGTGTGTGTGTGTGTGTGTGTGTGTGTGTGTGTGTGTGTGCGTGCGTGCGTGCGTGCGTGCGTGCGTGCGGCGTGCGTGCGTGAGTGCGTGCGTGTGTGTGTGTGTGTGTGTGTGTGTGTGTGTGTGAGTGTGTGTGTGTGTATGTGTGTGTGTGAGGAGGGAGGAGAGAGAGAGAGAGAGGAGAGAAGAGGGAGAGAGAGAATATCTATGTGTGGTGTTGAAAATGACATGCACATTACCGTAAATGTGTGTGTGTGTGTGTGTGTGTGTGTGTGTGTGTGTGTGTGTGTGTGTGTGTGTGTGTGTGTTGTGTGTGTATGTGTGTGTGAGTGAGTGAGTGTGTGTGTGTGTGTGTGTGTGTGTGTGTGTGTGTGTGTGTGTGTGTGTGGCGTGGGCGCGCGCGCGTGCGCGCGCGCATGCTCGTTAGTTCCCCTCAAATGTCTTTGTACGTTTAATCTATTTCCTTTCATATTGATTTCTTAGTTCTTTCCTTCATTCGTTTGTTTCTGATAGATGTTAGTGACAAAGAAGTGTGCACCCTTTGCTGAACGGGAAGCCATTGGGAAACCTCTTTAGGTAGAGAACATTGAGAGAGATTAAAAGTAGATCAGACTGCAGAAAACGACAAAGAGGATGGAAATGTGGGCGATAAGGGAGATAAATTTGAGGGAGCTGGAGATAAGAAGGTTGAAGGATAAAGGAATTGAAGAAAGAGAAGAACTACGGAAAGCATTAGCTGCCTAGAGTATATGCGAGCTGTGCTGTTTTTACAGTTTTCTCTTTCTTTTTCCCCCATTTTTCCTGCCTTTTATTTTTTTCCTTTTCTTTTTCCTGTGTGTGTGTGTGTGTGTGTGTGTGTGTGTGTGTGTGTGTGTGGTGTGTGTGTGTGTGTGTGTGTGTGTGTGTGTGTTTGAGCCTTGTGAAGGTGATAACCATGATGGACAGTTTGTAGTAAACATTGATGGAAAAAATCACTATGGTTGAACAAAAAAACAAACAACTGTTGTCAAAAAACACCAGCCACTTCAACAAATTTTCTTGAGAAACTTTCATGGCTTATAAAATTGGTGTCTCCATCGAAAGCAGCGTTTAGTTTCTTCTAACATTTCTTCACTACCAAAGGTCTGAGCTGCGAATCGTCCTGATGCGCAGGTCAGACATCTGCTATCTGTAACTCGTATCCAAAAGAACCTGGTGTTAAATCCTCTCATATTAGCCATGATTTAATTCATCCACCACCTGTGAATCATGCACAGTGTGGACCCAAGGCACTGCAGACTAATCTGCAGGCAGTGACACCTGCTTGATAAAACTGAAACTGAAAAGTTAATGCGATAATACAAATTCAATTTGATCATTAGTTATTTGCTTACAGAGTTCTTTTTAATGTTCAAATGTGTTATTCACTTGCTGCATGCAGGTGATATCCTTTGACAATGAAGCACTGAATTTCCAAAGGCCTGTGCATTTTTTCTTCAGCTTTGAATGTGATTTCCGAAGCA
>CM065715.1:87137779-87145279 GCA_033310375.1 Conus canariensis
GAGAGAGAGAGAGAGAGAGAAAACAGACAGACAGACAGACAGAGACAGCGAGTGATATACAAACAGACAGACAGAGACACAGACACAGACACGCAAGAGAGAGACTGAGCGAAAGAGATGAGAGGGAGGGGGGGGGGAGGGGGTTGTTGAGAAACGAAATTGCACCAGGAAAGGAAGCTGTTAATTTGAAGCAAAATAATACACAATCTGAATGAAATATATCATATGTCTGTAGTAGAAATACATCTAGACTGTTGTATAACATTCATCTACATCCCTGAACTATATAATCTTTTTGTTTAGTCATGTGTGTCCATTATCATTGTCCTGTCCCTGTTGTTCCCCCAGCAGAGAGCACGGACATAGGAAAGACCCGGCCTTTACGGAGGAGGGGGGTGGGGGTGGGGGGTGGGTGGGAGAGGGGGGTTCGGGGTTGTGTTCAGGGAAAATGACTCTGGGGTTGTGTTCAGGAAGAATGACTCTGGGGTTGTGTTCAGGGAGAATGACTCTGGGGTTGTCGTCAGGGAGAAGGACTCTGGGGTTGTGTTCAAGGAGAGTGACTCTGGGGCTATGCTCAGGGAGAGTGACTTTCTGGGCTCTGTTCAGGGAGAATGACTCTGGGGTTGTGTTCAGGGAGAATGACTCTGGGGTTGTGTTCAGGGAGAGTGACTTCCTGGGCTGTGTTCAGGGAGAATGACTCTGGGGTTGTGTTCAGGGAGAGTGACTTCCTGGGCTGTGTTCAGGGAGAATGACTCTGGGGTTGTGTTCAGGGAGAGTAACTCTGGGGTTGTCGTCAGGGAGAATGACTCTGGGGTTGTGTTCAAGGAGAGTACCTTTGGGGCTATGTTCAGGGAGAATGACTCTGGGGTTGTGTTCAGAAAAAAATGACTCTGGGGTTGTGTTCAGGGAGAAGGACTCTGGGGTTGTGTTCAGAGTGAATGACTCTGGGGTTGTGTTCAGGGAGAAGGACTCTGGGGTTGTGTTCAGAGTGAATGACTCTGGGGTTGTGTTCAGAGAGAATGACTCTGGGGTTGTGTTCAGGGAGAATGACTTTCTGGGTTGTATTCTGAAAAAGTGAGTCTGGGGTTGTGTTCAGACAGAATGACTCTGGGGTTGTGTTCACGGAGAGTGACTTTCTGGGCTGTGTTCAGGAAGAATGACTCTGGGGTTGTGTTAAGGGAGAAGGACTCAAGGGTTGTGTTAAGGGAGAATGACTCTGGGGTTGTGTTCAGGGGGAGTGACTTCCTGGGCTGAGTTCAGGGAGAATGACTCTGGGCTTGTGTTCAGGGAGAGTGACGTTGGGGCTTAGTTCAGGGAAAATGACTCTGGGGTTGTGTTCAAGGAGAGTGACTTTGAGGCTGTGTTCAGGGAGAATCACTCTGGGGTTGTGTTCAGGGAGGACTCTGGGATTGTGTTCAGGGAGAGTGATTCTGGGGCTGTGTTCAGGTACAGTGACTTTGGGGCTGTGTTCGGAGAAAGCGATTCTGGGGCTGTGTTCAGGGAGAGTGATTCTGGACCTGTGTTCAGGGTTGTGTTCAAGCAGAGTGAGTTCAGTGATGCTTAGGCTGTGTTCAGGGAGATTGACTCGAAAGCTATGTTCAGGGAGAGTAACTTCCAGGTCTGTGTTCAGGGAGAATGACTCTGGTGCTGTGTTCATGGAGTGTGACACTGAGGCTGTGTTCAGGGAGTGTGACGCCGGGGTTGTGTTCAGGGAGAGTGACTCAGGGGGATATGTACAGGAAGAGTGACTTTCGGGGCTGTGTTCAAGGGAAGTCACTCTGGATCGGCGTCTAGGGGAGAGAGACTGACAAACTGACACACAAAGAGACATACGGACAGACAGACAGACAGACAGACAGAAACAAAGACGTCATGGAAAAACTGAAATCGATTGTGAACCAGATTTGAGAACCGGTGCAAAATACTGAGATCAATATAATGATCGTATGTTCTTTCTTTTGTTTTTTACCCCCGACCCTGGCAGGGTTGTGAGCCTTGTCAAGAGAGCAGTCCGGATGGACAGTTTGTAATCAACATTGATTGAAAATATCAGCCACTGGAGTTGAACAATAAAAAAAAAAAACACACACACAAAAACTGTCAAAAACACCAGCCACTGCAGCACAGATTTCAATGCCACAAACTGACACCTGATAGATTACGTGTTCGAACTGCCGATAAAAGATAAATCTCATTGGTGTTTGTTTGTTTGTTTGTTGTTTTGAGCTGACAAAGATTGAAGAGGAGGGTTGAGTGCGGCACAGAGGGGGACGGAGGGAAGAGAGGGGACTTGGGTGAGGAGAGGCAGCCCGCTGTTGTTCAATACAGCTGGAATATCTTATGCAGCCTGTATACTGGAGGCATTGTATTATAGATCAGGATGAACTCAAGGGTAGAGGGAGGCAGTTTAATTCATCTTCACTTTCTATGTTTATTTCCTTGGTTTCCTTTCTTTTGAGAAAGCTTGATCAGTCTGAGCATGCTACTTTCTCGTTTATGCCTTTTGCATGTTCTTTTTAAAAAAATATTATTATCAACAACAACAGCTACAGCTACTTTTGATACTACTGTTGCTGCTGCTGCTGTACAGCTACTGCTACTACTACTACTACTACTGTTGCTGCTGTTACTGTTGTTGCTACCGCTGCTGTGGTGGTGGTGGTGCTACTACTATTGCTACAGCTGCTCTTGCTCATGTTGCTGTTTGCTACTACTGCTTCTGTTTCTTCTGCGGCTGCTGCTGCTGCTTCGACTACTACAACTGTTGCTGCTGCTGCTGCTGCTGCTGCTGCTGCTACTACTACTACTACTACTACTACTACTACTACTACTACTGCTCGCAGCTGCTGCTGCTACTGCTAGACCACGATTACTGCTACTACTACTACTACTACTACTGCTACTGCTGCTGCTGCTGCTGCTGCTGCTGGCTGCTGCTGCTACTGCTGCTGCTGCAACTATTTCTCCTCCTCCTCTTACTCCTACTCTTATTACCATTTTCTTCTCCTGATGTTGCCCCTTTTGTTTATGCCACTGCTGCTGCTGTTGCTGCTGCCACTGATAGCAGTATCAGGTGCTGGCGTTGGTGCTGTTGCTGCTGTCACTGATAGCAGTATCAGGTGCTGGCGTTGGTGCTGTTGCTGCTGCCACTGATAGCAGTATCAGGTGCTGGCGTTGGTGCTGTTGCTGCTGCCACTGATAGCAGTATCAGGTGCTGGCGTTGGTGCTGTTGCTGCTGTCACTGATAGCAGTATCAGGTGCTGGCGTTGGTGCTGTTGCTGCTGCTACGATAGCTATCAATGGTGCTGCGTTGGTGCTGTGCTGCTGCTGCTACTACTATCAGCAGTATCTAGTGCTGGCGTTGGTGCAGTTGCTGCTGCTACTGTACGCCAGTATATGTACTGGCGTTTTGCTTTGCTGCTGCTACTGTGCTGTATGCAGCTGCTGGCGCTTTGTGCTGTTTGCTTGCTGCTACTGATAGCAGTTCTGGTGCTTGCGTTGGTGCTGTTGCTGCTGCTCACTGATATTCTCTACTCAGGTCTGCGTTGGTCTCTTTCTTTCTGTCCTGATAGCTTGTATCAGGTGCTGGCGTTGGTGCTGTTGCTGCTGCCACTGATAGCAGTATCAGGTGCTGGCGTTGCTGCTGTTGCTGCTGTCACTGATAGCAGTATCAGGTGCTGGCGTTGCTGCTGTTGCTGCTGCACTGATAGCAGTATCAGGTGCTGGCGTTGGTGCTGTTGCTGCTGTCACTGATAGCAGTATCAGGTGCTGGCGTTGTGCTGTTGCTGCTGTCACTGATAGCAGTATCAGGTGCTGGCGTTGGTGCTGTTGCTGCTGCTACTGATAGCAGTATCAGGTGCTGGCGTTGGTGCTGCTGCTGCTGCTGCTGCTGCAGCATTTGCTGTTGTAAAATTTCCAAATAATTTTTTTTCTCACCAGCCACCGTGGCGAAGTGGTTGGCGTCGCGGACTCCCGGCTAGGAGGTCGTGGGTTCGAATCCCATCAGAGTCATGTGGGTTTTTCTGCCCCGACCGGCTCCTACCCAGAGTTGAGTTTGCGGACTCAGTTGGGGAGACTGGGACCACACAGTCGAGTTTTATCCACTTAATGGATGCGTTTCTGGGAGTGTTGCTCAAATTTCCTGACCAACACTGCAGGTGGCTGTATCTCTCGGGCCTGGTTGACGCCGGTATATATTATGGAAGGAAGCGTAGAATACAGCCCTGTCATGTAGTCTCAGACCGAAATGGAAATCCGTAGCATCATCTTAATCATCCTCATTCTCATCGATCAGCATTAAAAGAAAAAACTGTCTCAAATTCTGTGGCCCTTCATGCCCTGCTCTCATGGTGACCTCAATTTCGATGTCTTCTCCACGTCTATGACCTTGGTTTGGTTCCGTCGGCGAGTCTGTGGGGGCTGTCGTTGGACGGACGTGGTGGCGCCCTCCGGAGGGAGAGCTCACTCACGCCGGCTCCGCGACTAAGCAATTATTGTCGTCAGTAGGGGGCTTAGTAGGTGGTGTCCTGCGTATGTTAGATCAGAACAGGCTCCACTGAACACCGCCGAAGTGACTCGGCAGCAGTGCAGTGTCTCCTCCGGTGGGTTGCCTCTTGACGACTTGACATTGACTGCTCCCTGTGGATTGCCGATGCCGGGCTGCGGCGAGGCTGACCGGGCTGTGGCTGTGGACGGGGTGTCGGAATGAGCGGCGTGGGTGCACTGCCTCTGAGCTGGCGCAGAAGTTGGGACAGCAAAAAAATAAATAAAAAAAAATAAAAAAAAATATCTAAAGGCCCTCACTTTGCTTCTGAAACGTGTTCTTGTTTCTCTTTAAATTTCCCCTCCAAAAAGCCTCCAATCTTAAATTTCATTTCAGGCGAAATTTCATCAAGGATTTAGGTCTTTATAGAGACGTTCAACTGTGCAACTGCTGTTTTTACTGTTCTTTCTCGTCCTTACGGTGTTTAGAACGTGTGTGGTTGTGTGTTGTGTGTGTGTGTGTGTGTGTGTTGTGTGTGTGTGTGTGTGTGTGTGTGTTGTGCGCGAGAGAGAGAGTGTATGTGTGTGTGCGTGCATAAGCCTGCATACGCTCACGCGCGTGTATTTGTGTATGTACGCGCGTGCGTATGATTAACAGAAATTTTGTTCATTGCAAAGTGACGCGACCGCAGGCGGAAATCTAACCAAATCTTTAAAAAGTTTCTGTAATAAATCCGCCAAACATGAACAAACGAATCAAAAGACAAAGCACGACGCGTTTCGACCTGTTACGACTTCTTCAGGCAAGATAAACAGCACTCAGGATAACGCGTTAACGAAAATGAAGAACAAACAATCATATACATCGTGTCAAATTCGGCGCAAGGTGGGCATTGAATCTTGTTCGCTTATCCATTCGATATAGATTTTAGAAGTGTTTTAAGAAGTAAGGCCTTCGTCACTCTACACTCTCTCCATGTCAAGTCAAGTCAAGAACACTTTATTATCTCCAAAGGGAAATGCGAGATACCCACTCTAAAGAGCTCACACCATTCAGTCCAGAGTTTTTCAACTGTTTCCTAAAGGACATGTCACACTATACAACAACCCCGGCAACATACCACACGTTCGAGACGTGACACTCGTCGCCAAATGCTCAAGTAGTGGTGCACGACATTAATGATCGGTGACATCCGCCCCCTTGGATGTGGGTGCCAGTTTCTCTCAGTCGCCCACAGAGGTGGAGCGACAGTGGTATCTATTGATCAGAAATATAGGTTTATCATATTAAGAATTTGAAGCGTGTCTCTCCAGTTCTTGTCTGTTATTGATTGTCAAGCGAGGCATAGACACGTGTCTATAAGAGGCCCGATTCATTGACCCATGATGCTAACTAAACTCCAGAAATGCAGTTCGCCAGACTCCAAATAAATTCACACGAAAAGTAACTTCAAGACCTAGTTTGAGGAAAGTCTGTCCGACAGGAAATGCAAGAAACACAAAGCTGCACTCTTCTGTTGGCACAAGATGTTATTTTGCTCTCCTGTGTGGCAAAGCTCTAAGTTACGCGTAAAGTCTCTGAACACAGGGTATTACAGAATTTGAGTTCAGAGTTGCCCCGTTCTTCTATAGAACCTTCGGAACTAACAGCAATACAGACTGATGACCCCCACCAGTGCTTTCTCGTCCTCCTTTCTACCCGTTCCACCCTCTTCTCTACCCTCCTCTTGGTATAACACACAAGAATCATTCTATGAAGGAAATGCTATCACTCACTCACCTTTCAACATCATTTCTCTCCCGTTTTACCTTTCCCTCTCTCGAGGACTAAAATGAGTTTCTGTTCGGAAACATCTTAATGTTCTATATTAACGCCAAATCAACACGCAAACTGGCACGTTTATTGTTTAAAACGAATCCGATCATAACATTTCACAGAAAGCAACTGTCTTTCAAAGGGAAGTAAACTTGAGGGCCTTTAAACAGGGGCCTGCTACTGAAAACCCTATTAGGGGGCCGGGATAGCTCCGTTGTAGAGCGCCGGACTCGTAATCTTGGTGATCCTGGGGTTGCGGGTTCGAATCTCCGCCGGGCAGTTTCGGTACAGGGGAATTTTTCCCTCGGAATTAACATTGGTTCTGACTCCATTTCCCATACAGTCCTTCGAATGAGATCATAAACCGAGGTTCCGTGTGTGACGCACGCATTATATCTTGCACACACATAAAATCCCATCACCCACTTTCGGAACAAAAGGCCAGTTTGGCCGTTGGTATGGATGACACGTTACACATAGCATGCACCCTGCGTGAGAAATGGGGAAAAAAAATGAAGGAAGTATGGAAATTGAGTGAACGATACTGACTGGATGACACGGGAAACGACTGAATGAAGCGCCAGCTGGCAGCTCTTCAGTGGGCACTACCCTGGAAGGCAGCCCGTTGTGTAAATGTGTGTGGACTGTAAAGCGCTTAGAGCTTGGTCTCTAGCCGAGGATAGGCGCTATATAAGTATCCATGATGATAATAATAATTAGATAAAATCTTTTGGTAGCGTTTGGGGCACGGTAGTGTTTGTAGCGTGTTACACCGGCAATCAGGAGACCAGTGTCACCCTCCCTCCTTCCACCCACCCCACCTTCCTCCCCTCCCGTCCCCTTATCAAGCAGTCAGACCTGCAGACTGGTGTTTTAAGTTTTAGCACCTCGCCTCTTGTCCCTGGGGAAATCAAAGTGGATCTCGTTTAGGGGCCTTCCACTGGCTTCATTGTTTTGTCTGGTCAGGAAGTAGGGTGGGTGGGTGGGGGTTGGAGGGGGGGGGGTGATGGAGGGGGGGGATGGAGGATGTGGGGGTAGCGGAGAGAGGGAGTGGAGGTGGGGACCGGGGATTACGGATCGGAGAGGGGTATGGAGGGGTTGGCAGCGCTGTGAAGAGATCGGAGAGGGGTATGGAGGGGTTGCAGCGCTGTGAAGAGATCGGAGAGGGTATGAGGGTTGCAGCGCTAGAGGTCCCGGGGAGG
>CM065715.1:87150279-87157779 GCA_033310375.1 Conus canariensis
AAAAGTATGTTTGTTCATCTCTCCAGCTGTTGTTGCTGTGTGTACGTGCCAGATGCAGGGTATATGAGCTTACTTGAAAATCCTTTCTCAGGGGTGTTTCCCTGTTTGTTCCGAGTGCCTTGTGTTAGCGTTGGTGCTGGGCGATTTGGTGTCAAAATAAAGTAACGTTCTTTTGGAGTTGAAGGTCTATAATTGTTATCCCTCATCACGAAAGCAAGAAATAGCCTGCTTGTCTGTTACGTCATAAATATTGTGAATTTTAACCATGTGCTTGTTTAAATAGGCAAATAGGATGCTAGAAGTAGTCACTGACTATAAAAGAAGATCATGACTGCACAGACTACTGACGGACATTGCTTTTGTCCTTGTTCCATCAGTTGTGGAATCATGTGTACTGAGGGTATATTTAAAAGAGACACAACATGCACTTGTTAAAAAACTGTCCTACGTGCCACGAACGTGCAAACGCTATATTTGTGCTGCATTGATAACGGTGCCGTAGAGGTAAACATGGCCTTGGGCAGAAAAACAACAACCAAATTCTCTCTCTCTCTCTCTCTCTCTCTCTCTCTCTCCACACACACACACACACACACACACACCACACACACACACACACACACACACACACACACACAACATGTGAGTAAAACAATGTAAAAGAAGCAAGATACAGTAGCAGTGGAAGTAGTAGTGGTAGTAGTAGTAGTCGTAGTAGTAGTGTGACGTTTCATAGAGGCGAGGTGGTGAGTGATGATTCTCGCTTGCTTGGCGAGTGTCACGTTTCATAGCACAACCTAGCGGCTGGCGGGGCTAGGAAAAGGCGAGAGTTTGGAGAGGCTTTTTCGCATGCGAAGAAGAAAGGCCGAAAGGCTGTAAGGTCCTGTGACTGCAGCACGAAGAGGAGCACCATCCTCTGACCGGTACTCAATCGATCAAAACTCTGATCCCTCGACAGCAAGAAGAGCTGGAAGAAGTAGTTACATCGTTAGTTTGAACGCTTGTCTTACGCCCGTTTCTCTCGTGCCTCGCATCCCTTGCCGTAATGTTATTTAGCAAGTCACCTCGCGAGTTCTCTCGTCTGTGAAACTCGTCTCATTAGTAACTGTAGCGATAGAAGAAGAAGAGAAGAACAAGAACAAGAACATCAAGAACAAACAACAACAACAACAACAAAAAACCAAGAAGAGCAAGGAGAACAAGAAGAAAAAGAAGAAGAGGAGGAGGAGGAAAATGAAGAAGAAGTTGAATGGGAAGAAGAACAAGATAAAGACAAGAAACTAGAAGGAGAAGAAGAAGAAGAAGAAGAAGAAGAAGAAGAAGAAGAAGAAGAAGAAAAAGAAAAGAAGAGGAAGAAGAAGAAGGATAAACGAGATAAGACGGAAAACATAGAAAAATAACAAAAAAGAACAGTTTCTCAAGGCTGTCAGAAGAAATTCTGACGTGACAAACTCAAACACTCGTTTTCTCTCATTATCACAGAATTCCCCTTCGACAGCATTCCAAGTGAATGGCACATCGCATCTCCCCGAAGAAAGCTCTCTTTCACTCCAGAAAGCTTTGTGACATTTGCGTCAACCGTTTGATATCAATAGTGCTCTTCTGCATCTTTTGATTCGTTTTCTTCTCTTTTTAATTCTTAAAGTGCTCGCTAGTTCACGCTGACAATCAGGATATTTGCAACTCTTCATATATCTATCTGGAGTCGCCAAGTTCAAAATATTTTTTATCAAGGTCCCTTCGTTATTAACGACTTCCTCTCATGTAGACTTTCTTCTTTATCTGTTTTCCTCTTCTTTTTTCTTTCGTTTGATTCTTGCTCGGAGAAAGTAATCCAGAATGCATCTGATTCAGTCGGCTGATGAGCCTGTGAATGCCACTTTCCTCACTTCTTTTGTGAGACTTCCTCTATAATCTTTCTTCAATTTTCCCTCATTAGAAAGGATCTCTTCGTTAATGTTTCCTCTTTCCCTTTGCTCTCTGTGTCTGTCTCTGTCTCTGTCTCTCTCTGTCTCTGTCTCTCTCTGTCTCTCTCTCTGTCTCTCTCTCTCTCAGTCATTTGTGTATGTCTTAGATTGTTCACCTCTCTCTCTCTCTCTCTCTCTCTCTCTCTCTCTCTCTCTCTCTCTCTCTCTCTCTCTCTCTCTCTCTCTCTCTCAGGCGTTCAAAAACGCCAAAGTGATCCCCCTTCCAAAATCAAATGATTTGTCGCATCCAAATAATTTCAGACCTATATCCTTACTATCTATTCTATCCAAACCCCTTGAAAGACACATACACACACGTATCTCAGTTCATGGAGAAAAACAAACTATTTCACCCACTCCAATCTGGATTCTGATCTAATCATTCCTGCCACACAGCATTATCACGAATGTGTGACTCATGGCTTTCAAATATGAACCAATCACAAATGACAGGGGTTGTCTTTCTTGACTTCAAAAAGGCGTTTGATCTTGTTGATCATTCCATTCTTCTAAAGAAACTATCCGTCTACTTGAACCATACCCCGACAATCTCATTCCAATCATACTTGAACGATATGACTCAGTATGTGGTGCTTAATGGCATAACCTCCGCTTTAGACTTTGTCAGACATGGAGTCCCACAGGGCTCAGTACTAGGCCCCCTACTATTCTGCATCTTCATCAATGATTTAGCATTGTCCGTATCAGATGAAAAGGTCACGACAGATTTATTTGCTGATGACTCGTCACTCCGAACGAATGGTAGTGATCTACAGACAATAGAAACGTCTCTCCAGGAAAATCTAAACGACGTGTCAGACTGGTGTCATTCAAACTCAATGGTCATACACCCAGCCAAAACCAAATCTATGATTATAGCTACCCGCCAAAAACACCAGTTGACTCCTCTTTGCCTAAAACTTCACTTGAAATGGCACTTCTATCGAGCAGGTAGATGAGCATCGTTTTTTAGGGTTAACGATAGATAAAGACTTGAAATGGCAATCTCATCTCAATAGCGTATGCAAGGTAGTCTCAAAACACCTTATCCTGTTATCTCAATTAAAACGCTTGGTCAACAGTAATGTGCTTAAACTTTTCTTCAATGCACACATAATGTCACGTATCAATTATGCTTCAACAGTGGGACGGAAGTAGTCACGTCCACAAAAAAGGCTGAATTATCTCGATAGACGTGCAGCAAAGCTACTCCACCCAGATGTATCTATAACAACAGACGAAAAACTAAAAGCGCTGAACATACTTCCTCTGAATAGGCAATTGGAATTCAACAAGGCATCATTTACGTTTACAATCTTGACAGATACTATGCCATGTTATATCAATGCCCTTTTTACAAGATCGAACAGCTTTTCTGGCTTGACGAAATTCCCTTCTTCCCTACCCACGCATTGATCTATACAAAACAAGCCTAGCTTACTCTGGACCATATGTTTGGAACTCACTTCCACCGAATCTACAAAACATGAATACCTTAAAACTTTTCAAGGAACAATTGCATAAACATTTTATGTCTCAGTAATTTAATTATTCGATTACAACGATTAGCGCCCATTCGCAAAGTCTTCTGTGAACCATACTTTGAATAAATCGTCTAAACATAAAACCTACTCCGTTAAAATCGCTCACCCCCACTCCCACTCTGTTCCATCCCTTTTCTCTCCCCCTACCTACCATTCTCTCTTCCCCACCCTCCTCTGACCTCTCTCTCTCTCTCTCTCTCTCTCTCTCTCTCTCCTCCTCTGTAGTTTTGTTTGTTTGTTTGTAAGTTTCCTTCTGTTTCACCATCCCCATCTCATTAGTACTTTTATGAATAGTTTGCTTTCATTGTAGAATCAGATTCCATGTTGCTATGTTGAGTTGTCAGTATGAATGATATTGTTAAAATAAGTTATGTTGAAGGACAGACTGTAAGACTAGGCTTTTGCACTAAATCTTCAGCCTTGTGTATTAAAGATCAATCAATCAATCAATAATCAATCAATCATCCTCTCTCCGTGTATGTATTTATGTATGTATGTGTGTAATAGATGTATGTATGTATCTCTCTCTCTCTACTCTCTCTCTCTCTCTCTCTGTTTATTATAAACATTAAACAGAGATAAAGAGATGAGAGGAATACATAAGACATACAAACATACATACACTACATACATTACATGCATACATTAATCATATCATTATAATGCATCTACATACACATATTAATACACTGTTTGAACATACCATACATACTAAATACATAAATACATACATACATAACATACATACACATACATACATACATACATACATCTATAATAACATACATACATATACATTTTCACTACATACATAATAATACATACATACATACATACATACATACATACATACATACACACATACATACACATACATACATATACATACATACTCATATAAACATGACATAATACACCATAACACATCATCACATCCATAAAACAACATGAAATCACATGACACATACATCGCACTACCAGTACGTACGCACACATACATATATACATACATACACATATAATAGGCTGACGGATATTATGTAACCTTATTAACCAAATACAGACGCAACCTACGCACTAGCGCGCACGTGCGTACACACACATACATAATCTCAGAGAGAGAGAGAGAGAGAGGGTTTGCAATAGTTGTTGTCGTTGCTGATGTAGGTCTTGTTGTTGTTGTTAGTGTTGATGTTACTGTTGTTATTGTTATCGTTGTTGTCGTCGTCGCTGTTGTTGTCGCTGTTGTTGTTGTTATTGTTGTCGCTTTAGCTGCAAATTTGAAATGGCATAGCCATCGGGCTTATCTACAACTTCTGGAAAGACAACCGACATTGAAAAGTTTGTTAATCCCGCGAAGAACTTATTTTAAGCGCGCGCGCATGTGTGTGTGTGTATGTGTGTGTGTGTGTGTGTGTGTGTGTGTGTGTGTGTGTGTGTGTGTGTGTGTGTGTGTGTAACTGTATGTGTAAGTGTGTGTGTGTGTGTGTGTGTGTGTGTGTGTGTGTGTGTGTGTGTGTGTGTGTGTGTGTGTAACTGTATGTGTAAGTGTGTATGTGTGTGCAAGCGTGCGTGTGTGCGTGCCTTTGTCTCTGTGTGTCTGTGTGTCTGTGAGTGTGGCTGCATGTGCGTCTGTATGTGTGTTTTAGGACACAGACAGACACACATACACACAGAACACATACACACAGATTCTCTCTCTCTCTATCTCTCTCTCTCTCTCTCTCTGTCTCTGTCTGTCTGTCTGTCTGTCTGTCTGTCTGTCTGTCTCTCTCTCTCTCTCTCTCTCTCTCTCTCTCTCTCTCTCTCTCTCTCTCCGATCACCCGATCGATTTCACACTTACCACCACCCCCACCCCCCACCCCCTCACACCACTCCCACCGTCCAAAAAAAAGGAAAGTATAAAACCAAGAATAGACGATAAGCACACTTGACACATAGAACATTGGGAAGACAATCCCTTGATTGATGTACCCTTTCGTGTTGCCAGAGAAACAAAAAGAAAAGAATGAGAAAAGAGAATGAGATGTCTGGGGACTCGGTGATGGTGCACATTGAACATGGGGCCTCTGCTAATTGTCTCTGAATGACGAGCATCCAATCCTGATGATGGCTTATATGTTTTATGAAAACAAGGAGAGAGAGAGAGAGAGAGAGAGAGAGAGAGAGAGAGAGAGAGAGAGAGAGAGAGAGAGAGAGAGAGAGACTTACAGCCACACAGACGGAGACAGACAAACATAGAGACAGACACGCAGACAAACAGACATACAGTCAAACAGACAATCAGACAGTCAGAAAGACAGAGTCAGAAAGAAGCAAAAAGAAACAGAAAGACAGAGATAGAGAGACAGACGTATTGACACACAGATGGGTCGACCAACCGACCAACCGATCGACCGACAGACAGACAGACAAACAAACAGGGCCAGAGAGACGAGAACTGAAAGACTCGAACCAGTGGTCTATGGAATCTCCTCTAGGGATGTTCGCGTTATCCATTTAGCCACCATTGCCATTCCACTGTCACGTAAAGCAGGGATTTCAAAACGCGTGCGGCAATTCCATATGACAAAAGTGGTAAAACAGATAAGACAGATGCACCAAAAAACAAGATTAGAAAGTAATCTAAAAGTTAGCAAGACTCCAAAAGTCGTTGTATTGTGGATTTGAAAGACTTCAAAGAATGATCGAATTACCGAGAGAAGAACAGCTTTTAATACACGTTGAAAAGTCCACTGCCAAGCTCTGTTTTTGTAGGGCATCGCGGTTATGAATGAGACTAAGTATGAGGGGACTCGTATCACTGGTCTATGTTTTGTCTATGGAGGTGATGATGTCTCTCTCTCTCTCTCTCTCTCCTCTCTCTCTCTCTCTCTCTCTCTCTCTCTCTGCAGTCTGATTTTCTTCCCATACAGTGTCAATAGATGAAACATGGAAAGTCTGACTCTTCGATGTCTCCAAATCTCAGTAAACTAGAGGCATATTTATTGGCCATCAAACTTTTGCATATTTATTGACCATCAAAACTTTTGATCTTATTAGTTATCATATTTTACTTCAAACATCATGCTTACAGTAATACTCAACAGACAATAGCTTTCTGTGGATTTTGTATAAGAGACAGATTTCAACATGTCTTACTCAGTGGATCATATTCTGCTCATATGGACCATATTCTGCTGAAAAGTCAGTTAAGAATAGAGTACGACAAGGTTTTATTTTCTGCCCATTTATCTTTTGCTTAACTTTACGAAAGATAAATGACACGCTATGACACTGTACAATTTACGTCATATCGTGTGAGTCGTTTGCTGACGATGTTACGGTACGTATTTTTATCGAAGACATCAACTATAGTAATAATTGTTCATCGCAAAATCTCACGATGTATATATATATATATATATCAACTACGTTTAGTTGCAAAGAGAGGCGACTGCAGGTGGAAATCTAAACAAATCTGAATAATTATTGATACAGCTCCGCCGAAAAACGTAGACAAACGAATCAAAGTTTTTCGGCGGAGCTTTATCGATTGATTTTCAAATGAGCTACTTTTGTTTCCACGTACTTCACGCATTAAAAAAGCAAAATACAGAGTTTTAAAACCAACTGTAGTCATCCAGTCATACGGTCAGATTGAATATTAAATATTTATCACAAAATCATCTAAGAACAAAAGGATTCATTCAGCCTTGGGGAATCACGACCGTTCACTGATATCAATTTCTGCAAAATGTTTTAAATACGTTGCTTACGTAAGATCGCATGTTATTTATGGTTCCACCATAGGGGACGACTGTGTCGATGAACAAATGTTCAGCTAGTGACATCGTACTTGACCCACGCCTCTCGATGGTAAAAAGACCAGTTAAACAGTTGTAAATTCTACCTCTTTCTGAACGTCTCAACTTCAACAAAGGTATAATAATGGACGTGGTATAAAAAGCATAATCCCTCAACACTCCATAATTTTTTCTCATAAATC
>CM065715.1:87162779-87165279 GCA_033310375.1 Conus canariensis
TTGACCAGAATCACGCCAATGACGAAACAGCCATACATGTCCTCATTTCATTTCCTCACGAACATGTGTGTTTCCTTCTGGGCGTCCATTGTGCGCCACCATTCTTTTAGCTCCCCGCTAACAAAATCAGCAAGGCCTTCATGTTTCTTTCCGAGATTGGCATCATCCACTCTCTGTGACATGATAATGGAAGTTTCTAAGATGTAATAACATCGGCAGACTCGTCAGCAAAGCCGCAGCAACAGCAGAAACAACATCAACAATAGCCACCATGATAACAACTATGACGACAATGTTAAGAAACTGTTGATGATGACGACGACGACGACAACAACAACAACAACAACAACGATGATGATGATGATGATGATGATGATGATGATGATGATGATGACCATCATCATCATCATCATCATCATTATGAAAGAAAAAAAAAATCGTTCTTCTACTACTACTACTACTACTACTACTACTACTACTACTACTACTACTACTCATCATCATCATCATCATCATCATCATCATCATCATTGTCATCATCATCATCATCATAGAAGAAAAATTAAGCAATCCTTCTTTTCTGCTACTGCTACTACTACTACTACTACTACTACTACTACTACTACTAAAATGATAGTAATGGTAATAATGATGATGATAATAGTAATAATAATAATAACAACAGCAATAATAATAATAATTATTATCCTTTTCTACTACTACTACTTCTACCACTACTACTACCACTGCTGCTACTGCTTCTAATGATGATGATGATGATGATGATGATGATAAGGATGATGGTGATGATGATTATGCTGATAATGATGATGATGATGACAAAAATAATGTCAATAACACTAATCATCATCATCACCATCATCATCATCATCATCATCATCATCATCATCGTCATTACTGCTACCACAGCAGTAGTTGCTAGTGCATCACTGAAGCTGCTATTCACACTCCCTGACCAATACTGCAGGTGTCTGCATATCTCGAGCCTGATGGACAGCTGGATACGGAAGGAAGCGTAGTGCAAAATCAAGTCTCGGACCAAACTGGACCCCTACTGCGTCCCTGTGGATCCAAATTCTTAAAAGGTTTCAGTCCCGATGCTCACTCTACATCCATGCGCTTGGTGAGGTCATGTCAGGGACGTCGGTAACGGCGAGTTCATGGAGACTGGCCTGGCAAAGGACGTGATGGCGCCCTCCCCGAAGACACGCTCACTCACGCTGCCTTCGCGACTGAGGAATCACTGCCGCCCTTTCCGGACTCAGAAGGCGGTGTCCTACGTATGCCGGACCGGAACAGTTACCACTGAATACAACCGAACTGGTTCAGCGGCAATGCAGGGACTCCACTGACGCGTTGTCCTAGGGCGACGTGATATTGTTTGCGCTCTGGGGGACTGTCGGCACTGAATTGGGGCAGAGGAGTCTGGGTGTGGCTGTATAGGCGTGATCCACAGTGAGCGGTGTGGAAGTGGTGTTACTGAGCGGGCACGGGGAATGAAACAAACAAACAAACAAAAACCCCACTGAACGTGTTTGTACATAGTCTAAACACTTATCATCCGACGATGCTTATGTGCATTTGATAGATTTGCATCAGAAATAAACAAATCCTGTCAACGTGCCTTATTTTTACAACTATTTTTTTTTTAGATCTCCGTGGATGACGAATAACATCAGCGTTTCACTTCATTGGGATATGTCTTGTTCCATATTTAGGAAGATTATGAGCATAGCAAACATCGCTGGGAACACTCCCACAATGCAAAGGTCCTATGATAGTTCAGATATGGCCAGAGCTGTCGTCTGAACTTTCAGCATCGCATGCTTACACCTAAAGACAAGGAAGAAAGAAAGAGAGAGAGAGAGAGAGAGAGAGAGAGAGAGAGAGAGAGAGAGAGAGAGAGAGAGAGAGAGAGAGATCATATGGATTAAAAATTTAAAAAAATGAAGTCCATCGTTTAATCTCAGCCCTTCATGAGTGCGGACGTGGACAATCATAATTATGGTGCAACTGTTGTAGATTACTGCAATAATTTGAAAAAGCATCCATGATCAAATTGAACTGACCGGAAAAGAAAGAAAATAGTACATGTCTTGATAATATCTACCGCTGTGAATGGTACCAGGACAATTCAACAATCATTTTGCTTTAATCAAACGAGCTGCATTGAGAGAGAAAAGAGATACTACACGGCAACGCCTGCATTTCTCCAAATCTGCATGCATTGTGTGAGGAAAACAGACAGAATCAGCACATCTGGTTTTTGGAGAATAACACTATAAATTTTATGGTAAGCAGTTATGGAAAATATTTTTTAAAAGAATTAACTTTCAGAGCTGGGTAAATCGGCATTAAATGTAACTAACCTTTAAATTCTGTACAGGAAGGGCAGATTATATTTCTGTCACTGGATTTGTTTATAATAATTATGCAAAATATGCCTAATACATCTGGCCTAAATCTAGTTGTGTATTCA
>CM065715.1:87180279-87182779 GCA_033310375.1 Conus canariensis
AATGGTGACTACATTGCTCCAAAATTCATTATCTATTAGGTCAATTTGCTGTAGCTGTTTTGCATTACAGTTAAGCTTAAATATGCTATCATTATTTATTATTTTGTTTAAGTGCCACCTCGGAATCTTACTCCAATTTTCATCTGTTGCAGAGAATAATTTCCCTGCCCACTGCAAATACATACTGTTTTGAAGATCCATAATGTTTACCATTTTTAAACCTCCTAAATTATAATCTGATTCCATTACTTTCCTTTTAACTTTTTCAAATGCTTTCCGATTACTGTATTTCTTTTGCCAAACAAATTTATATAACATCGTATTTATTCTCTGCAGGACTTCAAAGGGAATACCAATTGACTGCATTACAAAAACTAACTGACTAATCAAAAAAGATTTAATTACAGTAATTTTGCCACGAATGCTGATGTCTCGTTTACTCCAGTTCTTTATTGATTTTTCTATGGTTTGAACTCTGCCCTTCCAGTTCTCTTCGATGTTCTTAGCCATTTTATCTTTTTCGAAATAAATTCCCAGTATTTTTATTCTTTCTACTATAGAAAAAGGCAGATTGTTTTCATTTATTCTCCTACCCATTCTTATAGCTTTAGTCTTATTCATATTTAACTTAAGACCAGAGAATGCCTCAAATGCTTTCAGAATATTTAAGGATTCAATCATATCATTTTTGTTTTCTAAGAATAAGGTGGTATCATCAGCGAGTTGTTTTATCTTTATGTACTGTTCGTTTGTATGGTTCCTTGTTGGCACTTGGATACCTGTTATTTGACTTTTTCTGATCTTTGCAGCCAAGAGCTCTACAGCTAAAACGAACGCTAATGGGGAAAAGGGACAGCCCTGCCTTATACCACAAGTTACATCAAATGGCTCAGACAACCAGCCTCCATGGTTGATGCAGCTTTGGTTACCATTTGTCAAAACTTGTACCCATCTTTGGAAATCGGTCCCAAATCCTAATACTTTGAATACATGTAGAAGATATTTTTTTGATATGGAATCAAAGGCTTTTTCATAATCTATAGCTAATAAGTACCCCGCCTTTCCAGTTTTATTTAAATAGTTGATGACATCATCAATGGTTCTAAGCACTGTTGATATATTTCTTCCTTTTATGTAGCCAACTTGATCTTCGTTGACTAAGTTATGGATGACTTTACCCAGTCTTTCTGAAAGTACCTTTGCCAAAATTTTATAATCAGAATTAGTAAGAGTAATGGGTCTCCAGTTATTAAGTTTATCCCTATCCAAGTCTTTACCTTTATGAAAAAGGGTTTAATGCCTTGCCGTTGTGTAAATGAGAGTCTTCCTCTGTTAAAGGATTCAATAAAAGAGTTAGTGACAACATTACCTAATTTTGACCAAAAAAACTTATAAAACTCGGTTGTTAAGCCATCGCTTCCTGGAGCAGAGCCATTTTTCATCTTCTTTAGAGCAGATGTTGTCTCTTCTAATGTCACTATACCTTCACATATTACTGCATCATTTTCTTCTGTCTTAATTCTACATTTTCAATAAAAATGTCAGCAGCTTCTTCTACATTTGCTGCTTCAGTATTCTGAGTATACAATCGTCTGTAGAATGCCGTTTGTTCTTGCATTATTTCTCTTTGATCTGTAGTAGTGTTACCTGTTTCTTTACACAGTCTTGTAATAATCCTATTTCTACTTCGTGCCTTTTCTAAACCACAAAAATATTTTGTATTCTTTTCTCCTTCTTCTATCCATTTAAGCCTACATCTTACCTGAGCACCTCTAGTTTTGTAAGCCTGCAAAATCTCTAGATTTTGTTTTACTTTCAAAAATCTTTTATTAATATTTTCGTTTTCTGGATCCTTGGCAAGCTCTTTTTCTAGATTTTGTAATTGTGACTGCAATATTAATGACTCGTTTCTTTTTTTACACGCCAGATCTTTCCCAAAATCTATACAAACATTTCTTATTTCAACCTTACACATTTCCCATTTCTCTAAATCATTCAGAATTTCGTTGTCTGAAAGAAATGTATCTAACACAGTATTCATTTTTTGTACAAACAAAACATTTTTAAGAAAACTATTATTGAATCTCCAGTATCCTGGTCCTCGAGTAAAATCATTCTCGTTCAGTTCAAGGACAACAGCCTTATGATCGGAATTTGGAACAAAAAAATGTTCACACATAGTACAGAAACGCAAAATGTTATCAGAAACAAAACAATAATCTAATCTTCGCGCAATATACGGGTTCAGACGAATCCATGAGGCATCTTTTTCTTTCGGATGATAAAGTCTCCAGGCATCTGTTAAATCTAATGTATCAATGACCTGTTGAAAACTGGCAGTTTCCGATCTGTCGTGCGGTTGACCCGACACTATGTCGAGATCACTGTTCAGTGTACAGTTAAAATCGCCAAGAATAATTAAATCTTCTTGCTCTATAGAATTAAAAATTTCAATTAACTTTCGATAATATATTATTTTTTCCTTCGTCTGGTTGGGTGC
>CM065715.1:87187779-87197779 GCA_033310375.1 Conus canariensis
ATTAAATCATTCCGAATCGTTCGCAGACGTACATCGTGTCTTTGAAGTATGGGGAAACCGCCCGAATACGCTTCTAGGTAGAATAGCAATATTGTAATCCCAAACCTTTCAAAGCTAATTCCTCCATGGTTGCATTTGACAAATCCATCCGATCTTTTCTTTTAAACATGCCAGAAAATACGTGATCAGTTTGCGTGGAACGAAGAAAAGTAGATAAGTTGTATACCAGCGCATTAAAACATACGGAATGGAGCTACAGGTTTTCCCGAGTTAAAAAAAGTCTGCGTGACATCTCCCAAATTATCCTGGATTCGTAGAACTGAACGATCGAATCAGAAATGAAAACACATTTTACTCAGTACTTTTCTTTCATGGCCTCTTAAGAATAAACATGGTCCAGAGATTGTCTCAAAATGTACAATATATATACATTCCGTTCTTGGCAGACGTCCTTGAACCTTATAAACTTTAAAAAAATTATGAATGTCTACAAAAAATTCTGAAGACACGGGAGAAGAATGAAAATGGGAAAAAAATCTTCTTAAGTAAGCATATTATACATTTCAAACCCGTCACTAGCAGTTACCATTATAATCCATCCTAAGGAGAGATTCATTCATATTGCCTGCTCCGAGGCCTTTCGTCTGTTGGATCGGACTCATCAGCGACGCACGGCTGATTGTGTCTAACCTCCCCTAGTATCAAATGGAGATATATCACAGTGTATAATTCTGCGGTGTCCTCACCTCCAAGGGTTCAAAAATAGAATCCAACAGCACCCCTAGGCAGCCATCAAAGGGTCGAAAAGTAAAACGAAGAGAAAGTGTGGTAAGGAAATAAGCTGCTGAAAGCTAAAATTATTATATGAAAAGTACAAGATGTATGGAAACATCTTTGAGCCTATGCTTGAGGATCCATTCAAGGATGGAAGGGAGGTCAAAAGATGTCCAACAGTCAGAGTGATCAACTCTGTTGTTTGATAACCCAAGCTTTTTCAGCAGTTAATAATTGTATATACATACATATATAGATATAGATAGATAAATAGATAGATAGAGATACATATAGATGGATATATATATATAGATAGATAGATAGATAGATAGATAGATATAGATATAGATATAGATACATACATACATACAGAAACAGATTCTAAACAAGAAAAAAAATATATATATATACTTTTCTTTTTAAATCAGTTTCATGATTTCTGCAAAACAGACATTTATTACTGACGGCTAAATCTTGATTCAATGGACATATATAATCATCCTGTACAGCAGTTTGACCGATACTTTTGGCAGCTAAATGTTGATGCAATGGACATATATAATCATCCTGTAGAGCAGTTTGACCGATACTTGTGGCACAGCAGAACCGTTCTTTTGCGCACAACCATTTTCAGCTAATATATTATTTGTACAGTTTAGCCACCGGGAAGTACAGAAATCTCTTTTATAGAAATCATGTGTCGTTATAGCCCATATCTCACATCCACATAAAAGAACCGGTAAAACTAATGACTGAAACAGGTCCAAAACAATATTAATGGGTAGTTTTTAACTTCGAGCTAACTGTAACAGTGAAAACATTGTACCTTGCGCCTGACCATACAGTTGTGTTTTAGCTTGGATGAAGCTTCCCAGATCTCCTGATATTAATCCTTTAAAATCTAGACATGACACACAGACACAGACACAGACAGACAGACAGACAGACAGACAGACACACACACACACACACACACACACACACACACACAGAGAGAGACTTACCATACAGCCGCACCTTCCTTTTGGATCGCCTACGCATACCGAAGAAACTCATGGTGGACACAGCCCAGTAAAAGGATAACACAGTGTCCTACCGTCCACCTCTCCCTACACGGCTGGTTGGTCGCACCAAGGTTATTATGGCCACAACTTCAGCACTGTGCGTCCTATCAAGACATACCCTGCAAGCCAACAATTCACAATGTCCCAGATTTTTTTTTTCAAAATGGGTCAGTAAACGACATTACTCAAAATATCCTTTAAATATGTGTCAAGAAATGAAACTTTGAATGTACCTATGGAATCTAGTGAACAAATCACTCTCTTCAAAATGTTTGTGTATGATTCGACAATTTGCACGTTCAAAAGGGGACTTTGGATATGCGTTAGCAATTCACCAGCTTCGAAGCGTCTTTGAGTATGAGGCAATGCATCACAATTTTCGAGAAAAAAAAGAATGGTCAGTATGAGTCAATAATTCACGACTGCCATATCATTTTTTTTCTGAATTTGATAATTCCCTAAATGTTATTTGTGATGAGTCAGCGAATCCGAAATTTCCTATATATCATTTCAGTACAAGTCAACGACCGAAGATTCTGAATTAGCATTTGAATATGAGTTTTTAATTCACACACACACACACACACACACACACACACACACACACACACACACACACACACTAACCACCACAGGTTCCAAGAGTCCTTTCAGTATGAGTCAACAATCAATACAATAATTTCCTGAAGTATCCCTGACTTGGAGATAACACTCACTGTACCCGAACTTTTTTTCTCTCCAGACAGAAGGATACTATGTAGTGAATCTTCAAACTTCCGAAATTTGAAGTCACACGATAACATTTATATCCAGCACGGGCGTTCTTCTTTGCTGGAAACTGACCCAGTGATAATCATCATGAAGTGATTCCAAAGAAGGATGGGGCTCTGTGTATCTTTGAAACAGTGGCGAAGGCCAGTATATAGAAAACGGTTGATAATAATGTACAGCTGTATCTATAAGATTGTTGACAAACATCTGGCGTTTATTGAAGTATATCATCCTGAGCTCTAAAAGTCTTTTCGTTAAAATGAGACGTAGACATAGAAAGGATTCCAATGGTGAGTCTAAAACTTTTCTCTTACAGCTGGTTTCAAAGGGAGGTGAATGCAGATGGAAAGCGAAACAAAATTTTAAAAGAATTATTATTTATCATTAGCGAGTTCGCCAAACAACAGGGACAAACAAATTTCAAGACAAAACACGACGCGTTTCGACCTCTCATGTCTGTAATTTGTTTATCCCTGCTGTCTGGCGGACTCACAAATATTCTTTTTAAAGATTTTCTCCCATAGTCTAAGACATAATTCTGACCAGTTGTCACACTTTCCCGGTCCTCTCATGGACTGACCTAGGACGGACCTTTACACAGAGCTCGCTGTGGAATAACGAAGTTGTAACTACAACGGAACAAACTTGGGCTGTTTTGAAAAAAGAAAACCGCTGCAACACACCAGAATCAGTTTGCTGGGAGACCTATTTTTTTTCATCCACCTTCATGAAGCTTTCCTGTCGTTACGTTGTCTTTCCGCCAAGTATCAAGGTGAAGTTTACGATAGAACACCTTACCGTTCCGCATCATTGTCAAATAAACATGCAAGCTGAAGCTGCGACTTTCATTGTTTAAACGAATCCAACCTTGACGTTGAACACAAAGAAGCTGTCTCGAATTAAGGGAAGTTATCTCGAGGAAGGGAAGGGATGACGGTGGGGGTGGAGAAGGGGTGGAGTTTGAATCGGAGCACCCTATCCGAGGAGATAATAGACTTGCCCGGCAGCGTTTTTGGCACAGAAGTGTTTGTAGGTCGTTATTTTGGAATGAGAAACGTGGAAGTACTGCCACCAAGAAATCATTGAAGATAACAAAAATAAAAAAAAAATGAATGAATGAATAAATTAAAAGATGAAAAGAATAAATAAATAAATAAGTAAATAAATGAACAGATAAATAGTTACATGAACACACAAAAAAAAATTAAACAATCCTGCGTCTTGGAGTCTTAGGGGCCAAACTTGAATTTATTTCTACAAATAAATAAATGAATAAATAAATAGCGAAAAATACATAAATGAATAAATGAACAACAGTACTACATACATGCATAGATACATACAAACATACATGTATACATAATCTTCTTTCTTGGGGTCTTAAGAACCAAACGTGTATTTCTTTCTACAAGTCGACAACCAGGGCTTTTAGACCTGAAGCGTCCTCCAGCCTTTAGTGAGGAATTATATTTTTAAAGATAAATTACGATTAATCCGCCGGACAAAAGGGACAAATTACAAGGCAAATCACGACTCGCCGGACAAAAGGGACAAATTACAAGGCAAATCACGACTCGCCGGACAAAAGGGACAAACAAATCACAAGGCAAATCACGACTCGCCGGACAAAAGGGACAAACACATCACAAGGCAAATCACGACTCGCCGGACAAAAGGGACAAACACATCACAAGGCAAATCACGACTCGCCGGACAAAAGGGACAAACAAATCACAAGACAAAACACGACTCGCCGGACAAAAGGGACAAACACATCACAAGGCAAATCACGACTCGCCGGACAAAAGGGACAAATTACAAGGCAAATCACGACTCGCCGGACAAAAGGGACAAACAAATCACAAGGCAAATCACGACTCGCCGGACAAAAGGGACAAACACATCACAAGGCAAATCACGACTCGCCGGACAAAAGGGACAAACAAATCACAAGACAAATCACGACTCGCCGGACAAAAGGGACAAACAAATCACAAGACAAAACACGACTCGCCGGACAAAAGGGACAAACACATCACAAGGCAAATCACGACTCGCCGGACAAAAGGGACAAACAAATCACAAGACAAACCACGACTCGCCGGACAAAAGGAACAAACAAATTGCAAGACAAACCACGACTCGCCGGACAAAAGGAACAAACAAATTACAAGATAAAACATAACTCGCCGGACAAAAGGGACGAATTACAAGACAAACCACGACTCGCCGGACAAAAGGAACAAACAAATTACAAGACAAAACATAACTCGCCGGACAAAAGGAACAAACAAATTACAAGATAAAACATAACTCGCCGGACAAAAGGGACGAATTACAAGACAAACCACGACTCGCCGGACAAAAGGAACAAACAAATTACAAGACAAAACATAACTCGCCGGACAAAAGGAACAAACAAATTACAAGATAAAACATAACTCGCCGGACAAAAGGGACGAATTACAAGACAAAACACTACTCGCCAGACAAAAGGACAAACAAGTTACAAGACAAAACACGACTCACCGAACAAAAGGAACAAACAAATTACAAGACTACACACGACGCGTCGTGCTTTGTCTTGTAATCTGTATGAACATTTCGTCCGCCGTATTGACTACAATTTCTCTTTAACAAAATTTGTTTCAATTTCCGCCTGCGGTCATCTCACTTTGAAACTGACTTTGATTCATACTGACTGCTACCCTTCATTATTTTCCATTCAGTTTCACGTCATTGATTTTAGGTGTGCACTTGTCATCATTGTATGCTGTTTTTTAATTGTTCTGAATTTCGCTTCATGTCCGTTTTTGATAATAGAAGATACATTGTTGCTCATTCTTCGTGTTCATTGTCCTGAATGCTGTTTATCTTGCCTAAGGAAGATGAAAGAGATCAAAACGCGTCGTGTTTTGTCTCGTAATTTGCACGTCCTTTTTATCAGGCAAATAAATTATAATGTTTCTTTCAAAATTTCTCCTTGGCAAAAGTATTACGAAGTTCCGGTCAGTTCAAATGTGGACCATACTCCAAACCAAAGCCAGTCATGGCGCACCACGAAAAGGCCGTCCTTCAATGAATGACCTCGCCTTGGCTGAAGGCTGTATCAGACCAATTAACACAGGCTTGAACAGCAAGGCTCCATCAAAATGTTGTTATGCTCTGCGTAGAAAGGCGGGGATTGTCTTCAGTCGTGACAAGCTCCTAGCATAACATGATCAGTCTCCAAAATCCCTCGAAATCGGAGTGTGGCTGCCCACGTGGCAAGGTAATCAAAAACGGTCACACACGTAATATTCTCATCCCTAGCTGATGCATTTGTACCACAGTGTTCAAGTACTTCGGCTATTCAGATGATCCCTGGAATCTTTTAGCCAGGGTACGACAACAACAACATTAAAATAAACAGCAACAACAAAAACAATTGGACGACCAACAAATTCGCGGATCTAGATTGCCTGGTCATAACGAACCACAGTTTCTCTCAAGTGAAGCACATGACCCTCGAACTAGTTTCCACAGTTACCGCGAAGTGAGTACTGATTCTGAATGAAGTTTTGACGATTTTGTTTTCTCAAGGGAGGGAACACAGCTGGCAAAATACTGTTCGCTGGTGCTCGATTGAGATACGTTGTTAGATCTGCTAAACTTGGAAAAGTGTTCAATAGGCTTTAAAATCACTTTTAACTATCTTTCTGTCCGAAATTTCACTTAACATATTTCCAAAGCATTGTAAGCTCGAATCCTTTGGTCATACCGGTTGAAAATCGTTATTTACGAATCAAGATTAGAAATTTAGGTCAACCAGCCACATATTGATTTCCTCACAGGAGCTGTCACAAAACATCTTGGGGAAATTTTCAATATGGTCACTTCTCTTAGCACGAACCCAAACAATTAAGCTTTCCTTTCTTTTTCTGTCCGAACCTCGCCGATCTTGAATCGCCTAGATCCGGCAATTGATAACAGAGGCAACATCGCCGAATTCGCAAACAAGACAAACTAGGTTAAAGTTTGTTCTATAATAAGAACTGCCTTCAGAAAAAAAAGAAAAACAAAACCCGCTGACTTATTAATCTCGACCTGTTTCTGTAGCAACAGAAAAGATCTTTTCTTGTAGCTGAAACCTCACAGTTTTAACACGCCTGCAAGTTATTTGTACACGGATGCAAAACCCTTAACTTTGCAGGCACCTAAAGTGTGTCCAGCCTCATACGAAGAGTTCCAGTGAAGCAGTCACAGCTTCTTCCGTTACCATCACACGCATGCTCAACGTCGATCGTGTCTGGATCCCACTGGAGGAAAAAATGGACAGAAAGACAGAAGTGAGGGTGGTGAGGGAGGCGAAGGGGGGGGGGTGGTGGGGGGTGGGGAGGAAGGAAGATGTGGAGAGGGGACGAAGGAGGGAGGCAGGGTGGATGGGTGTTAAGGGTGTTTGTAAGGTGTGTATGTGGGGGTGGGGGTGGGGGGGTGGGTGGGGGCGGTCACACAGTGCAACAGTTGTAGTTCACACGACCAGATGTCGGTCTAAGAAAATCTTCTGTGCAGGTATGTGTGTATACGTAGATGAATGTATACGCTTGTCCTATGTGCGGACTTACGTGTGTGTGTGTGTGTGTGTGTGTGTGTGTGTGTGTGTGTGTGTGTGTGTGTGCGTGTGTGTGCGTGTGTGTGTGTGTGTGTGTGTGTGTGTGTGCGTGTGTGTGTGTGTGTGTGTGTGTGTGTGTGTGTGTGTGTGTGTTTGTGTGTGTTCCCGAGCATTACACTACACTACATACGCATGAACATTACACGCCACAACTGAATTTCCCCGACATTATAATTCGCGACGGTCAAACCTCAATTTAATAAGGGGTGCCACGTAAAGTAATGCTTTCTTGCCATCACATTATACACTAGCAGGGTACCAATGCTTCGATTTGAAAGGGAGATGATCTGCAGTTCCCAGATTCCTCCCCTTCGAGTGTGTCCCTCCCTTCATTCCCCTTCCCCATTCCACTCTCTTCCTCTGTTCTCAGTTCACAGGGCTGGATCAGTCATTTGTGAATTGAACGGGAGAATGGTGATGCACACACACACACCACTGACGCACATACTACAAAATCATGCAGACTGAAATCGTTAATTTGCTTAGCTGCTTTTGCTGTCCTGTCCTACAGTATCACGCGTGTGTGGTAGACCAGCTCTATAGTGCGAAAGTCATTTCTTATTGACGATCTTTGGCATCCCCTGGTTTAGAGTATTACGTGCTGTACTAGCCTGGGGGTGAAGGAGAGGGGACAGTTGGAAGGAGGGCGCGGGAGGGGGAGGGGAGAGTTGGGGGATGGGGGTCAACTATGTCATCTCGCATGGCGGCAGCAATAACAGTCTGTGTCGCCGGGTCACGTAACCTTCAAGCCCGCATGCAGGCTTACGCGGTCATGCGTGACGCTAACGCTGATCGCCTTGCAGATAGCTGAGTACGCTTTGTCTGTCTCACAAAGAAACACTACACACGGTTTCATCCATGTGACACACTTTCGTTTCAAAATAAATTTCACGGCTCTTTGCCAAGCTTTTCTGCTTCTTGACGTGCTCATCCGTGCACATGTTTTATTAAATTGGCTTTAGGAACCAAAAAGCACTTCTACTCGTAGACACGTAAATATGCCTCGCTTAAAAATCAAACGGAAGGTCCATTTGGACTGGTCCGCTCTTGAGCACTTTAGCACGGGGAAAAAATCGTGTTTAATTGATCTATTCAAAGACCGACTGACCCTCGAGACAAGAGAGAGAGTGAAGACTGGATGAAAAAAAAATCAGAAGCAATTAATTAAGGCATATGGACATTACTAACAATCTTTTAAATGCAGCATTTGGTAGTCAGTGTAAACCTGGCATATTGCAGGCATATGGACATTGCTGACAATCTTTTTAATGCAACATTTGGTAGCCAGTGTAAGCCTGACATATTGCAGGCATATGGACATTACTGACAATCTTTTTAATGCAACATTTGGTAGTCAGTGTAAACCCGGCATATTGCCTGGGTGTTTTGCTTTATGACATAGCTTCAGCAAAACACCCGTTTGTTGTTTTTGGACAGCGTGTTTCATTTAGAAACATTGTCGCGTAACATAGGTCTGAGGATGCAAAAATCGAGTGAGTACCATCCGAACACCCATAGCCAGCCAGAGAGAGAGAGAGAGAGAGAGAGAGAGAGAGAGAGACAGACAGACAGACACACACACACACACGCACACACGCACACACACACACACACACGCACGCACGCACGGACGCACGCACGCACGCACACACACACACACACACACACACACAGCCAAACGAGACTATGAACGTCTAGACAGAGATTAGCTACCCAAACGACAACAGATGGTAACGGTAAGGTGACAGATTCCCGCACGAACGTCGTCCCTACCTCGCTGAACGCGAGACGGCTGTCCACCACACCTTACAAGTTACAATCACAGGGGTCGTGTCAGTGTGACCAAGTGTCGTTGTGACCAAGTGTTGTTGTGACCACGCGTCGTTGTGACCAAGTGTCGTTGTGACCATGATTTTCAGTATTTCACTAAAGAATGGTAGGCTTGCTGATGTGATCACATGTCGTTGTGAGTCACTGGGTCACAAAGAGATGTGGTCACATCGGCATGTGGTCACACTGGCATGTGGTCACATCGGCATCTTCACTCACTTTACCTAGGCCCCGTTCAGTTCTCACTACTTTTTGCTGCTCTTTCTCTACCTGCAATATTTAGCCAGCAACACTGTAGACACGATGATACAAGCCAATACCTTTAGCCGAGTTAGTTTCAAAGTGAGGCGACTGCAGGCAAAATTTGAAACAAATTTTTAACAAGAATTGTTAGTGAGCCCGCCAAACAGCAGGAACAAACAAATTACGAGACAAACACGACGTCTTCAACGCCCACCTTGCGCCATATATGAGAAGACAAGTGATTGCTCGTTCTTCGTTGTCTTTGTCCTGAATGTTGTTTTTCTTGCCTGAAGAAGACCGAAGATGTCGAAACGCGTCGTGTTTTGTCTTGTAATGTGGTTGTCCCTGTTGTTTGGCGAACTCACTAAGAATAACTTTAAGGTTTAGCTGAGTTGTTTTTGTTGTGTATTGTTTTGTTTTTTTTTACAACCATTTTACCGGCATGTGTCATTTAGCTAATCAGACTAAGGCAAGAGCATCAGTTCTCTCTTGGTGCATTCAGTGCGCATTACTTTTCACTCCTCTTTTTCCCTGCATGTGTCAGCTATAGCTGTGGATGCAAATTAATCACTGTAGCCGGGGTCTTTTCATTCTGCATTGCTGTAAACAATTTTTTTTATTCTTATCTACATGCGTAATTCGGCTAACCGCATATCTGACACTAATG
>CM065715.1:87202779-87205279 GCA_033310375.1 Conus canariensis
CCGCAGGCCTCTTAGCAGCCTCTCGAGGTAGCTTTCCAATTGCTTCAGCACTCTTTGGCTCTTTCTGGTCCGCTGTCGCTGCTTCCGCTCCTCTGGCGTCAATCGGCCGGGGCCCTTTCCGTTGCCCTTGCCGCTATCTTCATCCCGACTATTGTCATTGCCTTCCTCGTCCTCCCCCTCCTCCCCCTCTTCTAGCTCCTCCTCAGCATCTTCCAGAGCCGTTTCGACCTCGTCTTTCATCCCCTCTTTCCGTTCTTCCATTTCTTCCTCCTCTTCGTTCACGAACTCGTCCAGTTCGTCCTCCACCTCGTTCACCACGTTCTCCATGGCCTCTTCAGCCTTGTCCAGTACGCTGGCGGTGGAGGTTTCAGGGTCGCTGGGCACGGGGGTTGTTGTTGCGTCACCAGTAGCGACTTCTTTTCGCTCCAGTTCTTTCAGTTCTCTTACGAGTTCTTCGGCCACGTTGCGGCGGTGTGGTCCAGCCTTTGCCAAGTCCAGGCAGAGCATTGCCGCAAGACAGAGTGTTACACTTGTATTGATCAGCATTCTCCGTTGTCGCAACATGTTTCCGTTTTGCTTGATGTCCGTTAGGAATCCAACACAAGGTGGACTGTTTCTGTCGCAGTCTCAATCGGTAATGCTCGTTACAACACCGTCAGTTGAGACACCAGTCAACACGTCTGTGAACAAGACTATTTATACTTTGGTGTCAGGTTTTCAGTTTCTTTCAACAGTTGCTTTGCCGTCCCAAAGAAGTGTCCATACAAACTGCCCTGCTTTTAGTTCAGTCGCCACAGTCAGCAACACGCCAACCAACAATTCTTTAAGAAACCTTCGGTCTGTATTCACTTACCCACATCTAGCGATATAAAGTCTTCTACACTTCAAAACAATGGTGATGGCTGCTAGCACCTCAGCGAACTCAGAACCCAAGCGTGCAGCTCAAAGATCACATGGCAGATGGACAAAGATGGACTAGCTTTTCTCACAAGTCCCTCACACATATAACTCAAAACATTGCGAAGCAGCATAAGACGAACTGGCTTTTCTCACAAGTCCCTCACAAATATAACTCTAAAGATCGCGAAGCAGCATAAGACGAACTGGCTTTTCTCACAAGTCCCTCACAAATATAACTCTAAAGATCGCGAAGCAGCATAAGACGAACTGGCTTTTCTCACAAGTCCTTCAAACATCGCAAGGCAGCCACAGATGAACCGGCTTTTTCTCACAAGTCCCTCACACATATAAATCAAAACATCGCGAAGCAGCATAAGACGAACTTGCATTTCTCACAAGTCCTTCAAACATCGCAAGGCAGCCACAGAGGGACCAGCTTTTCTCACACGACTTTCACACGTATTGTTCAAGAGATCACAAGGCAGCCTAAGGTAGACTGCCTGTCCTCACACGAGTTTCCAACGTGCCTCAGACTTTGTCCATCCTTCTACGGGGTTTTGACAACTCACTCCCCTACCACTAGCTTAAAAAGCAGCCAACAGGGCGGCTGGGCCTGGCTTTACCGCACGGCCGTGTCATCATAAAGCTTTCAACCTGGATGCTGAGGTCCACTTGCAGCCAAGTTGAGGGAAAGGTGGCTCACACTGTGAAATAAAAGGATGGAGGCTGTCACCCATAAAATTTTATCGCTGGGAGGAGAAAAGACCTCTCGCTGATTTCATGGCTCTGAGAAAGGTGTGGACTCACTGATCGGATGCAGATGGGCATATTCAAAGGGAGAGAGAGAGAGAGAGAGAGAGAAAGAGAGAGAGAGAGAGAGAGAGAGAGAGACAGAGACAGAGACAGAGACAGAGAGAGACAGACAGAGACAGAGACAGAGAGAGACAGAGAGACAGAAAGAGAGAGAGAGAGAGAGAGAGAGAGAGAGAGAGAGAGAGAGAGAGAGAGCAATCGAAGAAAAAGTTTTTTCGTCACAGCGGACAAACAAAACCGTTTTTAAGGAATCAGTCGTAAAAAATGTTTTTACTAGTACTAGTTTGGACATCTATGCTATTTTCAACGGAACTGGGTTATGGGAGTACACTGATAACCAATAAAAACTATGCATGAAAAAAAGTGTCATATCATATATCAATATGTAAGTAAGTGTCTTTACATTTTGATTTGTAAAGAAATCTGCAGAATCTGACTACAGAAAATGTTTCTCATTGCTGAAACAATAACAATGGGGGAAAAGAAATTCCGAGATCGTGGGATCAAAGCCACACATTCACTTTCAAGGGAGCGAACTGGTAAGAGTGAAACCAGCGATTTACCTATTTTGATTCACGTGTGATTTACACACACGAAAGAAAATATTGAAGACAGATGGTATGATAGGCTAATAGGAAGGGATACAGGCGGCAGAATTTGTTTGCCTCATAAGCACATCCAATGCATTCAAACAAATTGGTAGGGTGGTGGTAGGAATGTAGGAAGATGGTCGGGGAGGTGGTAGTGGAGGGATGATTAATAAACAGAAGGAGAGACAGGATGGAGG
>CM065715.1:87215279-87225279 GCA_033310375.1 Conus canariensis
ACACACCATTCCCTTCAGATTGACACAAGATGGCGGCCACGGTCAACAACTAGAGCAGACGCTAGCTGAGTTTTTTGTAAAGTTTAAAAAAAATGATGATCAGGATGACAAAAACAAGAAATGCAAGAGGTAAGCCATCAACTTTGCCAATAGAAAAAACTAACAGCAGTTTGCAAAATGTTCAGTCGACTGTAACAAGCCAATCGAATATTCGAAGCGGGGGTGACCGTTTAGTAACCCAAACAAAAATGTCCGGTACGCCTGCCGACAATAAAGGCCCCGCAGAAGACAGCCCGAAAAGAGAAGCGGGAAGTAACACGGACGATCTCAAAGCTCTCATAATGACTCTGAGCGAACGAATCTTGAGTCTAGAGAAAATAGTTGAAAAACAGACCAAAATAATTGAATCGAATCTCAAGATAACGAAAAGCGAAAGTGTCGCCATTCAGACCGAATCGACCGAAACATCCTTCGCAACGCCTCACCGCTCTTATGCAAAAGTTGCATCAACATCGCTGCCGGCAAAATCTCCTCCCCAACACAACAAGGGCGTGGATGAATTGTGCGAGCCGTACATTAGGCCAAGCAAAGAAAATAACCAAATGAAACAAAACCACAAAGAACAAAAACTGAATTGTGACGTAAAGAATCAAAGCAACGTCAAACAAGGTTCTGCGAAATTGCGTAACACATCTGTGGAACAAAAGATAGAAAACTCCGAGTCTCCACACAAACAAAACGTCAAAGAAAAACAGTCTGACACAACAAAGAAAAACGTATCCCATTCTGTTTCTACATCTGGTGGCGACTTGCCACGTGTCCTCCTGATACATGACAGTATCATGAAGAAGGTTGATGCACGGAGACTTGGCCTGTCATACGGTCTGCAGGTGGCAAAGAGAAAAGCGTATCAGATTGAGCATTGCACACGCGCTCTGAACGAGGCAAAAGTATCTCTGAATCCTGAACCCGAATGTGTAGTTCTGCATGTAGGAGTGAACGATTTGAAGGGGAAAGATCCGGAGAAATGCAGCACGGAAATGCAGAAATGCGTCAAGGAGGCCAAAGGTCAATTTCCCAAAGCCAAAATCGTAGTAAGTCAAGTGGCTCCTGTCAAAAATAAAACACGACATTAAGAAAGATCTGTTCAACGCAATGACAAGACAGAAACTACAGACAGAAAACGACATTACTTTCGTCTCCTTTAACGAGTTGAGGATGGAAGACAGAAGAGTACTGACAGCTGACGACGTTCACCCCACGACCAGAGGAGCGAGCACCATCGCGAGGACCCTGGGCAAACACCTGCATGGAATGTTTTGGGAAAAGCCACGGAGGAGACCCACAGCCTTTCGTTACAGTTGCCAAGGTTTTCACCCTCCGCCTTTTCCACGTCCTTGGTTCTACTAAACTGGTCGTACTTTGACTCTCAGCTGTTTACAGTCAATCATCAAGATTTTCTGTTTTCATCTATAGTCATCTCTAAGATAGTTAATGTCTAAATGATATCAATTATTATGATATATAAATGAAAGCACATAAAAAGCCAAACATTACATTTCTACAGTGGAACTGTCGTTCTATAACGAAAAATCTATCATACTTAAATCAATATCTAGTAGCAAATAAGTTTCATGTTTTATTACTACAATCTTTAAATGTGAGCTGTGATAAATTACCATATCTACCTGGATTTTACCACCCTCCGGTTTACGAACAATGTGGAGACAGAGTGCAAACAGCCATTTATGTGCGTGAAGACCTGGACTTTTGTGAAAGAACTCCACCAGTGTATAATATTTCCTCTGTGTCATGCTGTGCAGCTATGGTTAAGTTCACTTCATCCTTGATTCTTAATGTTGCTTCAATTTATCTTCCAAAAGGTCCTGATAATAAGAACACTGAATGGTTGAAAGGGTTCCAAGATCAAACGGATAAGTGGGTTATTGGGGGTGATTTTAATGCACATGCCCCTTTCTGGGATAAGAGTTGTTCCTATATTTCTAATAATCGTTTGTTAGATAACATAGCGGATTCTATTCTTTACATACTGAATAATGGAAACATAACTCGTATTCCAGATATATCTACCCATAATCCCTCAGCCATTGATTTAACTTTTGTATCTCCATCATTGGTAGTCAACGCAGTGTGGGAAACGGGAGATGACTCTTTAGGATCAGATCATATTCCAGTCATAATATCTTTAAATAACATAGCAGAAGAAGAAGAAAACACAGAAGATGTTATTCCAAAGTATAATTACAAGTGTGCAGATTGGTCACTGTTCAAAGACATCCTTAAAAACAGATTTAGATTATTCTACTGAAGAAAATATAGACAATCAGTATGATAAATTCTGCAGATTTATCCTAACAGCAGCAGATAAATCGATCCCAAAAATAAAAAACAAAAAGTCTAAAAAACACAATGGAAATGTGTGGTGGAACAAGGAATGTGAACGCGCAAATAACAAGAAAAAAGAAAGATTTAAGATATATTGTAAAAAAAGATCAGCAAGTAATCATGAAAAAATGAAAAAGACGGGTAAAGAAAGTGATGATGCAATAGAATATGCAAAATTGAAACATTGGGATGATTTCTGTAACTCTGAAGTAAAACATTGTAAGGATATGGGGGAAGTATGGGAAGAACTGAAAGCTATGAAAAATGGATTGACATCACCACAGTATCCCATAAAAATAGATAACAACAATCTGCCCACTACTAAAGAGAAAGCAGAAGTTTTTGTAAACTTATTCGCTGAAGTCAGCCGTCCTGAGGGTCTAACGAACACTGACCGAACTTACAGAGAAAAAGAAGAAAGTAATATAACATATGATGATCCACCACCTGATAATAGCATAAACATTAATGCTCCTATAACTGTATATGAAGTAAAAGAAGCCATTAGAGCCATTCCAATACGGAAATCATCAGTTGGTTTAGATGCAATATCTAATCAGATGCTAAAGAATTTACCTGAAAATCTTGTAGTTTTTCTTCATGCTTTGCTAAGTACTTGCTGGAATAGTAGCGACATGCCCAAAATATGGAAACAGACAATTGTTGTACCAGTTCATAAACAAGGAAAGTCTTCTAGTGATCCTAAAAATTACAGACCTATAGCATTAACATCACACGTCTGTAAACTATCAGAAAGAATTGTTTTGAATAGACTAGCATATTACTGCGAAAAAAATGACATCATTCCTATTAATCAAGCTGGCTTTCGTAAAGGGAGATCTACTACAGAAATATTAGTGAAATTATCAACAAATATAAAGAAACAATTTGCAAGACGTAAATGTGTCCTGGCTACATTTTTTGACATAACCAAGGCTTACGATCAAGTGTGGCATTCACAGCTATTAAACAAACTTAAAAATATTGGACTATCAGGAAATGTATACAATTACGTTAAATGCTTTCTGAAAGATAGGGTAATACAAACAAGAGTAGGAAAATCATATTCCACCAGTAGAACTCTGTCAATGGGAATCCCACAAGGGTCAGTGTTAGCTCCGCTTCTTTTCTCATTGCTATTGTATGATTTGCCAAATAAGTTATCTAAAAAGGTAGTTCTCGTTCAATTTGCAGACGACATTTGCATGTGGACGGAAATAACTCTTAAAAAGAAAACTCCACAGCGTGATATAAGTTTCATCAGAAAGATCTATCAAGACGAACTAAATAGGATGTCGGAATACATGAAGTTAAATGGATTGAACTTATCTGTTGAAAAAACAAATATAATTCTTTTCAATAGTGGCAATAATCCAGAAAAACTGCCTGTTTTTACATTGGGCGAAACACCTCTTAAATACGTGACAGAAGTTAAATTCCTAGGAGTCCATTTCACATCTAAACTATCATGGAACGCTCATATTGAATACTTATTAACAAAGGCGAGGAAAATATTAAATTTCCTTAAAATTATTTCTAAAGAAAAATGGGGACAGAATTCATCTACATTGATAACTCTATGTAAATCTTTAATGAGGTCGAAAATAACATATGCCCAAGAAGTAATCTTTAGCGCTCCCAAATACCTATTGAAAAAGCTTGAAAGTATTGAATGCAAGGCATTGAAATTAGCACTTGGCCTTCCGGTGCATGCATCATCTTCTCGTATGTATTATGAAGCGCAGATGCTTCCCTTAGATGAATACAGAGAGTTAGCGTGTTGTAAACTTGTTATCAAGAGTACAACTAATAAAACGCACATTAGATCTGAAATAAAAATGAGGTCAGATATTGATTTTCCTAAAAGAGCAAAATCTATAGCTTCTCAAAAAACACTGGCAACGTACACGTCAAAAAGTATTACTGATTCTGGAGTTTCAATCGATAACGATGCTCTATCCATTAGACCGTTATTTTCTCCTATACCACCATGGGAGCTTAATAAAGCACATTTTGATATTGAACATACTAATATGAAAAAAGATGAAAACATAAACATGTTAGCAAGCTGTATCAAATGCCATATTGAAAAGAACTATTCATATTATTTGAAAATATACACAGACGGTTCGTGCATTGATAAACAAACAGGTTGTGCATTCTTAATACCAGACTTAAGAGTAGAGAAATATTTTATATCGGAATTAACAAATCGATATTTACAGCAGAATTAACAGCGATACTCCTGGCTTTAAATTATCTTTTAAACTTTCCAAAAACAATATTTCAAATTCTGTTCTGTGTTGATTCTAAATCAGCTCTTCAGGCATTAAAAGTTTCTCAATTGCACACAAGACCTGAAATGGTCATAGAGATAATTTGTATGATACACATGTTGATTGCAAGAGGAACCCATGTAGTTTTTTGTTGGATTCCTTCACATTGTTCTTTTCATTATAATGAAAAAGTAGACAGGGCAGCTAAACGTGGAGCCAAAAATAGTTTTGGTTCAGAACTGTTTGATTTCCCCTTATCAGTACATGAACAGTGTAACTTAGTTAAGTCGCATATCTGGAAAGCTTTCGAATATAGTATGGTAGATCACGTTTATAAAGAACAGTTTGATATTAAAAGAATCAAAGAGATTTTTAATCTTAATAGAAAATTACTCTCATTAATGCACAGGTGGAAACTTAATGCATTTAAAACAAAATATGTAAAAAACGTAGTTTGCGTATGTGGAAACAAAATTACTCCAATTCATATTGTTTCATGCAATGATATGAAAAAAATCATTCCAGTATTGAAGCAAAATACTGTGCAGGCCATTTTTCAGTCACCAGCTTTAACGTACGAATTCTTTGTACACTTAGAGCGCACCCCTATTGGAAAATACTTATAATATTTTTATTAACTTTATTTGCGGGGGATAAGAAAGGAAGGGGGGTGGGGTGGATAAAAATGGGGGAGGGGGGGGGGGAGGGGGAGCAAAGGATTTTGTTTGTTTGTTTATTCTATTTTTCCTTTTTTTTCCTTTTTTCTTTAGTACTGTCATCCGTTTTGACTTTAATTGATAAGTTAGTTGTTGGTTATAAGTATTTTGTTTCATGTTAATCTTCACTTATGACTTGTGTAAAGATATTCACACACTTACACATCCACAACTCTCTCACTCACACACACAGGAACACATACTCACACACACACGCACTCACACACACACACACACACACACACGCACACGCGCGCGCGCACACACTCACACGCACACACACATTCGCGTGCACGTGCACCCATACATATACACATACACACATTATGTGCACGCTCGCAATTACTTCCGTACACATTCACTTTTTTTTTTTTTTTTTTTTTTTTTTTGTGTCTAATATCACGAATAGTGGATAGACGTTAAATGAAGGACACACACACACACACCATTCCCTTCCACATTAACTCTTACGTATTTGAAGACAAAGATTCAAAATTTTAGACCAGTATGGCTTTGACAAGTATTCCCACATAAAAACAAACATAGCACACAGAAAGGCAAGCATGTACGCACACTTCCAACACAAATATGCACACACGAGACAAGCATCCACACCTCAAGACAAACCATGCCCACACACATACACACACAAAGACCACATCCCACCTGGAGTAGGTCACGAGGACGAGGACGATGAGAACGAGGCACAGGAAGAGAATGGCCACAGCCAAGGTGACCAGGGCAGCCCAGGGGTCATCCATCCACCAGACGTAGCCCTTGGTGGTCATGGTGGTAGTGGTCACTCTTTGCTCGTCTGTTCTCCTTCCCTATACCACTGGTCCTGAGGTTTGAGGTTTCGGACGAACCCAACGTTGTACGCTAGCTACACTCCGAAATAGCTGTACAGTTGCGGCCTGTGAATGTGGAACAAGAAAAACTCAAAGACTCAAAAACGTTTTTCACTAAAGGATAAGAACTTGGGGCAGCGCCTAGTCTACAGATATGTCCTCAATATTCTAATGTGTTTTGTGCTCAAAACACAAAGGAAGACGACACGATGGTGGAAAAAAAAAGTAATGAAACAACAAGTAAAGCAAAGTACAGACTGGGGCTATTTGGCTGTTTTCTGCACTTAATCAAAGCAGTGTGGATTTTATTTTAACACACAGGATCAATCCATCGTTTATACGGATGGTCATTATCTTGCTTAAATTTGTGATTCCATTAAATGAAATTTGTGATGCCTTTAAATGACAAAACCACAGTGGCAAAACTTGCTGTTTGACCCCCAGCTGTCCTGGTGGCTCGGGGACCACCTTTCCTTGTGTTGAGCTACATTGGCCCCTAGTATGGGGCAAGTCGCCCTCTATCCCCTCCCAGCTAACCCCACCCCCACCCCACCCCATTCCACCCCACCATTATTTTCAATGTGAAGAAAACGATCTACGAGAATGCTGAGCAGCACATATTTTAAATGCTCGTAAAATAACCAGATTGTTTTTTTTTCAAAGTTTAGCTTCAATATTAACAGTGTTAAGACCTCTGTACATGGCACGATAGTATTTGGCACTGCTTCAGCTGGTACCGTTAAAAGAAAGAAAGACAGAAAAAAAAGAAAGAAAAAAGGAAGGAAAGAAACTAAGAAAGGAAGAAAGAAAGAGAGATTGAAAGTGTCTTTAATCCTCAACTTTTATGCGCTCTTAACCTAGCAGAATCTGAACAAACACTTTGATGGGTTGTAACCAGATCGCTCTCTCAGTAACTGGACAAAAGACAATCTCATAATCAGCCCAGTAAATCTGTGCATTAGTAAGGAACAAAGTGTATATGGGGCATCATATGGAACATCATATGGGGCATCATATGGGGCCTATTGGCTCACACCTTCGGGGCAAGTCGGCAAAGTCGGGGTGACCGTTACCACTGACACCGGATAGAGTAAAAGCATCACTTTCCAAAACCTTGTACTATTGTCGTGGTTCTCCCAAGACCAAATTTTGCACACACACACACACCACCACACACACACACACACACACACACACACACACACACACACACAGATCGAAAAGTGTCCGTTCGTCCTTCGTTTTCAATGTCTAGAATGTTATTTGTCTTGCCTGAAGAAGACCAAATAAGTCGAAACGCGTTGCGTTCGTTTTGCATTTGTTTGTTCTTTCGTTCGGCGGCGCACTAATTACAATTTTGCGCTTGTTTCAATTTCCGCCTGTAGTCACCCCAATTATTTGAAACCAGCTTGTACCATTGAACGATCATACTTCACTTACTCTGTGTCAATTCCCAGACGGGGTGAGGGTGTCAGGAAACCCTTATCACACCTGTACCGCAATACCTTTGGTTCAGCAATGAAACTTTTTACCATCGGTTCGATTATGACACTTCTCAGTGCAAATTTCTGTGCAGGTAGCGGATTTGATGATAGAAGACGCGCGCAGTAAATATGGTGGAGAAGTTGTGTGTGTGTGTCATTCATTTAACGTCTTTCCACTAAACGTGATATTAGAAGTTGTGTGTGTGTGTGTGTGTGTGTGTGTGTGTGTGTGTGTGTGTGTGTGTGGAGGGGAGAGAGGGACAGGGTGAAGAAACGTCAAGGGAACGGTGTCGGCAGCCTACTTCCGGTTTCACGAAGAGGTGAAAAGGGAGAGCAGTCGGCGGGCGAGTTATAGTTCAAAGTAACTCTGTCGCCCGACCGATCAGCCTTTGGACACGTTCGGGGATTTTTCTTTTCTTTTCTTTCTTTTTTTCTTTTCTTTCTTTTTTTTTTTTCTTTTTTTTTTTTTTTTTTTCTTTTTTGACTTGGTTTCTTTTCACTGTCTGCCATCCTCGTCTTTTAACGTTTATTTTGTTTGACGTTTCCGTTTAGGAATTTCCCATTTTAAATAGCGCAGATAGTTTTTTCTTTTTGATCCATACACTATGAGAAAAAAAATATAATGCATTGTTATTAACTGCTTACTGTTATTGTGGAAACAATTAATGATGTTAGATTTGCTGTCTTGAAGTGGCTTTACTCATTTAATTCACCGCAAATGGCGAAGTCTTTTTATGCCATATTTGAAAGGATTTATTCATATCTTTTTTCTGTACTTAGTTAAATATGTATCCGCTCCTCTACTATATACTGCATTAGATGGTCTACTCTTGGGAAATCTTGAATAATATTTATTGCAATAGCTACAATTAAATTTTAGTTGGTGTTCCTTTTATTAATTCATGAATCAATAATTGTAACTGGTCCAGTTTCTAAGAAAACATCTATTTCGTAATATCAAACATACAGCTGAAAAAGGGAATTTGCAGATCTACAGCCTCTACCGTTCAGTGATATTTTCCTATAGTCTCTACCGTTCAGTGATATTTCCCTATAGCCTCTACCGTTCAGTGATATTTTCCTATAGCCTCTACCGTTCAGTGATATTTCCCTATAGTCTCTACCGTTCAGTAATATTTTTCTATAGCCTCTACCGATCCGTGATATTTTCCTATAGCCTCTACCGTTCAGTGAAATTTTCCTATAGCCTCTACCGTTCAGTGATATTTTTGTATAGCCTCTACCGTTCAGTGATATTTTCCTATAGCCTCTACCTTTCAGTGAAATTTTCCTATAGCCTCTACCGTTCAGTGATATTTCCCTATAGACTCTAACGTTCACTAATATTTGTGTATGGCCTCTAAGGTTCAGTGATATTTTCCTAGAGCCTTTACCGTTCACGGATATTTTCGTATAGCCTCTACCGTTCAGTGATATTTTCTTAAAGCCACTACAGTTCACGGATATTTTCGTGCAGCCTCTATCGTTCAGTGATATTTTCTTAAAGCCACTACAGTTCACGGATATTTTCGTGCAGCCTCTATCGTTCAGTGATATTTTCCTAGAGCCTTTACCGTTCACGGATATTTTCGTATAGCCTCTACCGTTCAGTGATATTTTCTTAAAGCCACTACAGTTCACGGATATTTTCGTGCAGCCTCTATCGTTCAGTGATATTTTCTTAAAGCCACTACAGTTCACGGATATTTTCGTGCAGCCTCTACCGTTCAGTGATATTTTCTTAAAGCCACTACAGTTCACGGATATTTTCGTGCAGCCTCTACCGTTCAGTGATATTTTCTTAAAGCCACTACAGTTCACGGATATTTTCGTGCAGCCTCTATCGTTCAGTGATATTTTCTTAAAGCCACTACAGTTCACGGATATTTTCGTGCAGCCTCTACCGTTCAGTGATATTTTCTTAAAGCCACTACAGTTCACGGATATTTTCGTGCAGCCTCTATCGTTCAGTGATATTTTCTTAAAGCCACTACAGTTCACGGATATTTTCGTGCAGCCTCTATCGTTCAGTGATATTTTCTTAAAGCCACTACAGTTCACGGATATTTTCGTGTAGCCTCTATCGTTCAGTGATGTTTTCCTGTTTTCTCAATATTTGTCCTTCTGCAAAATTTGATAATGCTATTGTTTGTGATTCCCGAGGAAAAGCAGTTTACCACAAACACGCACGCGCGCACACACACACACACACACACACACACACACACACACACACACACACACACACACACACACACAGACTGAACTGA
>CM065715.1:87235279-87240279 GCA_033310375.1 Conus canariensis
ATGGGGGGGGGGGGGGGGGGGGGGGGGGGGGGGGGGGGGGGGGGGGGGGGGGGGGGGGGGGGTTGCGTTCGAGGTCCCGGACGCCTCAATCTAATAAAAGGGCATCTTCGCTGTCTACAATTTGAACTGGTGTCGTTCTGATTGTACCAGCGTAGGCAAATTAACCCCCCCCCCCCCCCCCCCCCCGTCAACCTACCCCTCCTCCCTCCCACCTCTGCCGCCTCCCATCTCTCTTTCCCCCCATCCCAATTACTTTGGAATGATTATCCCTGACCACATACGATGCGTTCCATCTTAGATTAAGCATGGCAAAATATGACAAAGAAAAGAAAAGGAGAGAAAAGAAATAAGCGAACGTAACAACAGTACGTGCTGTATGACTATAGTAGACGGATTATATTACAGCGAAAAGGAATTTGTCCACGGCTGTTTTCTTATCCACACACACACACACACACACATACACACGTCATTCTGATATGTACACGGACATCCTTCCCTGAGCTGCTGAAAGTACTTGAGACACGACGTAGCTAACAGCCCACAGCATACAGTTCACCGTTCCACCGAATAATAATTATTGGATCGTTGAATCCTAAAACAATCTTTCGCCACAGTCTTACCTTTAACCAACCAGACACAGCGTGTTGATCGTAATTTCGGGTGATACCACAGTGTCATCTTCGGGAAATTCACAGCCATGTTAATGATAGGCCTACTCTGAATACCCTCCTTGTTTTTTTTTTTTTTTTTTTTTTTAATACAAGCTTAGTTTCCTTTAATTTTTTTCTTCTTCTTCTTCTTCTTTTTTTTTTTTTTTCGTATCCTGAGAAATAGGAGCACAAGGCAAGCTCGCCAGTCCTTGATTATAGAGTCAGTGACTTAGATTGGTGGTGATATGAAACGAGATCAGACTGCGATCTTGTTTGGGAAAGACCGGGCGGTGTAGTAGCAGAAGTGCTATCCCCTACCAAACTTGGTCCGGGTGGGATTCGTTTGGTTTCTGTCTGTTTTTCTGTTTGTTTGTTTTTTTAATTTTTGTTTGTGTTATTCATTTGTCTTTTACGTCTTTCCTTTTGATTTGTTTTTATTTTCTTACTCCTTTTTATCTTCCTTTTTTTCCCTTTCAGTTTATACTGTGTTTAAGAAATGGTGTAGTAACCTATCACAGTCTCATTTCAAATTGTTTTGTTGCGTTGACAATCCCTTGGAAAGACTCTCCTCTCTCTCTCTCTCTCTCTCCTCTCTCTCTCTCTCACACACACACACACACACACACACACACACACACACACACACACACACACAGATAGATAGATACACAGACAGGTAAATAGATAAATAAACCGATAGATAGATACATATAGAAATACATACATACATATATACATACATACAAATACATACATACATAATTTAAATACATACATACGTACGTACGTACATACATACATACATACATACATACATACATACATACACACGCACACACAAGCATACATACATGGACAGATAAATCAGGGAGAAATCGGAAAACAGGCTTATGCATAAATATACTAAAACAGAAGTAACTAATCGCAGAACAAACACTGGAAGAAAGACGTAAAACGTGACTGCATTTTCTTTTACTTTTTTCATCTTATCTTATTTTACATTCTTTGTCAGATATACGTAAGAAAAAAAAAAGGAAAGCAAAGCAGAAGTAAGAAAAGAGGAAGGAAAAGAAGAAAGTCTTATTCTTCTTCCTATAAATCTTTAAAAAGCACCTAAAATGTTGTGTTGTGTGTGTGTGTGTGTGTGTGTGTGTGTGTGTGTGTGTGTGTGTGTGTGTGTGTGTGTGTGTGTGTGTGTGGCGCGCGCGCGCGCGCGCGCGCAACCTTTTGCAATATCGTGTAATTATCCTAAATCTTCTGGGACTCACGATTAAAATCAAATTGTACTTCCTTTCTTTGGAATAATTTCAGTTTATTCCTTCATTTTTTTTAACTAAACGTATTCAGTATTATACTGCTATAACACGGTTTGATTCTTATGTTTCATATTTTATACCTCCGAGTCATTGTCAGTCCTTCCTAATGAGTCAGTTAGATGCTTCATTCCCTACAATCCTATCACTATTTCAAGGAAACACGACTGTCACAACACTTCTTTCTCCTAACGTCAGCTGAGTCATTCCTTTTGCTCTTCGGATTTTTTCTTCTTCTTCTTCATCATCATCATCATCATCATCATCATCATCATCATCATCATCATCTTCTTCTTCTTCTTCTTCTTCTTCTTCTTCTTCTTCTTCTCCTCCTTCTCCTCCTCCTCCTCCTCTTCTACCACTACCTCCTCCTCTTTCTTCTTCTTCTCCTTCCTCTCCCTCTCTTCCCCCACTCCTCCTCCTCCTCCTTCTCTTCCTCCTCCTCCTCCTCCTCCTCCTTCTTCTTCTTCTCCTCCTCCATCTCTTCCTCCACTCCTCCTCCTCCTGCTTCTTCTTCATCTTCTTCTTCTTCATCTTCTTCTTCTTCTCCTCCTTCTTCTCCTCCTTCTTCTCCTCCTCCTCCTTGTTGTTGTTATTCTTCTTCTTCCAATCCTCCTCCTCCTCCTCCTTTCGTCGCCTGTCTCATGTGCTTGTCTTGCTCGAAGAAGAGCTACAGGTGGAAACGCGTAGCTTCCATGTTTATGATATATTTGTTCCATTCTTTAGGGGTCCTGTAACTCCATTTTTATTCCCGTGCTTCATCTCCCGCCCACAGTCGCCTACATTGAAATCCGTTTCATCTGCCCGTGGGGCAAAACTGGGCAGGGAAGTCAGTACTGCGGCTAATCAACACCAGCTATTCAAGGAATGAATGAGAAGTGTACGTCGCAGCTCAGGATCAGTGTGTGTGTGTGTGTGTGTGTGTGTGTGTGTGTGTGTGTGTGTGTGTGTGGTGTGGTGCGTGCGTGCGTGGTGCGTGTGTGTGTGTGTGTGTGTGTGGTGTGTGTGTGTGTTTACGTGGGTGGCGAGAACTCGACAATGGAAGCAAATAGGCCTGCAAGGCCTCACACGGGCTTTGAAGGGAAAACCTCCTACGCCGTGTCAGTGGCTGTTGCGCTGTACCTACTTACATGTCATTATGGTTGAAGTGACTAAGAAGGAAGTAGAAATAGGCCTGGGGTTCCGCGCGTCGCCGAATGATTCTTCTCCTTCATCCACCCTCCCCTATATTGTTTTCTCTCTCTCTCTCTCTCTCTCTCTCTCTCTCTCTCTCTCTCTCTCTCTCAAGAGAGAGAGAGAGAGAGAGAGAATGTTTAAATTTAGATGTAGAGCTCTCTCTCTCTCTCTCTCTCTCTCTCTCTCTATTGAGAGAGAAAGAGGATGTTTGAATTTAGATGTAGAGCTCTCTCTCTCTCTCTCTCTCTCTCTCTCTCTCTCTCTCTCTCTCTCTCTCTCTCTCTCTCTCTCGTCAGACTCCTGATGAAAGAGTTTAGATTACATTTGATCGATTTCTAATGTGTGCAGTTTCTGCTGTTTCCCCCTCCTTCAGGACATTCTGTGCTAGTGACGTCCCCTTTTCCTTTCGCTCTCAGTAACGTCCCCTTTTCCTTTCGCTCTCAGTAACGCCCCCTTTTCCTTTCGCTCTCAGTAACGTCCCCTTTTCCTTTCGTTCTCAGTAACGTCCCCTTTTCCTTTCGCTCTCAGTAACGTCCCCTTTTACTTTCGCTCTCAGTAACTCCCCTTTTCCTATCGCTCTCAGTAACGTCCCCTTTTCCTATCGCTCTCAGTAACGTCCCCTTTTCCTTTCGCTCTCAGTAACGTCCCCTTTTACTTTCGCTCTCAGTAACTCCCCTTTTCCTATCGCTCTCAGTAACGTCCCCTTTTCCTATCGCTCTCACTAACGTCCCCTTTTCCTTTCGCTCTCAGTAACTCTGTCTCCTCCTTTGCTGTAGGCCTACTGTCGTCTACTGTCCTTTCTGTCTACCATATCTTTTATCTATCTTTTTCCACAACCTCTTCCCACAAATTTCTGCACTCAACGAAGTCGGAGTGAACTGACTATACTCTCGAGTATAGTGTGAGTATCCCAACAGGGTAAAACGAGTTCACACGCTACCAGATGCTGGAACGCTGAAGAAGAAGAAGTTTCCATTACTGGCTTAAACTGCCGCAAATCGCAGACGCCAGATAACGTGTAGGCGTTCGCGTGTAAAGTAGATGACTGAGTAAACAGACTTGTAACTTCCATCTGCATGAATATGGATTGCAGTTTGCGTGGCTGACTTTATTATTATTATTATTATAATGAATACTTATACAGCGCCTATTCTCGGCTAGAGACCAAGCTCTAAGCGCTTTACAATCCACACTCGTTTACAAAACGGTCTGCCTACCTGGGTAGTGCCGACTGAAGAGCTGCCAGCTGGCGTTTCATTCAGTCGTTTCCCGTGTCATCCAGTCAATATCGTTCACTCAATTTCCTTACTTCCTTCATTCTTTCCATTTCTCACGCAGGGTGCATGCTATGTGTAACATGTCATCCATACCAACGGCCAAACTGGCCTTCTCTTCCGAAAGTTGATGATGGGATTTTATGTGTGTGCAAGATGTTATACGTGCGTTCACACACGGAACCTCGGTTTATAGTCTCATTCAAAGGACTGTGTGGGAAATGGAGTCAAAACCAATGTTAACTCCGAGGGAAAAATCCCCCTGTACCGAAACGGTCCGGCGGAGATTCGAACCCGCAACCCCAGGATCACCAAGATTACGAGTCTGGCGCTCTACCAACTGAGCTATTCCGGCCCTAACTTAAAAGTTTTGGGAGCACCAAGTCTGTTTTTGCCCACATCTCGTCGGTCGCAGATGTCAGAAATGATTTGATCATAGTCACCGTTGTGGATAGAGTTTTTTTGTTGTTGGTTTTTTTTTCTGAGAATATTTGCTAATGTTCCTGTCTTGAATAAGTGCTTGATCTTTCACATAAACAGACACATACAACGCATATAAGATTCAGATCAAGGAATACGTGAAC
>CM065715.1:87245279-87262779 GCA_033310375.1 Conus canariensis
ACTTCACGGAGCTGCCGGACTCCGAAGACTATAAGAATATTCGGCGACTGGAATATTTTCGTGCGGTGGGTATTACACCCCTTATTCCAGATCTTTGTTGTCTTCGTCTTCGCTGTCGTCGTCATCACTATTGTAGCAACTATGTGTACATGAGTAGTAGAATGACAGCAGCACTGACAATCAGCAGCAGCAGCAGCGATGACAGAGGCAGGTGGTAGTGGCTGTTATGCTGGCTGGAGTAGTAACAACAATCTTAGTGGTAGTAGAAATAGCATTTATACTTCAGCAGAAACAACCGTGGCAGTACTGGCAGGAAAGAGATACCGAAGTATTAGTGTAAATAGTGCATGACCTCTCTGTCTGTCTCTCTTTAATGTGTACCTGCGAGCGCACACGCGTTCATGTCTATATGTAGGTGATTGTGTGTGTGGGGTGTGGTGTGTGTGCTTGTGTGTGCTCGAGTGCATACATGCGCACGCGTGTCTGCGTGTGTGTGCGCCTGCAGCGGATATGCACGCGTGTGAAAAAGTCATGTTGTCGTATTGTTTTCTTGATTTGAACAATGTGGTCAATACTGTTTCAGGACGTCGTGGTGGTGTGTTTTTCTGTCGCCGATCGCCAATCTTTCAACAGCGTGAAAGAAAAGGTATATTGTCTATAGTTAGATTGTGTGCATTGTTTTCTTTGTTTTGTTATATAAAACAAACTCTCTGTCGCTCTCTCTGTCTCACACACACATGAATACGAAAAGGGCAGGAAGAAACCCAAGACAGAGTTTGACAGTAGAAGGTGTTCAGAGAAGAAAACCTCCTCAGATAAGTCTCGGTCCTGAATCCTTACACTCTGCGAGAACCGCGGCCTCATCAGGTTATGACTCTAGGATGCCCTTCTGCTGTTAGTTGTTGGTTTCTTTCTTTTTCTTAGCGCTGACAGGATTCACACCCGCAACATTGTGCCCTGTTTGGATGGATGTCTTACATATTACCCATGCCGCTGTCGGACACCTGTTCTTCTAAGCTGGGAAACTTAAGCCATATAAATTCACCTGTCATTTTGTTTCTCCTCGATCAGGTTTAGCCAGGACTCTTTCCAGCTGCCTCTGTCATTGCCTTCATGGTCCCGGTTCTCTTGTTACTAAAAATCCAGAACTGTTTCAAGAGATGATGGACGAATCTTGTAAATCTCTCTCTCTCTGTAATTTCTGTAGGTGTATATGTGTTACTGGCCCTGTCATGCTCCAAGTCGCTGGTGTGCGTGTGTATGTCTCTGAAGGAGAGAGAGAGAGAGAGAGAGAGAGAGAGGAGAGAGAGAGAGAGAGAGAGAGAAAATGATGATGATGATGATGATGATGATGTAACAGATGAGCAAACACATGCTTATTTTCATCCGGCCCTTGCCCCGCTAAGGGATTAAGCATGACTGGCGACTGAAACTTACAAAACTTTTAACAAACATGCGCGCGCGCACGTGTGTGTTGTGCGTGTGTGTGAGGGGGGAGGGGAGGGGGAGTGTGTATGTGTATGTGTGTGTGTGCGCGCGCGCGCGTATATTCCACATTGGGATTATCATTACGCACGGTCTGCTTGCTGATAACACAATGGGTTCCCCTGCAAGGTTAGCTCCCCTATCCTAACTTTTACGAAAAATCAAACCACAGCCCTTGAGACTAAATTCCTGGTGACGGTAAGAAAACGTGGCAGTAAAGGCACCGTTTCCGTTCAGACACAAATTCATGCGTTGCGACGGAGGAAACGCCCTCTGTCGGAAAATATGGACGAGTGAGACATTTTGCTGAGAACAATAATAATCATTATGCAGTCATTATATCATTTACGGTTTTAAAGAGCAAACAAACAAAACATAGGTTCACGAACTTCTGTTAAACCCCTTTCATCATGAACCCAGTGGTGAACAAGCGTGACTTCTTTATTAACCCAAAATGTCAATACATGCGCGCTCACATGTGTGTGTGTGTGTGTGTGTGTGTGTGTGTGTGTGTGTGTGGCGCGCGCGCGCGCGTTTGTGTGGTGTGTGTGTTTGTGTGTGTGTGTGTGCAAACGTGTTCGGTGTGAGAGGGGGAGGGGGGGGGGGGGAGATGGATCAGTGCGCAGGACAGTGGTGTTGGATTAATTGAGCCTGCAAACGTGGATTTGCGCACTTTCGAGCCTTGGCTAATACGCACTTGTATACGTGTGTGTGTGAGGGGGGGGGGGGGTGAGTGTATATGTGTGTGTGTGAGGGGGGGGGGGTGAGTGTATATGTGTGTGTGTGAGGGGGGGGGGGGGTGAGTGTATATGTGTGTGTGTGAGGGGGGGGGGGGGGGGGGGGGGGTGGTTGATGTGTGTGTGAGGGGGGGGGGGGGTGAGTGTATAGTGTGTGTGGGGGGGGGGGGGGGTGGGGGGTGAGTGTATATGTGTGTGTGTGAGGGGGGGGGGTGAGTGTATATGTGTGTGTGTGAGGGGGGGGGGGGTGAGTGTTATGGTGGTGTGAGGGGGGGGGGGGTGAGTGTATATGTGTGTGTGTGAGGGGGGGGGGGTGAGTGTATATGTGTGTGTGTGAGGGGGGGGGGTGAGTGTATATGTGTGTGTGTGAGGGGGGGGGGGGTGAGTGTATATGTTGTGGTGTGTGAGGGGGGGGGTGAGTGTATATGTGTGTGTGGGGGGGGGGGTGAGTGTATATGTGTGTGTGAGGGGGGGGGGGTGAGTGTATATGTGTGTGGGGTGGTGAGTGAGTGGGGGGGGGGGGGGTGAGTGTATATGTGTGTGTGTGAGGGGGGGGGGTGAGTGTATATGTGTGTGTGAGGGGGGGGGGGGTGAGTGTATATGTGTGTGTGTGAGGGGGGGGGGTGAGTGTATATGTGTGTGTGTGAGGGGGGGGGGGTGAGTGTATATGTGTGTGTGTGAGGGGGGGGGGGTGAGTGTATAGTGTGTGTGGAGGGGGGGGGTGAGTGTTATGGTGGTGTGGGGGGGGGGGGGGTGAGTGTATATGTGTGGTGTGGGGGGGGGGGTGTGAGTGTATGTGGTGTGTTAGGGGGGGGGGGGTGAGTGTATATGTGTGTGTGTGAGGGGGGGGGGGGTGAGTGTATATGTGTGTGTGAGGGGGGGGGGTGAGTGTATAGTGTGTGTGTGAGGGGGGGGGGGTGAGTGTATATGTGTGTGTGAGGGGGGGGGGTGAGTGTATACGTGTGTGTGTGAGGGGGGGGGTGAGTGTATATGTGTGTGTGAGGGGGGGGGGTGAGTGTATACGTGTGTGTGTGAGGGGGGGGGGGGTGAGTGTATATGTGTGTGTGAGGGGGGGGGGTGAGTGTATACGTGTGTGTGTGAGGGGGGGGGGGGTGAGTGTATATGTGTGTGTGAGGGGGGGGGGTGAGTGTGTATGTGTGTGTGAGGGGGGGGGGTGAGTGTATAGTGTGTGTGTGAGGGGGGGGGGTGAGTGTATATGTGTGTGTGAGGGGGGGGGGTGAGTGTATACGTGTGTGTGTGAGGGGGGGGGTGAGTGTATATGTGTGTGTGGGGGGGGGGGGTGTGAGGGTGAGTGATACGTGTGTGTGTGAGGGGGGGGGGGGTGAGTGTATATGTGTGTGAGGGGGGGGGGGGGTGAGTGTATATGTGTGTGTGAGGGGGGGGGGGGGGAGTGTATACGTGTGTGTGTGAGGGGGGGGGGGGTGAGTGTATACGTGTGTGTGTGAGGGGGGGGGGGGTGAGTGTATAGTGTGTGTGTGAGGGGGGGGGTGAGTGTATATGTGTGTGTGAGGGGGGGGGGGTGAGTGTATACGTGTGTGTGTGAGGGGGGGGGGGGTGAGTGTATATGTGTGTGAGGGGGGGGGGGTGAGTGTATATGTGTGTGTGAGGGGGGGGGGGGGGAGTGTATACGTGTGTGTGCATCGACTGAGTCGCCTTCATGCATGTGTAACACTTGCATAGTTGACGGTGTCACAACTGAAATCAGTTCTTGGATTTGAGCGGCAACCGACTCCAGCGCACACCACTTTATTCCAATTTCACCCCGTCTGTTCCAGTGGCTACTTTACGTCCGTGACACCCCAGTCATTCTTCTTGGCACGAAGATCGACCTCCGCCAGTACGTGGAAAAAGAAGCCGAAAATCGAAACCGACGGTTCGCCGCCGACCAAGCCTTGAGAACATTGCGGAGCGAGTACGTCAGCACTAAGCAAGGGAGAAAACTGGCCAAGGCTTGCAAGGTGCAGAACTACCTGGAGTGCTCGTCCCTGACCCAAGAAAAGGTTGAAAGCGCGGTGGAAGAGGTCGTGCGCATGGCCTTGCGTTATCTGCCGGACAATAATACTAGCAGGCGTGTCCACGTGAAACCCTTGTGTGCCATCCTGTGACTTCCTGCCTTTTTGACTGGTTTTAATTCATTTATTTATATGTTTACAGTTTATTTGTTCAATTATTTGTTTGTTTACCTAATCATTGATTTTCATATTTAAGGACAGTGCCGATCAGTTCGACCTTGGAAGTGGGATGGGAAAAGGCGTGCGTGCCGTGTGTGTGTATGTGTATGTGTGTGTGTACTGGTGTGCATGTGTGTGTGTGTTGTGTACGCGCGCGCGCGCGTGTGTGGTGTGTGTGTGTGTGTGTGTGTGTGTGTGTGTGTGTGTGAGAATTCATGGCGAAATGGGGCTTTCATTCCTCACCGGCCATCGCGGAACACAATCTGTGGGTTTCCCGGTACAGCTAGCACCATAACCCTACCTCTTTGAGCTATCGCGTCCTGTTGACCGTTAGAAAACTATGTAGCAGTTGGGCATGTGATCAGACACATGTGCATTGTGTGGCAACTGTGGAAACGCCCTCAGTGAGAAATGTGGACTACTGAGACACTTGACTGAGAACAGTTTCATGGCATCACTGATAGAGGCACTCGTTTTTGTACCAATCTTCTACCCTTTGATAAACAAAAAGATGGGTTAACATGGTAACCGCGTAACACATGAATCTATCGATGATCAAGTGTGACTGGTTTATAAACCTCAAACGATACGAATACATGCCGACATATACGCGCCCTCCCGCGTGCATGTGTGTGTGTGTGTGTGTGTGGGGGGGGGGGGGGAGTGCTTATACGGCAGTGTTGTGTGTGTGTGGTGTGTGTGTGTGTGTGTGTGTGTGTGTGTGTGTGTGTGTGTGTGTGTGTGTGCGTGTGCGCTCGCTCGCGTGCGTGTGTGAATAGAATACATTTTATTGAAATGAAACCTCAGGATTTATGAGACGGTATGTTTATCACAAAACAAAAGTCGAATCATACACAAATTTACCTAATAATGACTGGGCATTCTCCACAGTCATTAAATGGCAAATATACAAACAAAAAGTGTGTGTGTGTGTGTGTGTGTGTGTGTGTGTGTGTGTGTGTGTGTGCGAGTGTGAAAAAGCACTTTCGTGTGTGTGTGTGTGTGTGCGTGTGTGTGTGTGTGTGCGCGTGAATGGGGAGAAGGATGAGGGGGCAATTCTTCCATCGAGCGAGGGTGCGTGCGCTATCAGTGGTTGGTTACATGTATGCGCAGGAGTCATGACAAGCCTAACGTTTGCTGCAGTGATCTGTGCCGACTTGTGTGGACGTAAGTATTGCCTGCATACGCGCTGCGTAGCCCATGGTGTCACAATAAGTTTAGCTCACTGTGGTTGTGAATGTCATTGCTATTGCGCTCCAGACCACGGAAACAATACTAGAACTGTTCTGTGTCTTGTCAAGATCCATACGTACAATTCACACGCCTACTGGTCGCACAAGACTTCGTTCAGATTGTGCCCTTGTCTGTTCCAGTGGCTTACAGAAGTCGAAAATTTCGTCTTCTATTCCCCAGTCATTCTTCTTGGTACTCAGATCGACCTCCGCCAGTACGCGCAAAAAGAAGCCGAAAATCGAAACCGACGATTCGCCGCCGACCAAGCTTTGAAGACACTGCGGAGCGAGTACGTCAGCACTAAGCAAGGGAGAAAACTGGCCAAGGCTTGCAAGGCGCAGGGCTACTTGGAGTGCTCGTCCGTGTCCCAGGAAAAAGTTGGAGCTGTGGTGGAGAAGGTCGTGCGCCGGGGTTTGCGTCATCAGAAGGTCAGGGCTGGGGGGCGGTTCTTCTCAAAACCGTGCTGTGCCATTCTGTGACTGGTTGAAAGTTATTATCCCTGATTTTCTTTTTATCTATTTTTCAACCTAAGGACGGGTGCAAACTAAATCAGTTCGAGAAGAGGAATGGGACAGAGACAGAGAGAGAGAGAGAGAGAGAGAGAGAGAGAGAGAGTGAGAGAGTGTCGTGTGTTGAGAAGCCATGAAGTTGGGAGGTTGGAGCTTAGGCGAAGAGAGGAGATTCCCATACTTTTTTCTTTAAAAAAAAAGTGTCTAAACCCTAACCCCACAGACTTTCATTGAACAAAACAAAGTTGATATCAGAGAGAGAGAGAGAGAGAGAGAGGAGAGAGAGAGACGGAGAAAGGAAGAGCAAACGAATATTGTTCTGCATACGTCACTTTTTTTTTTATACGAGTGCATGTGTGTGGTGTGTGTGTGTGTGGAAAAGCACTTCCGTGTGCGTTTGTGGGTATGCGCGCGCGTTTGTATGTGTGCGCGCGTGCGTGTTTTCCTTTACCTATGCAAAAGGGTTTTCTTACAGAGTAAAGCCAATTAGCTTTTCAATGATGCAAGTTTTGTGACTCTTCATTCGACGCTTTTTTTTTTTTTTTTTTTTTTTTGCCTTTGAAAATTCATCGTGTTTTGCCCGTCGTTGTTATCTTCCATACCCCAGAAGGGGCCAAAGGAAATAAAGAATGAAACGATGTGTGTGTGTGTGTGTGTGTGTGTGTGTGTGTGTGTGTGTGTGTGTGTGTGAGAGAGAGAGAGAGAGAGAGAGAGAGAGAGAGGAAGGAGAGAGAGAGAGTGAGATAGAGTGTGTGTGTGTGTGCGCGTGCGTGAGCACATCACTATTAACCCCTCGCCTCCTGATTGTACCCATACAGAGAATGGAATAAACCATAATTCGGATGAGAAAAACAGACACTTTGGGACCTAAGATTTTTTCATATCTCAAAATTGCGTTTAGTTGTGTTGTATTCCATTGTTCTGTATTGGATTGTATTCAACTACATTATACTGCAGTCAACTTTACTGTGTAGAAGTCTGTGACTTCAAAGTCACGACAGATTTCTTGGTGAAATTCGGTCGGACTGCTCTCCCATTTACCAGTGTGCAGCACTACCCGTGTGTGTGTGTGTGTGTGTGTGTGTGTGTGTGTGTGTGTGTGTGTGTGTGTACGTGCGTGCGTGCATGTGTACGCGCGCATGTGTGTGTGTGCGTGTACGTGTACGCGCGCGTGTATGTGCGTGATGACTTGCGCGGGCGCGCGCGCGCGCGTGTGTGCCGCATTTATGTGTGAGTGAGTGAGTGAGTGAGTGAGCGTGTGTGTGTTGTAACCGCACGTTTTTTTTTTTTTAACCTTTCGGAAAGGGTTGTCTGTCGGATATTTGCCAGGGACAGCTCCCTTTCTGCATCGGGTTCTTTCAACTGCGCTAAATGCGCACTGCATACAGGATCTCCGCTCATCGTCTCCTCTGAAAGACCCTTGCTGACGGTGTACCGAGTTGTCCTGTATTGCGTTGAATCACAGTACCTTTCTTGCCAAATATGGTCTCCGACGATTTTGTCTTCAGAGCACTATTTGATGTACTCACTTCAGCTCCCGCTTCCGAGGGAGGACAGACCATCAACGCCAACTCTCCAGTGGGCTCGATTCTGAGCTGTCCTTATGTTCTTGCCACTCCCGAACAAATGAAAACAAGACTGTGCAGCTTGAAGAGGGCGTTTCAGTTTGGTGCCAGATGGCTTTCTCTTCAATCTTTGATACACGACCACAGTTCTGTTCGTGTACCGTAGCAAGCCCCACGTTCTCTGTTTTCTTGCCAAAGAGAATGGAGAGGTCCTCTTCAACGAAAAAAATCAGCCTTGAACTTGTGTGTTCTTCGAATTTGCCAGTGCGTTTCCCCTTGGGTTTGATGTTACAGCCGTTACAAATATACAGCTTGGTTTTGCATGCCTGCAGTATGGCGTTTTCAATACGTCTAGAGAAGGTAACGTTTATGCTTGTCCCCGAGTGAATCAAGCAGATGACAGTTTTGTTTTTGGTGCTCATCTTTTTTTTTAAATTCTATATCTCGTTTTCTTCTCCCATGCAGACAGAAGCTGTTCATCTGAGTCCGACTCTGTGCCAATATGGAACCGCTTCCTTGGCAGGCATTTCACAATGAAGCGATTTTTCTTTTTAGCAGATTTTCACAAGTCTTGCACCAGACTGGATATTCATCTGGCTTCCAAATGTAGGCCCGCGCACAAAACTTGTAGGTCGCAGGCTTTTTCTCCCTATATCTCTGCTTCTCAGCCGAGACGGTGTGGGTTTCAGCAGTTTACACATCATTCTTTCATTGATCCGAGTTGATGGGAAGAGGTCTTGGCTGCTCTGCAGTCGATGCAAACATGAATAGAGATTTTGTTTCTGCAGCAGGCTTTCACTTGTAGACGATCCCTAATACCTGACGCCATGCAATCTCGCAGCAGCGAGTCTCAGAATAGATCGCAGAAATTGCAATGTGTGTGCGTGTGCGTGTGTGTGCGCGCGCGCCAGGGTTCTTAAGGTAACAACAATCTTCAAAAGGTTCCTCCGATGGTTGATCGCTTTTGCTGAAGAAGCGTCTTCAATTTTCGTTTGTCTTGCCTATGAAATGGTCTTCAAACGATATAATTACGTTTTGTTTTTTTTGGTTACTATGCGGTTCTCGTCAATTTGCATTGTACGCTACTGTAGGAACCCCTCTGGCCCAAGGGTTGATAGAGAAGAGCTTTCTTCTTGTCACGTTTCGTGATTCAGCCTTGCGACAGTGCGATAGTTTTCCAATTAGTTGCTCGACGAGCCTCCACTCACATCCTCTCTTCACTTTCATGGATGGAGGAGTAATTACTCAAGAGTAATGTTGCTGAGCAGATTCCCACCTTTAGCCATTGTTAGCCGAAAATTAACAGAGGAAGCCACTGCAATGTACTCGTAGCTTAAGACGGGAATTAGATCAACATGCGTGTGTATACATTCCAAGCAATGAATGGGTGATGAAAGATCTGTATCCTCAGTTTCACTAGTGTCTGTCAGCAACAAGAAACCACGGTCTGCCCACCACTGCTACCGTGGTCGTCTTCTTTGCCACTCAAGAGCAAACAGAAAAAAAAACTGTCCATGCTCAAGAGGGAGCCTTTATTCTGGCGTTATAAAGTCTAGCGTGAACGGATTACTTCCCTTGAATATCGGAAACAAAACCAAACAAAAACCAAAAATAAAAACACAAATATACTATTGTTAATACAACGCTTTCAGTCTCTATCCTGTTGTTTCCCTTCTTTCGTAACCGTATTCACAACTCCCTAAACCGCTTAAAATCAAGTACGGGAGTGTCATTGCTGTTATGTGGTCGAACTTCCGTGTATCAGTGTACACCCTCTAGCTATTCGATTGTCGTGCGCTCAATGTCTGGCTTGTCCAGTCTGGCGGGTTTTCTGTCTGAAGCCTCGAAAAGACGCTTTAGTTATCTTTGCCTTGCACGTGGTGTGTCAACAGTTGAGCGCAGACTAATCCTCCTACCAACGGCAAATGAATTAAGGATTTCGGAAAATCACCTCCACACACGCACACATGAGCTTGCTGAAATCTTCAACTTTGGCTGTATCTATCCCATACTCCTAAATTATATATATCAAGGGGGCCTGATGGATTGGGTGGTAACGTTTGAATTGAAGAAACCCTGATGTGATCGCCACTCGAACAGCTTTTGTGTGCGAGAACCTTTATGTCACCGTCAGGCTGGATGATATCACTGCAGTTGACGGCACTGCAACTGACTGCACTCAACAATGGACAGTGATGGGTCCGAGTATGGCATGCCATCAGCGCCATGTACATTCAAGGCGCGCGCGTGTGTAGATGCGTCCGTGCATGCGTGCGTGCGAGCGCGCGCGGTATTCGTGCGTGCGTGCATGTGACCGACATGAAAAACGAGGACGAACTAGCCGCGTCGCGCCTCCTGGCTGCTAAGGTCGTGGGTTCGATTCTCATCGGAGCCATTTATTTGTTGACATTTTCCGTCCACTGGCTTCTACCCCGAGTCGAGTTTGCTTGGATCAGTTCAATGAAGGTGGTTCCCGATGCCTTAAATTCATGTGAATGTTTCATGTGCATACTTCATGTCCACTATGATTGCATCAGAATTACGCCCCGCTTCAATATCAACAAACCTTGCATCCCGTGTGTGACCAAAAAAAGAGATCAAACTCCCGGTTTTTGACGCCCTGGTATGTGCATAATGCCCTTCAATTGAGGCATATGGAAATTTCCACTGATAAAGTTCACCAAGGATTGGTATCTAGTAGTCTGGGGGAACCTATTTCTCCAATATGTATTTTGTCACAAGCTTGGCAGATGACATACACCAAGTTGGAATTGTGGCAATTGAAACCGCTTGTTAACGAGGAATTTGTCGATGTTCAGTTCATGCTAAAGTAAGGGCAGGTGACATTTGGTCCAGTTGCATGGACGTGCTCCCCCATGCAGGCAGTGAACGGCAGGGGGATTCGAGTTTTGATCGCACTACTCCGTCTCCATGGTTTTGTCCCGTGTGAAGGCGATGTGGACGACAACTGGGTCTCCGAGGGGTGGTTCTTTTATGCTTCGCTTCGTCTGTCCCAGTCGTACAGTTCGGGAGACTGCGATGCCATGTGGGTGGTGGAGAGACACGGAGAGAGAGAGAGAGAGAGAGAGAGAGGAGAGAGAGAGAGAGGAGAAGAGAGAGAGAGAGAGAATGCGGGACAATCTTCAACTGATTGCTTGGCCGCTTTGGGAGTTGTTTCATGTGGGATCTGAGGCAGTGAGCGTCAGAGACTTTAGAAAGTAAGGCGTAGCTTTAACGGTAGCTTAAGGTAAGCAAGCGCTTCCTTTCCTCGCACAAGGCAAACGACACACAAGAACATATTTATATAAAATTGTATTTAAATATTTTTCACAATACCACTTTTCATGCCACACGAACTCTGTCACAGCAATAAATCCGAGCAATCAAACGGCCAAACATGCAAATTCAAGACCCTTGAAGGAAAAAGTCACCCCAATCCCTCAGGGTTCGAGAGGACCTAACAGCGCTCAACGCAACACACACACAACACACACACTTCAGAGGGGTTTACAAAACAAAGCAACAACACAATTCACAGCTAAACACTTTTAAGCATATCAAAAACCGACAAATCGGCAAACACGTTTTTTTTTTTCCATTTGGAAGCGGGAAGTGGGGCGGGGAGAGGGGCTTTTAGAGAAAGCACTGCTTCATAACACACGAACAAAAGGCATGCCCATCGGAAATAACACGATTAATATTTTACTGGTTTTTCCACCCAGGAACTTTCTTCCAAAGCTTTCGCCCTTTGACTTGGTCACTGGACAGACAAGATATGACAAAAATACGCTAAGCAAAAAGTACAAGCACTGATATGTAAGACAATGGAACACACATACATTAGGGGTGGTGGAAAGGAAAGAATTTCGGGACGAGAGGGTTTGGAAAGGGGGGGGGGGCGTCATGGAATAAGGGCGAGAGAGAGAGAGAGAGCGAGCGAGAGCGAGATGAAGAGAGTGGAACAGCATGGATGGACATCTAAACATAAGGTTAGAGAGAGAGAGAGAGAGAGAGAGAGCGAGAGAGAGAGCAACAGCATGGGCATCTAAACATATTAAAGTCACAAAGAGAGAAAGAACAACCACATGGATACCTAAACATAAAAAGGTCAGAGAGAGGGAGAGAAAGAGAGAGAATGAGAAAAAAGAGCAACACGAATATCTAAACATAAAAAGGTCAGAGAGAGGGAGAGGGAGAGCAAGCAACAACAGAGAGGCAGATATCTAGACAAAAAAAGGTCTGGTTCTCTGACGAGGGAGCACATTCACACGCATACACACACACGCGTGCGCACACACTCATACACATCCATGCTCGTGCACACACACACACACATTCTTGATACCCCTACTCACTGCGCACCGACCAATGAGATACATACTAGAACCCCAAAATGTAAGTGCATGGCTACACAAGAGATATCCATCCAGACGACAAGAGGAAGGGGGGGGGGGGGGGGTGAATAAAGATCAGCATCACCATCATCAAGATTACCAACCATCATCATCACACTATCTTCATGAACACCACAATAATAATGTAATGAGAGAGAGAGAGAGACAGAGAGAGAGAGAGAGAGAGAGAGAGAGAGAGAGAGACGGGAGTGTTGCGAAACGAAATGGTAGAAGCAAAGGAAGTTGATTTGAAGCAAAATGATACACAATCTGAATGAAGTATATGTATATAGTAGACATCCTCACATATCTAGATTAACATTCATTTACATATAACATTCATCTACATACCTGAATTACATTAATCCTTGTGTTAAGTCACACCACACACACACGCTACTAGCATGTCATGCCCATGGTATTCAATCACAGTAAATACCACAGTAGAGGGAAGAGGGTGGGTAAAGGAACCCCACTCACATACATGCCAAACACCAGAATAAACCCACATGCTCTGTATCAAACACAAAGTACTTAACTTCACATGAGAATGCAAAGTGAAAAGGACATTACTGATATCAAAATAGGTTGATTCTAAACTGGTCCAGGAAAAAGTGTTGAAACTTTTTCATATACGGTACGAAGATTAAGAATTGGTGTGCCCATTGCCATTCTTAACTAAAAATAGGCACATATTTAATGGTTGTAATACTAGGTTGGAAATAATAGCGAACAGACATTAAAATCAGCAAGTGAAGAGTGGATATTGAGTCAAAGTTGGGGTTGGTGGAGGGGGGAAGTTGGGAGGAGGGGTGGCGGCCGTAAAGGAGGAGTATATGGGGAAGCACAGTGGGGCTCAGCTGACTTAAAAATGCAAAAAAGACTGCAAGGATAGTGGCGGTAAGGGAAGGGGTAGAGATGAAACACATAATAATGTGACTATAAAGAGGAAAAATACACAAGGAGGGGTTTAAACAGAGCATCTGGGTGGAGAAGAATTGATCAAAGTTGCAGAATGAAAAAGGAGACAAAGAATAAGACTGCAACGAGAAAAATGAACTAAGTCCAGTTTCTATTTAACAGTCCAACCGACAAAAAAGCCCAAACCTACTAAAACTGAGTTGTCAAAAATAGTATTAAATTTCTGTATGCAAGTATCCGACATCCCGGTCTCGGTCCAAACATGTTTCTCTTTCACATTTTCATGATAGACAGTAAAAGCATGATAGAAAAGTTTATCAACGGTCCTGAAGACCTTGTTTGTAAAAGAAAAGGAGGGAAACAGGAGACGGAGAAACATGAGGACAGGTACAAAAAGGGATGCATACTGAATTGAATATCTTACCTCTATTCGCCATCTGCTCTTTTTCCCAGTGTCAAGACCTGCACCTTCACAGAGAGTGATTCTCGGTGACCGAATGTCAGCCTTCCTTTTGCACAGCCAACAACCCTGAGAAACATACAGCCTTGTAAGGTGTTGTCATTTCCTGCATTTCCATACCCACTCTTCATTTTCCATATGAACGTTCCGCTTTGGGATGGGGACACATACACTCACTCACTCACACACACTCGCTACAGAAGTTTAGGGTCACAGGCAGTCTGGGCGTCACATAAGACAAAATTTTGTAGTTGACTGAACCATATCAAAACTGTATACGACAGTAATAAAGAGCACAACCGTCAACGACCCGTCCCTCTATCGGATTTACATGATCAGTGTGTATTTACACGATTTCCTCCGTTTTATTTGGGTGAAACTGGAAATGACATGCTTAGGGTTTGGAGAGTAAAGTGTTGTATAGAGTTTGGAGAGTAAAGTGTTGTACAGGGTTTGGAGAGTAAAGTTTTGTATAGGGTTTGGAGAGTAAAGTGTTGTATAGGGTTTGGAGAGTTAAGTGTTGTACAGGGTTTGGAGAGTAAAGTGTTGTACAGGGTTTGGAGAGTAAAGTGTTGTATAGGGTTTGGAGAGTAAAGTGTTGTATACCTTCTTGTAGCCAGCAAGCGCGCGTCTTGTTGCACACAGGCAACTGGACTTGGATGGCGTGACATCGTTCACGTGACAACAGCAGCGTTCGAAGGGCAGGATCTGGGTCATCATCATCCAGGCCGCCACAGAGTTGCTTCCTTCCAACTGGTCGGCGATGGCCATGTCCGTGCTCACCTCACAGGTCTGCACAGTAAGCGAAATTGAAGTCAGAGGGGCTCAGCGGGCTTTGTGCAAAATGTACGGTCAGAATCCCATGCCCCGAGTTTGACATGTTTTCTTTGTATGCTATATTCTACATTTACTGCTTAAGTGAGGATAATCTATAAACGAAAGGCAGCTCCTTTCTTTCATCAGATTCCATCTTCTGCTGGGGATGATGCGTATACTGCCCCTATTGTGTCCCCCTCTCCCAAAGTGGTTGTCCCAGTGCTTTTGTTTCGGAGGATATAATGATCCCGTGAGCAGTAAGCACGGAAATACTTCTTCCCTCGTCAATGTCTGCAGAAAATATCCACTGTAACCAATCTACATGTTGGCAGACTGAAGATGAAATAGTTGGCATATTACTATAGCGAATCATTCGTTCCTGTGAAAGGCAATGACAGTTATACAATGTAAAAAGAGCCCCAATTTCAAACACAAAAGTGTATCATAACAATAGCTATATAATTCAAGAGAGCCACAACTTCATGATTGAGAAATCTGTCAAGTGTCAGAGCAGCTCCATTTTCAGAGAAATGTCATAATACTCAGCTATGCGGTGTATGAGCAGCCCCTTCTTCAAAGAGAAATATGGCATGTTATGTCAGGCAGTTACACAATATTAAGAGCAGCACCAACTTCAGACACATAAATCTGTCATGAAAAGTGTAAAAGCAGCCCCAATTTCAGAATTGTCTCCACACTCAGCTACAGTATGAGAACAGCCCCAACTTCAGAGAAACCTGTCATGCCAGTCAGTTTAACAATGCTAAGAGTAGCAACAGCTTCGGAGAAATCTGTCACGACATTCAGTTATACAATGTGAGAGCAGCCCCAACGTCAAACAGAGAAACGTCATGACAGTTGGTTAAACAATGCAAGAGCAGCCCAAACTTCAGAGAAATCTGTCTTGACAGTAATACAATGCGAGAGCGTTCACAGCGTTGGGTAGTTAATTTTTTTGACTATCATACATTTTCTGTCTTGACAGTAATACAATGCGAGAGCGTTCACAGCGTTGGGTAGTTAATTTTTTTGACTATCATACATTTTCTGTCTTGACAGTAATACAATGCGAGAGCGTTCACAGTGTTGGGTAGTTAATTTTTTTTGACTATCATACATTTTCGAACACCATAAATCGGTTTGTCATCCCTTGATTATTCATTAATTTGTCCGAGAAAAGACATGTAAAATTCAGTTGTCTAAATCTGGCATAACAATACAATCCCTGTCTTGATCCAAACACGTTTGTCATTCACATTTTCATAATAAATAGTACAGGCAAGATAGAAAAGTGTACTGACGGTCGTGCAAACTTGGTTTATATATAGAAAACAAAGAAAAGGGGAAAAACAGCAGACGGACTGACATGCGGATGTGTACCTTAAAGGGACGTTTACTGTGATGAATATCTTAAGTCTGTTCGCCATCTATTCCTTTTCCCGGTGTCTCGACCTACACCTTCAGAGAGTGGTTCTCAGGGACTGAATGCGATTCCTTTTGCACAAGCAACAGCGCTGAGCAAGATCCACCCTTGGAAGGTTTCGCCGCCATTACCTGCATCGGTCCTACGTAACTCTTCATTTTCCACAATTAAATGGTACGTTTTGGGACGGGGACACACTATCTCCCTCTTGCACACACAAATACACACACACTTTCGCAACTGAAGTTCAGGGTCACAGGCTGTTAGGGGATCACGGAAGACAAACGTTTACAGTAAACTAAATCATGTCTGAAATGTATACCCCTGTGATAAATTTGTACAACGACCCGCCCCTCTTATCTTTAACGGAGGTGTATTATCGGGGTATATTCACGCGAGTTTGTTTCAGGTGAACTGGATACAATATACTTAGGGTTGGGGGGGGGGGGGGGGTATACCTTCTTGTAGACAGCAGGCGTGTCTTGTTGCACACAGACAACTGGACTTGGATGGCATGACGTCGTTCACGTGACAGCAGCGTCCGAAGGTCAGAATCTGGGTCGTTATCCAGGCCACCACAGAGTTGCTTCCTTCAAACTGGTCGGCCATGGCCCATGTCCATTTTCTCAGCTAGTAGGCTGTTTAGCTGGTTAGTTATTTCCTTAGTTTATTAGCTGATTAGGTGGTTGGTTGGTCAGCCAGTCGGTAGGTTTGTCAATGGATGAGTCTGCTAGCCAATCACTTCTAGAAAGCATGAACAGACCAAAACTAAAAGGGATGCTACCCTGCACAACAAATCGACAGAAACGGTAAATTAACAAAAAAGATTGGACAGAGAGAGAGACAGAGAGAGAGAGAGAGAGAGAGAGAGAGAGAGAGAGAGAGAGAGGGAGAGACGCACATGCGCATACAGAGAGCGAGACAATGACCGTTTTTTTTTTTAACGGTAAAAGTGTTGGCTTAGTGTTTAAGTGTTTGGCTGAAAAAGTACACGTTGTCAAATACGAGTATAGTCTACCGCAGGTTTTGCAATACAGAGAGAGAGAGAGACAGGGAGGAAGTCTGGATCACAGGAAGGCACAGGTTCCAGTGAAACATAGTAAAAAAAAACAAAACATATAGCCATCACATGCCCACGTTCCCAAGTGTGTCTGTGGGTCCACGTCGCACCGTGTCGTGACAGACATTAACAGCACACACGTTAAGACGAACCTTACCTTTGACAGCCGGTGAACACACAACAGACCACCACCACCACGCGGCCAGCAGTAGACCAGCACCCAGATCTTGGCGAGGGAGCAGTCAGGAACGACGCGAGTGGTGCTCCGTGCCTGGTAGCTGCACATCAAAGAGAACCATTAAGTGGATGAAAAACCAACTGCATGGTCGTGACATCAAAACCATTGAAAGCGCAGGTACAAGTAAACAAACTAAACGAGGTTCCCAAGTATCGCTCATCGCTAGTGTGTATTCACACACAACGAAACAAAACGGCGAATTTTTCATCAAATGTCTCCACACTTCAGACGGTTACAGAGAACCGACCAAAAGAAAAGTACAATACAATTCAACTATGTAGTTGTTAGCACAATAAAAACAGTAAGCTCTGCAGATGCCTGTCGGGAGTAAGATGACCACAATGCTGCCGACAAGCCTGGAGAGGGTATTTTGATGTGTGCGTGCCTGTCATTGGTGACAGCTGATGAAGGCATATTTTTTTCCAAAGGTTATCCATCCCTGATTGTGCGATAAATGAGCTTTCCGT